>CM070832.1:33259990-33607490 GCA_036326025.1 Chrosomus eos
GGGACAATGTTGTGTGACTGTTCAAGCCTCTGTCTTTTGATCAGTGTGTTTACTAATGTGCTTTTTTGTCCTTTGTTGTGTATCTTTAGATTATGTTGTGTTGTAAATAAATCCAAACAATCTAAAAGCCATTCTTTTTTAAATCTCCTCATTCTTTGTGCAAGGCTCCTCATAATGATATGGCCTGATAGCACCTAATAGGGCCATTATGGGAGGGTCTTTGTCTTTCTCAGGTGTGAAATTCCATACATATTAATGAGAGATCATGCCCCCTCGCATAAAGCTTTTTGACACACATACGTCATTAAAAATGTAAAAGACTTTATTGTCTTATCTGAATGAGTAGTCAGGATGATTCTCACATAGTTTTGGACCAAATATTCTAGGCTATGTGATACAATTTTCAAAAGTCTTGTGAAGAAACAATCAATATGTGTTTTGTGGTCTTATTTCAGAAATTTTAATTTTTAGTTTTTTCAATAACCATGCATAAACAATATTCTCTCAAAAATATAAATATGTACATACATGTTGCTCACATACTATGGTAGCCCTGTTTGTGCTAAATAGAGTGTAATTACACCTGTGCCATTAATATGTTTATAAGCAACTGAAAAAAACACAAATGTCAGGGCCAAAACATCTCAAGGACCCCAAAAACACCTTAGACCCCAGTGGGTTAAAGTATTCTTAGCGTTACTGTGGTATGAAGCAGGGCGGGTCGAGAGCGTGGAACATTTTACATTTCTGTTTTTATTATGCTTGTATTCTGCAGTCGGCCGCTGCTGCTCTTTTCGTTTTGTTGTTTATTTTATGATTAAAGTGACATTTCATGTCCGCCTCCTTCCCTGAACTTGAACTTTGTTAAAGTTATGCTTGATTACTAATATTAGATAAATATTATCTCATTTCATTCTAATGACATAGCCGCAAGTGCTGAATTACTACTCATACAGGTCAGTTTATCTGAAGAATTAAAATTGTGAGGTAACGCAGTGATGTTTAACTTAGTCAGAACAATCAAACTAAAAATTCATTTGAGTATGTTGAATGTTATGTTATAAACATTACTCTGTGCATTCACTCTGTGGCTGGTATGAGACACTTGTTGCACATTGCAGTAACCCAGACAGCAACATAGTGTCGGCCCAGATCCGGCCCACATCTGGTACGCATGGAATCCACATATACCAGATGTGGCCCGGATCTGGGCCCGCATTTACACTGCAGGTCTTACACTCAATTCCGATTTTTGACTATATCCGAATTTTTTTGATAACCCGCTTACATCTTTTAAAAGTGACCCATATCTTAAAGGAGTAGTTAACTTTTAAAAAAAACTTTTGCTGATAATTTACTCACCCCCATGTCATCCAAGATGTCCATGTCTTTCTTTCTTCAGTCGAAAAGAAATTAAGGTTTTTGATGAAACATTCCAGAATTTTCTCCATATAATGGACTTCAATGGAAACCAAACGGTTCAAGGTCCAAATGAGTGTTTCAGTGCAGCTTCAAAGGGCTTTAAACATACCAGACGATGAATAAGGGTCTTTTCTAGGACCCTTCGAGTCATGACTCGAAAAAAGATTTGTTAATTTTAATGAATAGGTTCGAACAGGAGAGTCACAAACGCTCATCACAGAACAGAGCAAGGCGAGCATTTGTGCTTATAAAACTTAAACTTTGTTCTTTATTTTTGAAATGAGCAATGGTTTTGCTAGATAAGACCCTTATTCATCGCCTGGTATCGTTTAAAGCCCTTTGAAGCTGTACTGAAACTGTCTTTTGGACCTTGAACCATTTGGTTTCCATTGAAGTCCATTATATGGAGAAAATCCTGGAATGTTTTCATCAAAAACCTTAATTTCTTTTCGACTGAAGAAAGAAAGACGTGGACATCCTGGATGACATGGGGGTGAGTAAATTATCAGCAAAAGTTTTTTTAAAAGTAAACTACTCCTTTAATATCTGCATTCACAGGACACTTAAAATAACATTATATCAAGAAATCAATATCAACATGAGTTTAATTTTTTGACATCAAATTCATAGAAACATTTTTAATGCAATAGTTTCATCCTTGTATCAAAAATCATTATATAGTACACGTTCTTCAAGACAGTGATTATTTACACAGATCCACTATAAAAGTTAGTGTGTAGTACTAATGTTCTCGTAGTACAAGTTTTGTTAAGCATGTCAGAGGTTCTGGGTTCGAATCATTAAGCGTGACTTAAGCGTGTGTTTGTTCACGAGTCGCCATCACTGATAACAGCGGCAACACATTTCAGCGCCAGATTGCCTCTTATTTAACACAAAATAACACAATTAATACTTTGTCAACAAGAGGTTTAATTTGTCATAGATATATGTGTACCATGAATAGTTTAAAAAGAGGTTAAGAAAATCATTAGAGCACTTGTTTGTAGTTAACAACATACAGTATGTCAGGTTTTTATGAGCAGAACATTCAGGGTCAAATTCAAATTTACTGTTTGAAAATGTGTTCATAAAAATGAATGGAATTTTATTAGATAACAATATTAAGTGCCTTATTATTTTAAAGGGGATATATCATGCTAAATCCACTTTTTTAGCCCGTAAATGCAGTTTTTTGTATATTTGGAGTGTTTATAAGTACAGAAAATTTGAAATTAGTCTCTTCAGGTGCTTCGTTGATATCTTTATATTCTGTTTTGGTCATATTTTTCAACCTGTTCCGATTTTTCTATTATCTATGACGTTTTTTGAACTATTACGTCACAGTATCTGCAGCGTAACTGCCAAATAAGGACATCAACTCCCGGCCCAACACTTCGAGCAATCCGCCATTTGTATTTTTCGCTGCGATTTTGTAGTCCAAGCTCAAGGATGCAGAAGTTACGAGAGGGTAACTCAAAATGTTCGGTTGTTGGATGTAGTAACCCATACGCTTCATTACACCGTCTCCCAGCATCAGAACCTCTTCGAAGTGCCTGGTTGAGTTTTATTTTTCATGGAAATGTACCTACATCTGTGGGTAAAGTCATGTTTGTGTGCGCGAAGCACTTCAAGGATAACTCATTTATTATTATTATCCCAGGTGGGAAACTTGATTTGCAGTCAGGACACAAGATAAAAAACATACATACAGGGATCAGAATAGCAACACACATACACAAAAGATACACAAAAGATACCTGCCAAAAAAAAAAAAAAAAAAAAAAAAAAAAAAAAAATAAATAAAAATAAAAAATTAACATAAAATGTACCAGTACATACAGTAAAAAAAAAATATCTCTAAATATGAGGTTACCTGAAATTATTTAGCAGGGTTATTGCACAGGGAACAAATGAGTATTTGCTCCTATTGCACTTGAATCGTGGAACTCTAAATCTGCGACCTGAAGGAAGAATTTCAAACATAGAATGTAGAGGATGGGTTTTGGCATCTAATATAGACCTGGACTTACGTAGAACATGCTGTTCAAAGATAGCAGTCAGGGGAGTCTGTGCGATCCCTATAACCTTACCAGCCACCTTCACAATGTTGTTTAGGTGATTTTTGTCTCTAATGTTCAGGTTTCCATACCATGCAATCATAGAAAAAGTAAAAACAGATTCAATAAAAGACTTGTAAAACAAACACATCATTGTCTTGTCAACATTAAAAACATTTAACTTCCTGAGAAAATACAGACGTTGCTGACCCTTCTTACAAATTGCATCAGAATTAGCATCAAATTTTAAGTCACTATCAATTATTGTTCCTAGATATTTATACTGTTCTACCAATTCAATACCGGTTCCTTTAATGAAGGTCTGAGACAGTGATTTGGATAATTTCCTTCTAAAATCTATGATCATATCCTTGGTCTTTGTAGTATTTAATTGGAGGAAGGCTTTATCACACCATTCAACAAACTCATCTACCACCGGCCCGTGCTCGGATAACTAACGTTACTTCAGCAACCTCCGCCAGTATAAAGAAGGATTTGCCAATAGACTTCGTCTGATTGAGGGGTCAATTCCTTCTATTTTTGGAGATGACGAACAGAGCACTTCGGTAAGCTGTAAATAACGTTAATAAAAATAAAGTACTTTACTTTCTTAAAACACACGGTTGTCATGGTTTAGCAGTACCTTTGTCTTTCTTCTTCTTTTTTTTTAAGTACACGTCTGTAGCAGTTTTACTGTTGTTGAGTTTCATCAAGACAATGGTCATTTAGCTGCTGTGTTTTCTGATGATTTTCTAAACGTAATATTATCAGTACAGATTTTTAGTGGTAAAATTAGGCCATAGTCATTTGTCTCGTTAGTGTGCTTGTTTTAACAAGAGAAATAATCGACTTTCACTTTATTTAGAGGGCTAAACCAACAAGGCACAGACCAACATTTGCTGACAAAGGCTGTCAAACAAAACCCCAGATGTGCTCAGTTGGGACACAGCCAGAGACAATTTATATAGAGACATGTCACTTCCTCAATCCTCAATAGAACTAAATAGGGAAAACCCATAACGCCAAAGATGGCGGTTGGATGCACATGTCCCGCCCCTCCCGCTGGAAAGCCAATCGTCTGCTTTTAACAGTCAAGCTGGGAAACATTTAAGCCTATCGTCTGGTTCCACTGACGCATGCGCACAGTTGAGGTTTGCGATAGCGGAAAATACATTACTGTTTGAAAAGGTGGCAGATTTGATATGCAGTATGTGTGTGTTGTGTAAATATCAGACATCCCAAGTCTCCCGCATAATGATAGCGGCTCCCTGATGCCCGCAAATTAGTTCAAATCTCAGAGTGTGCTTCAAACCTCGTAGCGCGTGCACGGCAGAGAAGGAGAGAGCGAGAGACCTTGCGTGTTGGTGTCGTGAACCCTTACGCATGCGTAGTAAAATTATAACCTGTGGGGGGAAATGCATTTTAAACCTTATTTTGGGGCGAAGTCATCAAACTTTTTCAGCGATTTTTTTTCATATTTTACTGCTGTTTCTATACATGCAGTTTTTATGTCCTGGTGACCAGTGAAAGTGCAGTTCTGACTCTCTGCCCATTCGTTTAGATAGGAGCCTGGTCTTGTTAGTCCCAAATAGCTGCCCGGAGGTGTTGCCAAGATGGCGGCCGAGTGGCAGGACTTGCCTAAAAGGACTTTGACACAGCTTTCTATGAAAACTCTACCTCATGTCAAAAGTGAAGGTTCATCGTCTTCATTTCCATCTCGCTCCGGGTCCGACTCTGGCTCGAACATGTAAGGCTTGATGGACAAGTCTTCCGTTGTTGACATTTTGTTAATAACATGTGAATAAAAAGTTTCTGTGACGCTAGATAATCGTATCTCTGCTGAACCGAGTGTCACCTCTGCAACCTGGAAAGGGGGCGGGGTAAGAAGTGTCTCATTTGCATTTAAAGAGTTGCATTTAAACACCAAAACGAGTTGCTCTCGGACGCACATCAGAAAAGGGGTAGATAAGTGGCCTGTGGAGCTATAAAAATGAGGAATTCAGACCTAAGCATTGCAGTTCTGCTTTATATAGACCATAAATGTATGATTTATATGTAAAAAGGAACGATTTAAAAGCATGTTTAATATGTCACCTTTAAGACATAAAGCTAAACATTTCACAAAACTTAATTTGTTAGGTTCTAAATGATAATTCAGAAGATGTTTTTGGATATTTTCTGGTTGTTAATCTTTGTGTTTTCTCAGCTTTGATACATGGAGTGGAACTGACTTCATACATCCACTAAAAATCACTGTGAAACCAATTGGAAATGAAACCAATTGGAAAAAGTTTGTTCTGAGAAAAGCATAATTTGTTGGAGATTACCTTTCTGGTATTTTGTTTTGTAATGATATTCAAGCATTTTAATTAAGTACTTTATATAAACACTTTTTTGTGTAGTACATTGAATATGTTAAATGAAGACATTATCTAACTGCATAATCTGTATTCAAATAGAATTGTACATTCTGACATATGGATATTACTTTGACACAGTCACCTCTGATAACAGATTACTCTTAATCGTAATGTAGAAACATGCATGTAGCTGCTTTGAAACAATATTTATTATAAAAAGGTCTATTCAAATAAATGTGAATTGAAGTACTTTTTGAGGCCATTGTATCATTGTTATTTCATATCACCTAGAAGCCACTACTTTTGTAGTACAAAACCTGAGAACCTGATTTGTTTCAGAGAGCCTGCTACTCATTCCTGTGAACTAATTTCCAAACCGACTATCTTTCCATGACTCAGTGCTAATCATCTCTGCCCTCAGTTCCAGCGCAGCTGTACAGGCTTGCACTGAAGAGATCTGTCCCACGGCTGATAACTCGAAGACTCCTGTGGTTGGGAATGTATCATTGGCTGTCTAGACAAGATGGGTTAGCAAGCAATGTGCAAGGAAACGTGAAGCCTACGCTGCATCTGAAATCATTTACTGTTTAAGTCAGTGGCGTAGGTTTGATTTTAAAATCGGTGGGGACGGCAGTGGCGTAGCCCTCCCTCTAGGGGGGTTCGGGGCAGAAGAAAATTTTCAGAAGAAAAACCCCAGAAGAAAGGGGTTTCTCCCTGAAGAAAATTTTGTACATTTTAAGGTTAAATGCATCAATCTGGTGCACATTGAGAGCTCAAAATTAAGAGCTTCAACCGGCTTCGACCCATGAACTGTGCACATTGAACAAAGAAAAAGCATTGACTTGTAGCCTACCTAAAGAGGGCTTATGGTGATGATACACGGGGCAACTTTTTGAGCAATGTTGCTGGGCAATCTTGCTGAGCGATTGTTGCTTGGGCACTTTCTCATTAAAAATGGGCAATACATTTCTATCTGGATAATTTAGATCGGTCGTGGGCCCTGTGTCTCATCTGGTTGCCCGTAGACGACAACATTGCCCAGCAACATTGCTCAAAAAGTTGCCCTGTGTATCATCACCTTTAAACATCTTTTTAGTTATGATATAGAGTCTCTGTCTACATTAGGCTACATTATATTTTGTATTACGCTATAGAATAGGAAAATTTAAATTACTTTTGTCCTAATTTCTTCACTTGTAAGAAATAAACCCTTGAGCTTTTATTTAGGAGAAAACACCAGATCACCATGCTGATCGTGTGAGCAAGAGCGCACTTTTCTTTAAATCAGGCAGCACAAACAGAATGCCTAACGTTACTTAATTAAAAAGTCTTGTGCTGTTTAGCAAAAAAAAAAAAACTCGACATGTCAACAAAACATAAACATAACATCTTCCCTAACACATATCAAGCCTATTTAAAAACCTCGTTCAAAGCATAAACACTCATTCAAAGTACCCGGAAAAGGGAGATGTAAATAACTATATAACCATAAAGGCCTCATTATGCTTCTGCGTCAACTCCACGGCGTAGCTACGTCGTCACTCCTACGGCGTCGTTGCCGTTTTATGGTTCTGCGTCAGGTTGCGTTGCCTCGCGGTGCATCTGACCAATCACAGCCCTTGCGGTCTGCGTCGCCTCGACGCGTAGTTACAATTTTTTGGAGGTGCACGTCGAGCTACGGCGTAGGGGTCGGAGAGGGCTTCGCGGCGACGCAGATGTGTCTGCGGGGGTACGCCGTCGATTCGACGCAGAAGCATAAAACAGGCTTAAGTCCCCGCTTCCTCAGAGCGAGCTGACCGATAAATCTAACACATCAAGAGAGGCGGGACTTAAGGCATAACAGCCAATCATCAGCCGCTCACACTCAAAGCCGGTGTCATGTTTGAGAGGAGGCAGCCGCAGCGAGCGCACACACAGAGCGCCAGAGAAACGGAGGAGCGACTGAGGCGTTTGTGCAAAACTGCGGAAAAACTGCAGAAAAAGTGCGGGTGTTGAACCCTCTCCCCGGGAAACGTGTGGGTGTTAAAAGGGGGACGGGGACATCAATATATAAATATATTTTAAGTTTTGATCGAAATTATTGCTAGGGATATTTCAGTGTCACTGGATATTGGTAGGGACACGTCTCCGGGAAAAGTGTGGGTGTTAAAAGGGGGACGGGGACATCAATATATAAATATATTTAAAGTTTTGATCGAAATTATTGCTAGGGATATTTCAGTGTCACTGGATATTGGTAGGGACACGTCCCTAGCGTCCCTACTAAATTCTACGCCCCTGGTTTAAGTGTTACATTTGAATTTACTTTGTGACCATTAAAAAATATGTTCATGTAATATGAATGTATGTGAAAATTGGACATAGGCTACTACATCTGCCATGTTGTTACTGTCATGTGACCTACATAAATCCTCTCCCATGGCCTCTTGGGATAGTAAAGTGCCCATCTGTCACATATGGTGGTACTCACAAGACGCATGATGAAGGTAATCCACGAAAAACACTTTAATAATAATCAAGGAGAAAACACAATGGAAAGTCAAGTCACCTTTATTTATATAATGCTTTTTACAATACAAATTGTTTCAAAGCAGCTTTACAGAGATAACAGGAAAACAATGTTGTAATAGTATTGTTAAATTCAAAATTAAATGTTAGATGTCCCCAACTAAGCAAGTCAAAATCCAATGGCGACAAAGGCGAAGAGAGGCGAAAAAGGCAACAGTGGCAAGGAACCAAAACTCCATCAGGACAGAATGGAGAAAAAAACCTTGGGAGAACCCAGGCTCAGTCAGGGGGCCAGTCCTCCTCTGGCCAACGAACGAACAGTGTATGATTATGATTTAGGCAGCATTACATAGGTCAGAAGTCAGATGGGATCAGAACTTTCACAGAATTTATCCAGTTCATCTGGTTAGGGGTCGGAGTCATGAGTTTGTTGACAGTAACACATACCTATCTAAGGCTATAGCCCCTTTCACACAGAGATTCCGGAAAAAAACACGGATCATGTGACCCGCCATTTGTCCCGATTGTTTGATTTTGGTTCATTCACACTGCCAGTGATTTGCCGGGATCTGTGAGTGCGTTCACACACAACCCGTTAATGTCCCGGACACGTCGAAAACATGTGCACGCGTGCACGCCTTTCCACAGAGCTGGCGAAAGATCTCAGCTTCAGCGCGGATTGCGAGGAGCTCCTGTCTCTGCTTTGTTCCAGTTTGCAGACATTTTTTCGTTCTTTCTTTGTTGATGACGAACACAAACTTTCTTCTAAGAGCAACAGAGTCGTGCGATGGCACATGCGTCATCACTATGACACACCCCTTACGGCATTGGTCCTGGCTTTTGTTCACACAGCGCGCGTTCCGGGACTGAACACGGCAATGTTACTAGGTCCTCAACCCGACATCGATGCCGGTATCAATCCCGGGTCGTGCTTGTGTTCACACAGAAGGCGTTCTGGCAATTTGACGGCAATTTGCCGGGTTCATCGCGCTGTGTAAAAGGGGCTTATGTTTACAAGGAAATGATCTGAAGAGAAAACGCAAAAGTGGCGTTGCGTTATCACTATTCTGCGTTTAGACGAGCGTTATGGGGGGGAAATCCGCGTGCATATGGTGACGCAAAAGTGTGTGAAATTCGATGTAGTATGCACTTTAGGCGGCTAGGTGGCAATGTGAAGCACTGCCATACAACAACACCAATATCTGAGAATATTTTGTACAACTGCTGAAAAGACTCTTGTACGTTTTTCAGAGCTGCTAGGGCAACTTGAAGGTCTGACGTATGGAAATAATCTGACATGTTGGTTGTTATTTTCCTGTACTGGCGCATGCCTGTGATGTAAACGCGTACGCGATGAGAGATTTGCGTTTTTACTCTTTAGACGGGAACGCGACGGTGGAGCGTTTTTAAGATTTCCACTATGGAGGGTGGTTTCACTTTTTTGCATTTTTAAGCCCCCAAAACGCCGTCGCCGTGTAAACGAAAAGCACATCCAATCAAATATTTTTACGTTTTCACCCGGAATCGTTCTCGTGTAAACAGGGCCTAAGTCATGACAAGAACCGACAAAATAATGAACAAAACAGGTACAGGTGGGATTTATTAGTAACCAAGGTAACAAATAAGGAGAACTTAGTAACAATAGAAATGAGAACTGAACTCAAAGGAAACACATGATCATGGGCAGCGTTAACAGAAACTGTCTTTTATGTAACAAAAAATATATAGGTTGACCAAAAGGGATCCAAACTGGATCTTAGGTTTTTACGGGTCTGGGGTACTCATGACAGCTGCGTTTCTACCGTCCGCTTACCCTATACATATATGTTTAATCATAATAACCTTGGCCACACTATGCATTATACGTGTTGTAAAACATTGCACTGACTTAGAAAGTTTTCTACTGAAAAGTGGACAATTTTGATGAGAAATGCTGCTCCTCAGGTCACCGAGGAAAAATGAAGAAAGTTCCACATTACATGAATGTCGTGTGGACATTTAAGGACACAGTTTCTTGTTTTCTGTTGTGTTGATGCAAACCACACAACTAATCACAGAATAATTGTGTCAATTACACAATCATTCTCCTCCCAGTCTGCAGCTATGATCTCAAAATTCCACTCTCACACAAACAACATGAAGGGAACGCTTTATTTGCACAGATAGCTGCCAGTTTGATGATGTGTTTTTGTTTTGTCACTGCCTCACCCTGCTTTAACTATCTTTCATCTCATAATTTCATTGGCTGTTGTTCATTGGACACAATGTGCACGCTGGTGAGTTGGCTACAATTTAAGGCAGGTTCTGTTGCAGACTTAAAACATGATGAGCTTCGGTTTTCTAGTGTAAACTAGGCTTAAAGGAATAGTTCACACAAAAATGAAAATGCTGTCATCATTTACTGACCCTTAAGTTGTTCCAAACCTGTATGAGTTTCTTTCTTCTCTTAAACACAAAAGAAAATATTTTGAAAAATGTTGGTAACCAACCAGTTGATGGACCTCATTGACTTCCGTAGTATGGGGGAAAAATAATATGGCAGTCAATGGGGTCCATCAACTGTTTGATTTCTGACCTTCTTCAAAATATCTTCTGTTTTCAAATTTATACAGGTTTGGAACTTGAGGGTGAGATTAATTAACATGGGCATCGGAACCATTGTATATAGGTGGGACAAGACCCACCCCACTTTTTAAGACCAATTATATTGGACCCACTGACTTCTACCATCTCTAATTCAGCGCATGTCTGTTCCCTTTTCAGAGCGCTATCAGTCAAATCCATTTTACTTGAGAAATACCCTAATAAATTAAACTCCATTTCCGCTGAATCGCTACATTATATTTTTAAATGAGCCGCAACTTACAAAAACAACCCGCCCATTGTACCCAGTCAAACAATTCAGGCAAATGACCATGGTATCAGTGGGATAATCCACGTATAACTGTGCGTTTAAAGCACGACGTGAAACAGAGTTTAGTTTACTTGTTTAATTAAAAAGCACTAGAATAAATGAAATGACATTTACTCCAGTAAAAATTTTCTGGGGGAGGACCCACCCACTTTTTGATTTTGCTTCTGGTAAATGATGATAGAATTTTCATTTTTGGGTGAACAATCCCTTTAAGAATTATCCTTTGTTATATATCTTTCACAACCCCAATAATCCAAAGGATGTGACTCATTGAGAAAAGAGGGTTTTGAAACAGTTTTTGTATTATAAACCTCTGACACTACTCATGTGCAGATCAGATGTTTAAAGCTAGCCAAATTCCATCATATTTTAGGAAAGATCTTCAGATCCTGGTGTATGGTACTTTGGAGAGATAAGGGAGAGAGAAAATAAGACAGAATGGGAATGTTCATCCAGAAAAAAAAACTAATGGTTTGAGTTTCAGGGGTGATTGAGGATAGTATATGTAACATTACTGACATTGTTTTACATGACAGAGACAAACTACACAATAATAATAAAGTCACGTTTGGTTTTGTTTTCACTTCATGTTTCATGTCTTTTTTGTTTGTTTTTGTAATTTGTTTTAAGGTGTGTTTGATGTCAGGGGGAAAAAAAGGAGAATGTCTGAACATTTATGGAGTTAATAAGTTCAGGAGCAGGGCCACGCCTCAAGCAATCAGCTTTTTCCCCGTCTGTATATTTATACTTCACAACACCATTTGTCTCAGTTTCTCGATGGTCTCAGTATCTCGACCGACTCTCTTACCATGGATCCCGAGCTGCAGATAAACCCCTCAGACTCAACAATTTATCCGGAATCATCCTTCACAGAGAAGATCTCCACAATCCGCACGCAGCCAAACCTCACATCAGCTGTGTTCCGCCGTTCAAATTCCTCAGTCCCGCAAGCAATCACACCATAGTTCGCTATCGGCTATTTCTACAACCCCGAATTGATCACAAGATCACTCCCCTCCGCACACGAGAACTACTATCCACGATCGCCACAGCCACCACAAGCACGGAAGCCGGCACGATCGCTCTCCTCGTCAACAGCGTCTCCCACATTCATTCAACCGCACTCCTCTTCAGTGCGCTTACAGCACGTCTCCCAGAACAGAGACTAACATTAAGAATTGGACCGTGGCTCGCCTTCAGCGAGCTCTTAAGGATAAAGGCATCAATTTCAGCCACTCTGACAATAAATCGACTAACACTTCAGTAACTTTAAACTTGCAGTAAACCCAGCAATTCTACCTCTCAATGGACCTTTTCCACCTGCTCATATTTCTCCTTTTTTTTTCAAACTAATCTATCCTTTACACCTGCATCCGTGCCTCCACACTCTGTGCCTCCACACTCCAATCCTCCACACCCCAGACTTTCTACCCTCGTTAAAGTATTTTCAGAACTAGGTGTTCCCCTATCAAAAGAAAAGACTTTAGGGCTATGCTCTTCCATCGAGTTCTTAGGCATCAACCTAGACTCTCTCTTTTTACAAGCATCTCTGCCTCCCGAAAAAAATACAACACATTTCACTCCTCCTATCGAATTATCTTCTAGAGGATAGGTGCACAAAGCAACAGCTGTTAGCACTCCTTGGTCACCTTAACTAGTCCATCAGAATAATTCCCTAAGGGAAATCTTTCCTTTCCAACCTACTATCAAAAGCAGCAACAATCACCTCTCTCCATGACAAAGTCACTTTGGACAAAGCCTGTAAAATGGAAATGCACCTCTGGCAGCAATTTCGGTCCACATATCCTTCTTCTATAATGACTATGTCTCACAGCCAGAAGACATTCAGCTGTACACAGATGCGGCGTCTTATACTGGATTCGGTGGCTACTACAGCAGCCGTTGGTTCACTTCGGAATAGCCGCCCCGAATATAGCGGTCTCGTTCAGCAGTCAGAGGTTCCCTCATTTTACCTCATCCGCACTTTAGAAAATGTATCCCGTCATCATAGCAGCCATCCTTTGGGGGCACGAATGGTCCAGACATTTCATACTCATCCACTCGGATAACTCAGCAGTAGTCCAAAACATAAATTAAAGCAGATCTCGCTCCTCAGCTATCATGCAATTAGTTTGCAGACTAACACTAATATCTGTTTCACACCATAACACCAGTTTCTCATTCACGCAGCTCAGATTTCAGGCCACCACAATAGCATAGCTGACTCGTTGTATCATTTTTCTTTTCGGAAGTTCAGAATCTTGGCTCCAGAGTCAGACATCCATCCCACATCAGTTTTACCATTTTCAGCCACCTTCTTCAACTAAATCCACAACTGGAAGGCAAGGCAAGGCAAGGCAAGGCAAGTTTATTTATATAGCACATTTCATACACAATGGTAATTCAAAGTGCTTTACATAGGAGAAAATAAAATAATCAAAACAAATAAGAATAATTAAAACATTTTAGAATAAGAAATAAAATAAAGTACAGTAAAAACAGTCGGACGAACAGTGGCACAGTGCTCATTCAGTAAAAGCATAGCTAAACAGATGTGTTTTGAGTCTGGATTTGAATGTGACTACTGTAGGAGCACATCTGATCTCTTCTGGAAGCTGGTTCCAGCTGCGGCTGGCATAGTAGCTAAAAGCAGACTCTCCTTGCTTAGAGTGAACCCTTGGTATTTCTAACTGATGTGATCCTAATGATCTGAGTGATCTGTTGGGTTTATATTCAGTGAGCATATCTGCAATATATTGAGGTCCTAGCCCATTGAATGATTTATATACCAGTAATAATACTTTAAAATCAATCCTAAATGTAACTGGGAGCCAGTGTAAAGACCTGAGGACTGGTGTGATATGTTCATATTTTCTGGTTCTGCTCAGAATCCTAGCAGCAGCGTTCTGTATGAGCTGCAACTGTCTTATGGTCTTTTTAGGAAGGCCAGTGAGGAGTCCATTACAATAATCCACCCTGCTGGTGATGAAAGCATGCACAAGTTTCTCTAAGTCTTGACTGGAAACAAAGCATCTAATTCTTGCAATATTTTTCAAATGATAGTATGCTGATTTAGTTATTGCTTTGACATGACTACTGAAACTAAGGTCTGACTCTAGAGACACACCAAGATTCCTGACTTGATTTTTAGTTGTTAGACCCCTAGAGTGAAGGTATGCATTCACCTTGAGAACTTCATCTTTGTTTCCAAACGCAATGACTTCAGTTTTGTCTTTGTTTAACTGAAGATAGTTTTGGCACATCCAACCATTTACTTCATCAATGCATTGGCACAGGGAGTCAATGGGGCTGTAATCGTTAGGCGATAGGGCAAAGTAGAGCTGTGTGTCGTCTGCATAGCTGTGGTAAGAGATTTGGTTCTTTCTCATTATTTGGCTCATTGGGAGCATATACAGGTTGAATAGGAGTGGTGCAAGAATTGAGCCTTGGGGGACTCCGCATGTCATGGATGTCCACTCAGACTTATGGTCTCCTATACTCACATAATAACCTCTCCCTTCTAAGTAAGACCTGAACCATTTTAGGACTATCCCAGAAAGCCCCACCCAGTTTTCAAGCCTGTCAATAAGTATGTTGTGATCGACAGTGTCAAATGCAGCACTGAGGTCGAGTAGTACCAGCACTGATAATTTGCCTGTATCAGTATTTAAGCGAATATCATTTATTATCTTTATGAGCGCTGTCTCTGTGCTGTGATGCGATCGGAAACCAGATTGAAAATTGTCAAAGTAACCCTTCAAGCTTAAGAATTTGTTCAGCTGATTGAAGACAACTTTTTCAATGATCTTGCCTATGAAGGGAAGATTTGAGATCGGTCTATAATTGCTTACTATGGTCTTATCTAGATTGCTCTTTTTCAGGAGGGGCTTGACAACTGCAGTTTTTAGGGAGTTTGGAAAACTCCCAGAGAGAAGTGAGGCATTTACCACTTCTAGGAGATCTGCTTCTAAGCTGTTTAACACACTTTTGAAAAAAGATGTGGGAAGTGTGTCGAGGGCACAGGTTGATGTTTTAAGGTGCTGTACGGTTTCTTCCAAAATTTTGCCATCAATTTCTGCGAAAACAGACATAGTAACTACTTTCTCAGGTAGTGGTCGGATCTGTTTGACCCCAGCACAACTCAAGGATGAGCTGATCACCTTTCTGATATTATTGATTTTCTCAGAGAAGAAAGAAGCAAACTCACTGCACTTGCTGTCTGAGAGCATTTCACTGGGAATCTGGCTTGGGGGGTTTGTCAGTCTCTCTACAGTAGCAAAAAGAGTGCGTGTGTTGTTTAAGTTGCTGTTTATAATATTTGAGAAGAAAGTCTGTCTAGCTTTGCCTAGTTCCATATTAAAAGCATGGATGCTGTCTTTGTAGATGTTATAATGGACTACAAGTTTTGTCTTCCGCCACATGCGCTCTGCTCTTCTGCATTGTCTTTTCATATTTTGCACTGCTGTTGAGTTTCTCCAAGGTGCTTTTTGTCTACCACTATTCTTCCTGACTTTCGCAGGAGCAATATCATCAATTACACTTTTAATTTTTGAGTTAAAAGATTCAAGGAGAAAATCAACAGAGTCAGCAGATATGCTTGGTTTTAAAGATATAGCCTTCATAAATAGCACACTAGTGTTCTCATTTAAGCATCTCTTCTTGACAGACACAGATCTAGCTTCAATGGCAGGAGAGATCAAAATATCAAAGAAAATACAGAAATGATCAGACAGTGCTACATCCTTAATAACAATCGATGAGAGGTTTAGTCCCTTACTGATAAGTAAATCTAGAGTGTGTCCACGATTGTGTGTGGGTCCATTTACATGCTGTGTCAGATCAAAAGTTTTTAAAACAGTTTTGATTTCTTTTGCCATATTGGTTTCTGCATTATCTATGTGAATGTTAAAATCTCCAGCAATGGCAAAACAGTTAAACTCAGAGGAAATTGTTGATAACAGTTCTGTAAAGTCCTCAGTAAAGGCTGGAGAGTATTTTGGAGGCCTGTAAACAATGATAAGTAAAATACGTGGAGCACCTTTTAACACAATACCCAGATATTCAAAAGATGGGTAATTCCCAAGTGATATTTGCTTACATTGATAGACATCTTTAAAAAGAGCAGCTAAGCCCCCGCCTCTCTTACCCGCTCTGCAAGCACTCATAAAAGTAAAGTTAGGAGGGGATGTTTCATTGAGGACTGTTGCACTGCAGCTGTCTTCTAGCCAAGTTTCATTTAGAAGCATAAAGTCCAGGTTGTATGTGGTTATTAAGTCGTTGACTAGAAGTGATTTATTTTTAAGTGAGCGGATGTTTAAAAGTGCTAACTTAACAGTCTTGCTTTTTGTCCCCACAGCGATCTTAGTTTGGCGTGTAATAGGCACCAGATTAGATGGGTTTGCTGTACGGCTTTTGAAGGCCTTAGATTTTCTATCATGTAGTTGAACAGCAATAGGGAAAGATTCAGGCACACTGGGTTCCCACTTGTTTTGTAAACATTTAAGAAAGTTACTGTTATCATAGCGGGGACCCGACACATATCACTGAGAGCTGGTATCAGTTGTTTTTGGTTCACCGCGAGCTGCTGGAGGAGGGTGTGAGCCCTGGCGCTGTGGCAGAGGCCGAAGAGCTCTCACAGGAGGAGGGGGAGGGCCAGCTGGGCCCGCAGGCTTTGGTGGTTGTGGGGCCTGCCGTTTTTTGGGTGACATCTGGGGGCTTGCAAAAGAGTGGGATAATCTGGTTCCAGCATACACCAGTTGTTCCATTTTCTCTGAGAAGCACAGAAGTGGAGATGCTGGAGAGAGGGATAACGTGTCTGGTGTTTGCTGTTGCTCTGGTGTTATCGGAGGCTGTAATATGCTGTCCTGGATTTCCTGGCTGTTTTCCAGAAAGTCGTCCTTGGGTGCTGAATCTTCTAGCAGTTCTAGTATGTCACAGTCTGTCTGTGGTGAGCTCTGTGGGCAGGACTCAGCTGAGATTGTGTCCGTCAGCAGAGGTTGTTGTGGCTGAGTGGTGTTATCATTGTCCTTGTGTGATGTGTCAGCCGCATGTCCATTCAGGTGCAGAAGTGAAGTCCTGTGGTCATTAATACTGTGTCCAGGTGTGTGTGTGCCATTCAGGTTGAGTGGATTGGCACATACTGCAGAAGGATGATGGATTGAAAAGAAGATATTGTCCTTTAGCACTCTTGAACCAAGTTTGTTTGGGTGGAGCCCATCCTGTTGAAACAGTTGCCTCTGATTCCAGAAAAGATTGAAGTTGTCAATGAAGTTCAGTCCTTTTATATTGCAGGTTTTTTGCAGCCATGTGTTAAGCCCAAGCAACCGTGAAAACCTGTTTGTTCCTCTTGCTGGGAGTGGTCCACTGATGAATGTCTGAACTTTCAGTCTTTTAAGTGTTTCAAAAAGTTCATTGAAATCCTTCTTAAGGAGTTCTGACTGCCCTTTATGAATATCATTCTTCCCCACATGAACAATGAGTCGATTTGCAGTCTTATGTTTCATCAGAATGTTCTGAAGTTCCCTGTTTACATCAGAAGTTGTTGCTTGTGGAAGGCAGCAAGTAGTTGTGTCCCTGCTACTAATGTTTCTGATTATGGAGTCACCCACTATCAGAGTCCTGGGCTCGGCTGCGCTCTGAGCTGAGTGCCGCTGTCTGCTCGACCTTGAGCGCCCGTTAGCAGTGTTAGCTACTGGCTGATTCAGTCTGTGTTCGATCACATTCATCACATTCAGGGATTCCTCATTCATTAATACTGCAAATCTGTTCTCAAGATGTATAGGCGGTGGTAGGAGACCAGTGTTTGCAATCCTTGTCAGAGCCGTATCTGGGGTAGAGGATGCTACTGCGGCAATGTGTGATGCTCGTGACAATCTGATGTCTCGAGTGCCTTTGGGTCTCGCTCCCTGTTTGTGCCATCGATTTGTAAGTCGATCGGCTTGTTTCTCTACACTCAGTATGGCCTGTATTGGAGCACTAGATTCATGGGACTCACCGGCTGTATGCTGAGGGCGTCCATGATGAAGCTCTGTTGTGTGTTCTGTCTGGTTTGGAGGTCCCATAAGTAACTTTGTTTCAAGAACTGCAATCCTTTGTAAAAGTCTCTGGCAGTTAGTGCAGCAAGTAGATTCCAGAAGAGGCATTTTCTCTTATCCTTATGAATGTAGGCAGTTGTGTTTTCTCTTCCCCGGAATGTAAGCTTTCAGTGGGAGTCTGGTCGAAGAAAAGTATTCCGCTTTTTTCTAGTAATCAAGCGTTTGAGCACTGTGCTGATTTGCTGAAGTTAAAATTAGGTGATAAAAGGAAATAAAATATGAAAATATAAACACGATAGAGCAATAAAAAAATAAAAGCGATAGAGCAAAGCGCGGAGCAGTAAGCAAGAGCGTCCGAACAGTAACTGAGCAGGAAGTGCAGGAAGACCTTTCATATGTTTCACGAGAAGCTATCCTCAACGGCCTCGCCCAGAGTACCCTCTCTGCTTACCTGACTGGTTGGAACTGTTTTAAGGCTTACCACTCCTTCTACCAACTACCCTTTCCTATAATGAATGTTTGGTCTATCTGCAACTTTGTCACTCATGCCGATTCCAATCTAAAAATCAGAGCATCCTCCATCTAGACTTACCTATCCGGAATCAACTTTATCCACAAACTCGTCTCTGGCGACCAATGCCAATCCATTTCTCATCCTCATGTATCTATGATCATTAAAGGTCTACGAAAACAAGAACCAGTCATCATCGTTAAACGCTTATCATTAACTTCTGACCTTCTGAGCCGATGCATCCACACATTACGCTCTGGTTGAGCCCTTCGATCAGTCAAACATTAGAATGCATGTTTCTTCTCGCATTCTTCGGCTTCCTATGGTGTTTGGAATTTGCCCCATCGACTTCAGCTTTCAATCCAGTCTTTCATCCCTGCCTCTCAGACATCACTGCTCAGACTCCAGATTCTCTGATATTTACTCTGAAGAGAAGTAAAACCAACCAATTTGGAGTGTCATTTCCAATTTACATTTTTCGCCTCAATTCCTTTCTCAATCCTTATGAGCCACTTTCAGAATATGTTCTTTCAAGAAAGGCCAACCATTCTTCATCTCAAGAAATGAAGCTTAGCGCAAGTTCTGCCAGGAAGACTCAATCGTTCACGTCATGTATTACCTTCTCATTTATCCAATCATATCCTAATAGCCAGTATAAAAGGGTGGTACTTACTCATGTCTGAGTTCTCAGATGCTGTCGCTTCAACCATTCGTGCTCTCGTTCAGTCGCCAGCCAACATGTTTCAGGACACGCATATTGTTTACAATTATCGAGTACCAACGATGGATATGTCCCGCCGTATCTCCTGCTACACGTCGAGGTTCCCGCCTTCAGTGCCGCATGTCCCCGTAAGCACAGCGTTCTTCGGAGAGTTTTTGATCAGCCAAGGCCTCTCATGAGAAGTTCTGCTCCTCTAGGCCTAAAACACCCCGGGTAACCAATCAGTTTCCATTTCACGTCATCAAAATCATCAACAGCGTCAGCTCAGCCAGGATAATCTGGTGGGAAGAGAACTGTAATGTCATCCTCAACTTGTCCAGCAATAGAACCTTGTTGTCTGCACAGGTGCATTATCCCGCAGATCACAGATCCACCGACATGAATCAACAACTCTGCAAGTCACGAGAGGCGATCTCTCGTTGGTTCAAGTTCAAGCTCCACTTCCAAGGCTTTCAAGTCGGTTTTTCAAGTTTTTGGTAGGCGCTTCCACCAGCCACTGTTAATATGTCTATCATGATTAAACTTCATCCAGGTAAGTATTCTCCGTTGCTTCCTACACCAGCGGCAGAGTTCAAATTGGTGTCCACGGTGATGTGGCGCCACACGTTTCTAATTACTACTGATCTGCAGACTGCAACGGGGCCAGATAGCTTGCCTTAAAGGGGAAATGTTCATAGCAAGTGTAAGCAAGTTTCGCGTCACCGATATTCCACAGTAGACTACAGTGATCTGATAATACCAGTATTATCGATACCACGCTCGTGGGCAGTTTGCAAATACCCACTGAGTAACTGATTTAAAAATAAATAAATAAAAATAAACAAATAAATAAAACCTGAGCTAAAGAGAGCAAGTTGGTCATTTGGCTGTTATGCATACTGCAGTGGATATCTCTATGGCAGTTAACTACATATTTAACAAGTTAACATACAAGTGTTGTAATTTCACAAACAACTATTTTCAACATATCTAGGCCTACTTTAAATTCATATTATTAGTCCTCTAATTAAAATTAGATCTTCAATATCAGAAAATGCGTACAATCGCTGTAATACTTAACCTTTCCTGGTGAGTAATTAATCCACTGATATGTGTGATAGAAATATTTCATGTGATGGGTATTTCCACATTAATGTATAGAAAAATGCGCACTAAGGATGCTCCGGTCAAAGGCCACATATACTTAGTCAAAAACTGCTAACTCAGAACTAACAGTCATATTAGTTTTATCAAGTCAAACCAATCACCAGAACTAATCAGTGAAGGAGACTCGAGTGACATTGTCTTTGCTCAACTGTATGATTTACATGTTCATGTATCTTTCTATTCAAGAGTCTCAACTGTTTGTCGTGACCAGCGATCTCCCAGCCATGACTGGTGCTATTCCGGCAAAGAGCAACTTGGGAGCCATGCGCATCTGAGAAAAGGATTCTACGCTCAAAAAACAACAGATCAAGTATCATTTAGGTAATGATAGTAGCTTCTTGACAGGACGCCGTCACCTTACTTCAGGTAAGTACTGTATTAAGAAGTCAGATTTAGCCGGTGTAAGAATAAAAAAAAAAAAAAAAAAAAAAAACACACTAGACAAAAGGGTGCATGTCCAATCTCAGATTCGAATATCTAGATCAGTAAAGGCTAGATGAATCTTCTAAGCTCACTCAAGGTTCGTTTTTCCGCTCTTCCAAAAATCATCCTATAGCGGTCGTTAGCGTCCTTTGGGATTTGACGTGGTCGCAAAATATATTATACCGTTGTGCTAACAAAGCATGGTTGTCATCAAGGCAGATCTTATTGTTAGGCGATCATGCCATTCCTGAGACGTTAATTTGGCTGTCAGTCGTCTTCAACTTCATAATTAAGGTTCCGCTCATTCCTGCCCAGTGAAAAGCCATAGCTAGACGCTTTCACTCTTTGTTCCAGGCTTTCAGACGGATTTGCCCTTCAGCAACTCGGATCCATCACCCTGCCCTCCTCTAACAGAGATTATGTTAAATTAGTAATGTTTTGCTTTTCTTTTCAGATTCCTCTTTCTACATCCTGATCACGGCCGATTGTTCCTTCCTCGTCTACAATTACGAAAATCGACATGTGGTGAATCTTCGGTGTGTATGCGGGGTTTGGCTCGGAATGCCCCAGATATAACTTCGAATAGCATGTTGGAATGGTCATTTCGAAAGCGAGTAAGCATATCGTTTTCGTCTATCCCTTTGGTCGTGGTAGGGCTGCTGCTCCCGGCACAGGGGTCGGAGTTTCAACAGCTCGTTTTGCAGCTTCGATTACCTCTCACCAACAATTTTAAACTTTTCACCGTTCAACCGGAATAATTCAAGATGGAGAGACTCAAGAAGTGTCAACATATAGACAACATTCCGAATGGTCGTTGATGAATTATGTAGCTCTTCGTAGCTATCTCTAGTCACAGATTAGCTTACTCTGTCTCGATATTCTATAAATCATGTCCCGTGGGCAGGATTCATGTAAATGTAGGTGGTGATGCAGACTGATCTCATGAAATGGCGTATGTATGACACGCCAATTTGTATTTCCATTTTTGGCGTGCTATCAACACGCATAATCGCTTTTCAGCGTGTTTATGAACACTGTTGACTTAACGTTACATTACTGTATATATAAATCTATGACCTAACCCAACCCCGTCCCTAAACCTACCCGTCACTGGGGTTAATACCATTTATGAGTCTTCCCCTACCATCCTAGGAAAAAAAAAATATCGCTCCCCAGATGTAGATGTACAATTTGCTTTGTTTCGATCGGACATTTAACGGCGTGTACATACACGTGGAATCACTCGGACATTTAATGGCGTAGACATACATGCATACACGCGGATAGCTCAAAATGCGTATAGATAACACGCCACTTGACTTGAAAGTGGCGTGTATGTTTACGCAAAAGTCATGATGTCATGTTGGGTGATGCACTAACCCAGGAGGAATGTCATTAGCTCCTCTCAGCGCTGTTGTAGTCTTTAAAAAGCAGTTTCTTAAAAGAATGTCTCCCATTGCTTGAACTTTGAGTGTTGTAACCTTGCAGATGTCGGTTATGCTTAAAATGGCAACATTACACACGAATTTAGAAAAGCGAAATCCATTGTAGCTGTGTCTGTTACAGCGTTCATGGCTCATGCATCCAGGGGATTCACTCCAGGAGCTAAATACTCAGATTTTCCCCATGGTCTTTTTTCTGATTTACGTTTCTCACCTAATTTCTTTACTCTCTTTTGTTAAGAACTATAAGGATGATTCTCAAGGCTCTGTTTCATATTATAAATTTATAAATGAGTAACAAATTCTGTCCCTTCTCATCTATGATTTAAATTTTTAAAAATTCCTAACATCCTAACTAACGGAGCACTTCTCTCTAAGCCTGGTTCAGGACTTATCATTTTCTGTCCTCAAAAGTCGCAGTCTATCTCCCTCCCAGTATACTGGTCATTCCTTCAGGATCGGGGCAGCAATTACAGCAGCTGATCGTGGCATTTCTACTTAAGCTGTTAAGATCCTGGGCAGATGGTCTTCCTCTGGATTGGAGTCATATAAGACCCGATTCAAAAGTCATCCTCGAAGCTCACCAAGCTCTCCATTAACGGTTCAGGTAAATACCTGTGAAACTACTGGTGGTGGTGTTTAGGCCAAGGTGGCCTTGTATGAAAGTTAAGATAGCTAGTGGGCCTGCACGTAAGAAATCAAAAGATGGCCTGTGGTCCATGTGAAACAATTCAAATAATGGCCTGTGGTCCACGTGACAATTCAAAAGATGGCCTGTGGCCCATGTGTCCTATCAAAAGATGGCCTGTGGCCCATGTGTCCTATCAAAAGATGGCCTGTGGCCCATGTGTCCTATCAAAAGATGGCCTGTGGCCCATGTGTCCTATCAAAAGATGGCCTGTGGCCCATGTGTCCTATCAAAAGATGGCCTGTGGCCCATGTGTCCTATCAAAAGATGGCCTGTGGCCCATGTGTCCTATCAAAAGATGGCCTGTGGCCATAAACTTTTCTCTACCGTTCTTTGGGGGTGGACCCTGTCCCGGCAGATTATTACTCCACCTAATTTTGGGGGTGGGCTGCACCCCTGCCTTCATCTTCAGGCAGGATATGCAGATTCCGTCCCCTTGGAATGCGAGTTACGGACGGGGCCTACGCCAAAGAATTTGATTGTTTGCTGAGCTCGTAAATAATTGTTTATTGTCTCAGTATTAATTCTCCCGAATCTTTCTGGTAGAACCAGTCTTTCTCACAGAAAATGGAAAAATGGCCACGAGATTTTGGTTTAACAAACACTTCCAAAAAATTCTCAGGACCTCCGGCATATCTCCCGAACACTACTCCATCCATTCCTTCCGGATTGGAGCAGCCACAACGGCCACCAGCATGGTCATCAGAAGTATGCCGTTCATACATCCGTAATAATCTTGACGATCTCCGTCAAGCTCAAACCCACATCAGCTCATCAGTAGAATCATAACATCCTTCCCTTCTTATCCCTTTCAACCTAATAACTTTTAATATCCAGATGGTTGTGGCATGGTCCTTGCTTTTGAAATGGAGTTAATAAGTTAGCTAAAGTTCGGGAGCAGGGCCACGCCTCAACCAATCAGCTTGTTCCCTGTCTGTATATTTATGCTGAACCAACCTTCACAACACTGTTTGTCTCAGTTTCTCAATCCCACCCACAACTTCCCTTCTTACTCATCCATTCATCCCACCCCCTCCCCCTCTCCTCTCCTCAAATATCTAACATCCCCTATTTACTTCCACAGGATATGCAGGGGGGTCTTCAAGTAACCCAGCTTACTACCTACAGAGACAAAGCCCCCACTCTGAGCCTCTCTGAACAAGACTCGCTGATCAGCCAGACCGTAGAACCATAACATCCGACCCTTCTTATCCCTTTCAAATCATCCTCGTTCTAATAAAGTTTAATATCTGCATATTTGTGGCGTGGTTAATAATCTAGTTTTCCGCAAAGATGAAGTTGACGCTGACTAGTCATTTCCACAGTATAGTGGATGCACCTTTAGAGAGAACTGCACATTAAGTTAAACATGTCATGCAATAAGCGTTGTACTAATTTAACTTCCCCACGCTGCATAAACATTTGGATATGTGCCTATTAATAGCGCACATTTATCTAGGTTAACTTTAATGTTAGAGCAAAGCTACTACTTGCATGTTTGAGGTCAATGATTGATTGCCGAAGGTTTGGATTTCCTGCCCAACATACTGATGTAATTACCACATGGACCAGCTGTGTTAATGATCTGTCAGTCAGGCACTGCGTGACTATGGCTCTTCCTGTGGAGTTTTTTTTGGTGACCAACCGAGAAATTCAAAATAGGGGGCAGCCCTAGAGAATTTCTGCTGCGGAACATAAAAGAAGATATTTTGAAGAATGTTGTTGGCAACCAAACAGTTGTGGTGCCCCTTGACATTTCTCAAAATATATTTTATGTCCCACTGAAGAAATTCCTAGTCTCTCTAGAGTTTAGACTATGCTGATTTAGCGTATAGCTACTACTGCACACAAAATCAAGTCAGAAGAGATGACAGACAAAATCAAGACCCTCTACACGCACCTACAAAAGAGAAGTGCCAACATGTTATTCTTTTGCACAGCTATGGTTACAAACTCTCTCTTTAAATGAGAAAGCTCAAAAATATGAATTTGACTAATATTTGGCATAAAAAGGCAAGCTACAAGTTTTATTTTATTATGCAAAAAAAACATAGAAAAAAATGAAAAGCTCACAGGAAAAAGCATAAATTGACTGAAACATAATTAGTTATTAATACTTCATTGATTCTCTCGTTTTTTGCATGTGGTCATAATGTAGACATTTCTGTATTTTAAAATTATGTCGGCACAATTTGGCATGCTTTTGTAACATGTATATTGCGTTTTTGGTTCTGTCATTTTTGCCTGTGTCCCCTAACATTAGACCCAGTTTTTCAGTGTGTCTGATTGTTGTATTCAGTTCACCTGTTGTCTAATTAGTTATCTAATTATTTCCTCATTTAGTCTAGTATTTATACTTTTTGTGTTCCTGTTGTCTTTGTCATGTCTACGTCAATGTGAAAGTGTTGTGAGATCCGTTTGTTCATGACGGTTTCCTGATTTATTCGTCTTCATGTGCTACATATACCGTATATAACAACCTGTCACAGTTTCATTGCGTTATCACAAATAAAACAGTTGAATCCAAGTACAACTATGCAATACGCTTAAAAAATCTTTGGTTTCACTTTATTTTGATGATCCCTTTAACATATTCTAGTGACTATAAATGATGGGTAACACTTTATTTGAAGGGGTGTGCATAAGACTGACATGACACTGTCATAAACATGACATAACACCTGTCATAAACATGAAGGAGTCTTTATGAATGTTTATGACTGTTGTCATTAAGTGTCATTCGGTAAATTATGACACTTTCAATGCAAAGTTGACATTGTTTAAAATGTCTTTGTTATGACAACTTGACATTACCCAAGACAAAAATGTCTTGATTATGACAACTTGACATTAACAAAGACAGAAATGTCTTTGTTATGACAACTTGACATTAACCGAGAAATCATAACCTGTCAACCTGTCACAACTTTGGCCGTCATGACACCATTATAACTGTGTCATGAATATTACCTGTCCTCAAGTAAAGTGGAACACATTGTACTAGTTATAAAGATGTCATTAAGGGTTATTACACTGCAAAATGCTTGAAGTTTGATAATTAGACCTGTTATGACATATTTGTGACAGGTTGACAGGTTATGATTTCTTGGTTAATATCAAGTTGTCATAACAAAGACATTTCTGTCTTTGTTAATGTCAAGTTGTCATAATCAAGACATTTTTGTCTTGGGTAATGTCAAGTTGTCATAACAAAGACATTTTTGTCTTTGTTAATGTCAAGTTGTCATAACAAAGACATTTTAAACAATGTCAACTTTTTTTAAAAGTGTCATAATTTACCGAATGACACTTAATAACAACAGTCATAAACATTCATAAAGACTCCTTCATGTTCATGACAGGTGTTATGTCATGTTTATGACAGTGTCATGTCAGTCTTATGCACACCCCTTCAAATAAAGTGTTACCAAATGATGTTGCACCTGCATGTCGACTAACTCTCATTAGAGTGTTAGTAGAGTATTAGTAGACTGGTAGGGTAAGGGTTAACATGTAGTTGCAAAGTTTCTTATAGTCAGTAGAATGTGTTAAAGAGACCACCAAAATAAAATGTTAGCAGATAATAAAAAGAAAGTCAGCTAATACTCTAATGAGAGTTGACATGTAGTTGCAAAGTTACTTAGTCAACAAAATGTTCAAAAGGGACCATCAAAATAATCTGTAACCAAATTTTTTATAATATTGTAATTTTCCTATAGGCTGGACTTTTGGCCACTGCTGCAAGAAGAGATGATTTTGCAGCACAATGCAGAAAATTAGGGAGAGATTGTTAGAATAATAATTTATTATTATAAGACTATGTAAAAATGTATTTTGATAGATGTAAAGCCTATTTGCAGTTCTACCAGCTTAGAAACTGGTGTGCATCTTAAGACAAAACAATGGCACTGACATATTTTAAAGGGGACCAATTATCCCCCCTCTTTACAAGAAGTAATATAAGTCTCAGGTGTCCCCAGAATGTGTGTGAAATTTCAGCTCAAAATACCCTACAGATAATTTATTAAACCATGTTGTAAATGCCCATTTTTGAGTGGAAGGAGAACATTCTGTTTTCAAGCATGTATCTTTAAATGCAAATGAGCTGCTGCTTCCCGTCCCCCTATCCAGAAGAGGGCGGAGCCTATATATCTCCTCCCTTAGATACTTTGCTATAAACTAAATCATCTGTTTTGATTATCATCTCTATCGCTGGCAGTTCTTCGTCATCGTGAAAGCTTATTATCTGCATGCGTTTTAAAGCCAAATCAGTCTAAACTTCTGATCCTCATCAGTTGTAATGGGCACAGGATTGGTTTTAGCATTCACAATGAGTTTTTATGCACTCACATTACATTAGGATGCATCACGATATGGCTCTTATCACGATATGGCAACACACTTCACTCTATGAAATGATTTCTAAACGTTCCTTGGCAAATGTGTAACACAAGAACAGCTGGAACTATCTCCATCCCATTTCGGGTCATTTAAAGAGAAATCATTTAACTTTCCATTTAAATGATTATCAAAGCTCCCGTTTGGAAGACCACAGCTGTCTCATCCTCAAACTCCCACAATTTTATTTTATTGAACACAGATGCTGATCTGACCTTTCGCTGCATTTCCTGTGACTCATGGTTTGAAAATGGTCATTCAGAGACTCTATGGTAAATGATGGCCTCAATTCTAATTCTCTCTTTAGCATCTGTGCAAGTCTGTTCCTAGACAAGATTTACTGCGTATGGATCAAAACATGTGTTGTGTCTGAGACATGTTCCGGTCTGGTGTTTTAGGAGACTCAAGGGACAATAGAGACGGACAATAGAGTCATCATGTCTTGTTGGGATGGTAATTGAGTGCAGATTATTATTTGTGTCGGTGCAAATGTCTGTCTTTGTGGAATACAAAAGGAGAGGTTTTGAAAAATGTCCCAGCTGCTCTTTTTTAAGAGGAGACACACCAGAATACTACAAAAGGGTTTTATACATATATTTTTCTGGTGACATCCGATAGTGCGAGAAAGTCGTTTGAAATCGCTATTCACTGAAAATCTTCGGAAAATGTGTATAAATAGCACACACATTGCTTTTACGGTTCTTTTATGATACTTTTCCCCCCTTTTTTGGAGCATGACAACCATTAGTCAATCTGTGCTTGTGTTGGAGAGAACCTCCATTGAGAAAGTGCTTTGACAATTGTCATTTTTGATAAACTTTTCTTTTAAAATGATAAAAATAGCCGAGGAGTCATACACGCTGTTCAAAGCATTTGGTTTCTGAGAAATGGCAGTTCTTGGCAATGAAAAATGACATGAGTATGATGGGGGAAAGGTATTATCCAGACTATGTGAAATGGTGACACATTCCAGCATACTTGGTGTCATCGGCTGATGGAAAACAGTGAGAATGAACCAGTGTTTAAGCCATCATTGAGCAAGAGACTATGAAATGCAACAGTGGCTTTGCCAGACACATTAATATAGTCGTGCTGAGAGAGAGACTCTATTAGGAAGTCATCAAATGGCCACATATTTGAAATGCCATAAATATTGAGCAAATAGCACACGTTTTATACATTCATAAATGTCATTGCTGGTTAGTGCTGGGATATTTAGGACTGCGCTAATTTATAGATTTTAAATGTGTCAAAGAGATTGTGATACGGGCTTGAGTATTATGAGTACAAATACAATAAATGACTTAAGCGATATTCTCCATAATGACTTTGGTAAGAACACCCGTGAAATCAGACTTAGGAATCAGTTTCATCTCCCAGCACACAAGTAGGTTACGATGTGCCGATGCAGCATTAGCTGAAAGCTCTCCAGAACAGCAATGGAAAATCATACCAGCAGGATTTATTCTTCTCATCCCTCCTGCAAAAGTCTTCAATTTGTGACAGGCCATATTTAGATAACAGTTCAGCTCTGTCAGTCTCAGAGAGACACAGTGGTCCCTGAAGAAACTGGTCAGGACGTAAGAGAGGCAGGGGAAGGAATTGTGCGTCTGCTGTCTGCCTGGAGCAATTTATTTTCACGCTGCTTTTTCTCCTCACCAACATTGCCGAGGTTTGGAAGTTCTTCATTAGCCGCCAAACACATACGTCATTGTAATAACAGCGAGCAGGGGTTTATTTGAACAGCCCGGCCATTCATCAACCCCATACGCTCTGCTACTGCGTATAGGTTCCACATCGACCTCCAGGACCGTTCAGCCAGACTTGTTTCATTTTCCCACTTGATACGGCAACTCAAAGCCACGGATAGCTTAGCGTTTGCCCAGACTCATTAAACAGAGATGGTTTGACATCATCAAGCGACAGGGCCTCTGGTTTTCTTTTTCCACTGGTGATCTCTCTATATCCCCACGTACCAATCACAGCCACAGAGAGCAACCGTGTTTTGCCGCCGGGATCCAACTGTTTTTGATTTAACTAACTGACTGAGGAAGTGTGTGGAGGCTGAATTCTGTCTTTAAATATTTTCATAAGAGAAACAGAACTTGCACTCTTAAAAATAAAGGTTATAAAAAGTTGTTTTGTTGTTGCAGGGATTCCATAGAAGAAACATTCTGGGTTCCCCAAAGAACATTTCAAATAACCTTTTTTACAGTTTAATAATCTAAAGAACATTTCTTCCACTATAAAAATTATTTTGATTTTAAAGGTTCTTTAAAAGTCTCTATAAAGCACCTTTTTTTTTAAGAGTGCCCCATTTAGCTGACTTCAGTTAACTATTGACTTTGTCATGGAAAATACATTAAAATACATTCTCATTTTCCAGCTTAATGAAGTCAAGTCAAGTCACCTTTATTTATATAGCGCTTTTTACAATACAAATTGTTTCAAAGGAGCTTTACAGAGATAACAGGAAAATAATGTTGTAATAGTATTGTTAAATTCAAAATTAAATGTCCCCAATTAAGCAAGCCATGTAGTGAACTGATACAACTACTGTAAGAAACACTTTTGGTGGAATTGTTGAAGAGTGTATGCACTTTTGCTTTCAAAACCTCGCTCTGTTTGTTTGAGAGGCCTGATATGTCAACTTCTTGTTGAAGTTTGCAGCAGTTTGCGGCAGTACTGCCTGTTTGTCCAAACAAGGAAGATGTGTGGGAAAACCTGAACAAAAGGTTTGGCTGGTTAACATGGTCAAGTGAGCCCCTGCTGGTAAATGATGTAAATACACTCTTAAAAATAAAGGCTCCAAAAGAAAGATTTCAAAGCGATGCCATAGAAGAACAATTTTGTGTTCCCTAAAGAACCTGAAACATGTTCCATGAAACAACCTTAGTTGTTGTTAATCTTAGTGTGAAGAATATTCGAAAGAACCCTAAATGAAGTTTTATGTAACAAAGTTTGGGAGGAGCATGTTCAGGTAATCATCCAATCAGCACAAGAAGAAGCCAGTATAAATAAAGCCTTCCCTTACTTCCTGTCTCATGACTTCTTTCTCAGCATCTGACTCCGCCTCCGTGCAGTTATGTCCGAGTTAGAGCTCTTCCCCTCCGACGATGAATCTTTCATCTCGGAGTCATCTCAACCGCAAAGCGCAGATCCAGCGACTCTTCCTTCTCCAGCAGCCAACGACAACATAGAGCCTCCACCTTCAACCAGGGGACGTCGGCCCTCCAGATCCTCTCCGCATACTCCAAGACGCCGTAGACTCCCCTCCCCACCGCCAGCGAGGAACTCATCATCTTCATCATCGTCTTCCTCCACGCCTTCGCACCTTCCAGCCCCCCCTAACATCCCTCCAATAGGGAAGTGGACAGTTAAGGGGCTAAGACAAGCCCTAATTAATTCTGATGCAAATTTCTCCCGCAGGATGAAAAAAGCAGAATTATTTAATTTATATGTCACCTTACAATCTTCTCACCTTTCTGTTTCAGCTCCAATTCCTGCAGCTCGAACGAGCAAGGCTCGCCGGGCCCCGATTGCTCGTCCCGCAGTACTTCCTTCCTCACTCGCAGCGCCGGGCTCCGCCCCCGCGACACGGCGTCACAGACCTTCCGCTAGCCTGGGCCGCGCCCCGGAACCAGTCACGGACGAGCGCATTTCCCCTCCTCAGCCCCTCCCATCGTGGTACCTCACACTCTAGATCCCAGCAGTTCCACTCTCTTACACGATCCCCAAACGTTTTTCTTCCCTTCTACTTCTTTCAGTCTACCTCCTTCCCAAGCGTCAGGTGTCCACCCTAACGTGAGGATGCCTCCGTTAGCCGGTCAATCGCCGGCGCATTTCTTTCCCCTCCCCTTTCCACACTATGCTCTTCCTATTCCTCCTCCTCCACCTAACCCGGGGGCCGATCTCCGCGTGAGGATGCCTCCGCAAACGGCCTCAGCCCCGGTTTCTCACCCCTTTAACCCTCTCCAAGCGCGTTCTCCTTTCTCTCTCTTCTCAGCCACTCCTCAACCAGTCCCTCCGAATGCAGTAGCAACCGAACCTCCTCCAGTGACGAACAACATCAGAGCTCAAATCTTAGCAGGTGCAGATGTTGATTTGGGTTCTCTCCTGTCTTTGTTTCCTCCGGCTGAGTCCAATCGCCAAGTAGACTGCGGCGACATTTCAGTCACTCTAAAAAATAACTCACAGGTTACATCACGTTCATTGTCACTAGCCGAATTCTGTATTGCCTTCAGCCGCTATACAGAAATCATATGCTCGTCTTTTCCCCATAGACGGCTCGAGCTGAACGACTATCTGTCTATCATAGCAGAGCTCGCGTTGTCTTACGGGGGTAGTCATTTTTATACGTACCACAAGCTGTTTTCTGCAAAATGCGCTGTCCGCGTTTCCCAATGGAATCAGTGTCCCTATTGGGGAGCGTTGGACACCGATCTCCATAACCGGGTCTTCTTCGGGTGCAGAAATATCTCCTGCGCAATCTGCAGATCCACAATCCATGCCACCACGGCATGCCCCCAAATTAATCCATCGATCCCTCCCTGCCCAGAGCAGAATGCCATAAAATCCACAAGTTACGTTCCACGTCACGCAAGACAAGATTTTTCAACCAGAGCACCATACTCGGCACCCGATAGACAAGTTTGTAGGAACTTCAACGAAGGGAGATGCCCAAGACAACGCTGTCATTTTCTCCACGTCTGCGATTTCTGTGGCGGCGCACATGCCCGCGTGATATGCCCAGTCAAAAAATCTGTCAATAAAAATGCTAAAAACTATCTCTCGACTCCTGTGAATGTTTTCCGTCTAGCCGAAGAATTATCACACCACCCAGATGCCAACTTCACAAATTATCTACTGACAGGTCTCAATCAAGGCTTTAAACCCGGCGTAGAAAGCCATCCCACGCAAAATGTTATCTGCGCTAACCTTCAGTCCGCCTTAGCAGAGCCTGGAGTAGTAAATAAGCTAATTAAAAAAGAAATTGAATCCGGTTTCATGATCGGTCCATTCGAAGCCCCCCCGTTCGACAAATTTCGCATCAGCCCCATAGGCGTGGCCACCAGGAAATTCTCTGGAAAAAAGCGGTTGGTAATCGACCTTTCAGCCCCCCATAATTCTCCATATCCGAGCATCAATAGTCTCATCCCCCTCGAAGAGTATTCTCTCAACTATCATGATATCGAACAAGCCATAACCATGATTAAAATAGCTGGACGAGGTGCATGGCTTGCAAAAGTAGATATCTCCTCCGCTTTTAAAGTAATGCCAATCCACCCCGATTCATGGCACTTATTCGGCATAAACTGGCAGAAAAAGTATTATTTCGCTGTACGCCTGACTTTCGGCTGCAAAAGCAGCCCAAAAATCTTTGACAACTCTCTCCGAAGCCATATGTCGGATCCTTTCCAATAATTATGCAATTCCTCATCTTCTCCATCTGCTCGACGATTTCCTAATTTCCTAATTTCACCCCACGACACCGTCCCCGAGGCTCACCTCCTCCTAGTGAAAAAAGTTTTCGCCGAACTAGGGATTCCGTTAGCTCACGAGAAAACATCGGGTCCAACTACATCCATCGAGTTTTTAGGCATCAATCTAGACTCAGCAAAATTCCAAGCCTCACTGCCTAAGGAAAAAATCGATCGCATTATTTTAATCGCATCCAATTTTACTGACAGCACAGATTGTGCAAAACGCGAACTTCTCTCGCTGCTGGGCCACCTAAATTATGCGATGCGCATTATTCCACAGGGCCGACCCTTTATTGCGCATCTCCTAGCCCTCTCTTCATCCGTTCATGCGCTGGAAGATCGGATCATCCTCTCCGACGAGTCAAAAAACGAGCTTAAGTTATGGATTAATTTCCTCAATCAGTGGAATGGCTTAACCTTTTTCTATGATGACTTTATCTCTCTCCCCCTCGATATCAAACTGTTCACAGACGCAGCTCCCTCGATCGGCTTCGGCGGCTATTACCAAGGACGCTGGTTCGCGTCCTCATGGCCCCCCCAGCTCCTAGACACACCCCAGTCTTCAGCCTCCTCTGCCCTTTTAGAGCTCTACCCGATAGTCGTCGCAGCTTCCCTATGGGGAAAAGAATGGTCAACCAAAAGCATCCAAATCCATTGCGACAACGAAGCAACCGTGTACTGTATCAACAAAGGTCGTTCTCGCTCACCTGCGCTTATGCCACTCCTTAGACGCCTCATATGGATCTCCGCATGCGACCAGTTCTTAATAACTGCAATTCACGTCCCAGGGGCTCAAAATCAAATCGCTGACTCTCTCTCCCGTTTCTCTTTTCAAAAGTTCAGGATGCTGGCACCAGAAGCAGACCCCACTCCAACTCCAGAACCTCCTTATTTTCAGCTGATCTTCCCATAAATCATCCGCTAAAATCCCTCCTGGACACGTCCATCGAATCCATCCTCCAAGCCGTTTCTCCCAGAACCCTGCAAACTTATTACACCGCATGGAAATCGTTCAAATCATTCCACCTCTCTCACAACCTGTCGTTTCCCGAATTTTCGCTTTTAACAGTTACTTCATTCATATCTCATCTTCACAGTATTAAAGGTCTCCAAGCCGGATCCATTAAAAGCTATCTAAGCGGCATTCAATTCTTCCATAAACTAATCCACGGTAAACCTGCACCTGCAATAAATAACTCCCAAACGTCCCTTCTAATTAAGGGAATCCAAAGATCCCGCCCCACGCGCCCAGATACCAGACAGCCAATCACAATCGATATACTCACCAGATGCATCTCATCACTCCGTCTTGGATACCACTCCATCAATACTGCATATACGTTAGAAGCCATGTTCATCCTAGCATTCTTCGGTTTCCTCCGCTGTTCCGAACTGACCATAACTTCCTTATTCGACCCAAATATCCATCCCACAATTTCAGACCTTCAGATCGTAGATAACGAAACCATATCATTTTTCATCAAACAAAGCAAAACGGACAGAGACAAAAGAGGTCATTTCGTCTATATTTTCAATCTTCAAACTCCCATCCAACCGTACCATGCGCTTTTTAATTACCTGCAGTACAAACTTTCCTCCTCCAAATCCCCACTCGACCCTCTTTTCACTAACGACTCCAATCATCCAGCCACGAGATTCTGGTTCCAAAAGCATCTTAAAGCAATCCTTATCAAATCCGGCGTCTCAGCAGAGCATTTCTCTAGCCACTCATTCCGCATCGGAGCAGCCACCACAGCCGCTCAAAAAGGTCTCTCCCAACAACAAATCAAAACCCTCGGTCGCTGGTCATCGGATGCCTTCAAAACCTATATTAGGTCTATCCGTTTTTTCATCAAAAATGCTCACCAAGCCCTAACTAATTAATTAAATTACCACCTGCTGCTCCCCATTCAGTTACATCCGTTTACACCTTCCGATTACATCTGGGCTCGCCGCTCGCACACTCGCTCAATATTCATAAGGTACGTTTTTCAATCATATGCAGACTCCCCCGTTCGCACGCAGCGATGACTCACCCGTTCGAAGGCCGGGTTCCGTCCCCCTTCCAAAACGCTGGTTGAAACCTCCCGTTCGAATTGCAGTGAGAGTCTGCCCGTCTTAGTCGTCGCTGGACGTCCGCGCTCGTGTTGCCAGGAGGGCTCCCCATTCGTCGGGACGTGAGGAGTCTTTCCCGTGACCCAGCCCCCCCTTCGAAGCGCCGGTCGAGCCCTCCCGACCGAGTCCAGCGGGCGCCCTCCGTCCAACCCAGCGAGGCTTACCCGTCCGATGCCGCGAGCATATAAGTTCCCGTCGGACGCTGCGAGAGATCTCCTGGGTGAACGGTTAAACTCGTCCTCAAATTCACGCTCGCATAATTCTCGCCTCAGCGAGCTGTCAGTTCAACTGCAGAATGGGCTTATCCGTCCAATGCCGTGAGCACCCAAGTTCCCATCGGTCGTAGCGAGAGCCTTCCCAGTCGAACAGGCAAGCTCGTTCCTTGGTAAAATACATACCCTTCACTTTTTTTTTAAATTCTACGCTCGCTGTCCTTCGTTTATCTGGCATTTTTGGGGAGTACTCTGGGGTCGGGCCGAATTCTGAGCTCAGAGCGCTCCCCTGGACAGCAAGCCAAATACGCATTATAATATTACATCAGATTACATTAACATGTAAACTCGTGAAATGAAGTTTTATGTAACAAAGTTCGGGAGGAGCATGTTCAGGTAATCATCCAATCAGCACAAGAAGAAGCCAGTATAAATAAAGCCTTCCCTTACCTCCTGTCTCATGACTTCTTTCTCAGCATCCCTCCACCACCCCTTCACCCCAAATTCGGCGGGGTCCGCTCATAGATACCTATGACCTCTAAGGTTAGGGGGAGTACTCTGGGGTCGGGCCGAATTCTGAGCTCAGAGCCCTCCCCCGGACAGCAAGCCAAATACGCATTATAATATTACATCAGATTACATTAACATGTAAACTCGTGAAATACCCCTTTTTTGCAATGGAAAGGTTCCATGGATGTTAAATGTTCTTCAAGGAACATTTGATGCCAATTTAAGAACTTTTCTGTACACCAAAAAAACATATTTTTACACTCTTAGAAATTAAGGTTCAATGGGGTTCTATATAAAACTTAATTTGAAAGAATCCTTTATGCCAAAAGGTCCTAAATATATATATGGACTTAAGTAACGGCGTATTACTTTCATGATTAATGGGTTATCTCATTTTTTAAAATGAATTAAAACAATATTAATTAAAACTGAATCCAAAGAAAAAGGATCACATGATGGGAACCCTTAAAAGGTTCTATATGAAGTGCTTGATAGAACCCTTTAAGGTTCTAGAACCATTTCTTCTTAGAGTGTATATAGTATTTGTGCATTGTGACAAATTAAAGATTTCTGCAAGTAACTAATAAATCCAAATGATTTAATTATAGTATAGGCCAGTAAACATCTTAAAAACATTAAGTGAACTGCTGCTTTCGACATCACAGCTCAAGACTTGAGACTTGAGGTTTTGTGGTGCCTTCAGCCAGTCGGCATGTCAGGACATCATTTTCCAGAGTGATTAGTCATATTAAGATGAAAAGGAATACTAATGAATAGTGTTATTTGGGTATTTTTAACCTCCTGGTTCTGGAAACAAACATTGGTGCCCTCTAACCAAAAGAATTAAACTTCAGCACATGATAAACTATTATTCAAAAGTTTGGGGTCGGTACTATATTTTTATTCTTTTGAAAGAAAACATTAAAGGGGTAAAATGTAAAGGATTTTTTATGTATTAATTGCTATTATATTGCTGGTGTGTGAACAGCTTGTAACTAAACTTGAAAAACAAGACCTTCCCAGACTTCCTAGATTGTTTATGAAAGCCTGTAGACAGATTATTATGTGAAGGACTTGGGTCGTTTTCGCCGGGAAAATCCAAAAGATGTGACGTTTTCACACACTCTCTTGGAAGAGAGTCTCTCTTCCATTCTCTGACACATGAAATTAATGCTTATGCTTATGTTCAGGATAATGCAGAAAGAGATATTCTGTACTGTAATGTCATTGTATCATGCAAAGAAAAATGATTCATTCAAACTACAATCTCACATAGTCAGATCTGTTTAGTCTATAGTCTCAAATATACTTTACAATCAAACTATCATAAACTGTAATTTTAATGACCTCATCTGTCGACATGATGCCTTGAATCAGAGCTGGTGCAAACACATCCACATCACTTTCTCACTGCTGTCATTTTTGTTATTTGTTTGTTTTGTTATTGAGAAAAAGCGTGCAGCACATATTTACATATTTATCTAAATGTCGCTCTCAGCAGCGTTGATGACGTTGGGGTGTTTTTGCACTTTTGACTGCATGGTACGGCCAAAGAATGTATAATGACAAGAAGTGAAAGCCAATAGAACGTTCCATTGCAAAACCAGTGCCCAGCAGCAGCGCTAAATGTAATTGTACTAAAATGTAAATGTTGGACAATAACTATATAACAGCAATAGAATAGCTTTACAGTAAACAGTTTTTTTTTTTTTTTGCAGTACTATCTTATATTAATGACCGTTAAAGCAAGACTATGTAAACATAAAAAACATAAAAACACAGCTCATGTCCAAAAGTGGCAATTATAGGATAACGGACACAGCAATGCATAATGTTCTATAAAATCATAATTTTTGTTGCATGATCCAGGGGATTAAAGTACGAAACATATTTCAGGCCTAGTGGAGTTGGTAACTAATACATTAATAGTAGTAAATGTGTAAAGTTGCATAAAATGGAAATACTCAATAATGCAAGAAAAATCTAACTCAAAAACCTGTTATCTGTGCTGTTGTCCAGTAACTCCAGTTGGAATCTTCACCCCAAAATGGCGGCCGCGCTACCAAAGCGCCACCTAGTGGCTGTTACCAAAAAAGCATCAGAGTTTCGCCTCTTGTTCTTCTATACTCTTTGGTATGGCTCGGTACATATCAGTACGGTTCGGCTCGCTTCGCTTTTCCACTGTGTGGTACGACTCGGCTCGGCATGGCACGGCTCGGTTCGCTTTAGCTCGGTTGGCTTTTCCACTGCAGTTTGTTCCGCTTAAAAGTGGGTGGGATTATGACTAATCATTATAGTTTATCCGCTCCTCGGCAACCAACGAAGGGAACATCTGCACATTTCTTTTATGACATTATGACAATGTAACAGGCCCCGCCCACGGGAATCTGCCCTTATTAGCTTAGCTCCTCCCTGAGTCAGCTGTACACAGTCTGCCATGTTTATCGTCTTTAAAACAACTCTCGCAGGAAATGGCGTTCTAAAAACGCTGGGCTCAAGTTAAAAGAAGTTTACCTTTTAAAAAAACACGTCTCGACAGTCAACACCTTTGCATTTAGTTTTAGTCTTGCCTTTTTAGAGTGGAGAGAACAAAAAAAACCTGAAATCCGTCTAGTGCGTTTACATAGAAAATAATGGGAAACCACACAAAAACAGCATTTTGGGCATAGCATAATAAATTATATGTTTGAGCTGAAACTTCACAGACACATTCTAGGGACACCAAAGACTTATATTACTTGTTAAAAGGGACATAATAGGACACCTTTAAAAGACTGTCACTGTTATTAATGTCCAGGGGAAGGGGCAACCTAACGAAAAGCCTAGACCCCATACTGTTCAGGCAGATGTGTGTAAGACTAAAAAGATTGATGAAGAGGATGGCACGGGCAGGGAAATTTAAAGAAGATCAGAGGAGCTAGATTATTAAGAGTCTTGGAGCAATATTTAGAAATTAGTTCGATATTTTACCCGAAGTGTACATGTGCTCTATGTGAGGGGTTCTGGAAATAAATCGTGCAGCTGGAAATAAATTCTGGACCAGCTGCAGTTTCTGTCAAAGGTTAGAAGGAAGACCAAAGAGATGAGAATTGTAATAATCAAAGTGCAATGATCTATACCCTATATAGCACAACCTAGTGACCACCTAACAACATCTTGGTGATGAGTTTTTAGAATGATTTAATTCATTATTATTTAACTGATTCTCTATAGGGTGCAGCTTGCACAGAACCCACCCACTGTATCGTCTCTTTAAAGAGGCTGGTACTCTAATATTGTTTAGCACTGATATTTCATTATTATTGAGTGCTATTATTAAAAATACAGTTTTTATTTTTGTAGTTGTAAATTTTTAGTCATTTTGTTGTGTGTTTGTCATTTTTATTAGTTACAGTTTATTTTTGTTTTTAAATATGTTTAATATGTTTTAAACTATTTTTATTTTTATTTCAGTTTTTTATTTTAGTTATTTTGGTAACACATTACAATAAAGTCCATTAGTTAACATTAGTTGACAACCTTAGTTAACAAACTAAGAATTATCAATACTTCCACAGCATGTATTAATCTTAGTTAATATTAACTTCAACATTTACAAATACATTGTACAAATCAAAGGTTGTATTTGTTAACATTAGTTAATGCACTGTGAACTAACATGAACAACCAATTAAACGCTATATTTTTATTAACTAACATTAATAAAGATGAATAAATACTGTAAAACATATATTGCTCATTGTTAGTTCATGTTAGTTAATACATTAACTAATGTTAACAAATGAGACCTTATTGTAAAGTGTTACCCTTATTTTAGTCCATCAAGTTAAACTAAATAAAAATAAGAAATGTTGCTTGGCAGCTAGCTGAAATAAAATGATTTATTTTATTTCAGTCACTAATTTTTTTTTTTTTTTCCATGGTTTTAGTTAACTATAATAACCCTGAATTAGAAAAGGACATATAATACACTTCTCTCTTCCACCTGCACAAAGTGTGTTTAGGGTCATAAACATGCCATGGTGTGAGCAGAAAGACAGAAGGAGGAATAAGATAACACATCTCATGCACACCTGGGGCGAGATTTCGGCCTGTATGTATAAAACTTCTAAGAAATGCTCTTAATAACAGTCTTAAGCTTTGATTTCAGTGTAAAAAAAAATGTAAAAAATAGGACTTTTCTAAGAGTAGGAGACTTTTATAAAGAAGCTAAAAGCAACTTTCAGTAAAGTTTAAGACTGGTTCATAAAGGCAGGGTAGAAAACTACCAGAAAACGACACTCGGTTACTAACGTAACCTCGGGTTCTCTCTAGAAGAGGGAACGAGTGTTGCGTAAGCTAGCTTACGCTACGGGAATACCCCTTTTCTCGAGAATACTGAAGCCAAAAAAGTATCATTTAATTTTCTCATATTTAAAACGCATGCTTGCACAGAGCAGACCTAGAATAGGCAGCTCGTGAGCCTATTGGCTGCTCTGTGGCAAGATGCTGCAACCTATCGGTGGACTGGGAGTGAAGTCAGCACCAATAGCAGCGCGGGTGCTCGAGTGCGTCACGTCCCGCCAGAATAGGCGTGGCTTACCTCTATATAAGCCCGGTCCAGATAGGGTGTTCTTTGGTTTTTCACACTGAAGCGAAATAAGAACGCAGCATTAACACGGCCGGGTTACGCAACACTCGTTCCCTCTTCTAGAGAGAACCGAGGTTACGTTAGTAACCGAGTGTCGTTCTCTTACGAGAGTACTCTCGTGTTGCGTAAGCTAGCTTACGCTACGGGAACCCAGTTTAAAGCGCCGTGTATGCTGAGACCATTCACATTAAGTCTGAGGGCAGTGCCCGGGGAACACATAATGGTGAAGATATGTGGGTCAACACAAAGTGAACCCTAACACGTATTGATCATATGGTGACACCTCATATGTATAAGGAAGTGCTTAACACAGTATAACAGTCATCATGTATGACAAACTCATACAGACAACACTTTGGCCTGCAACGCAGGGACCTCCAGGTTATAAAACCTTATAAATGTAGACGGAGAGGCCCAGCCTGCCGCTCTACAAATATCATGGAGTGAAACCCCACTAGTCCAAGCCCACGATGAAGCCATACTTCTAGTAGAATGGGCTTGAACACCTAAAGGGCATTGAAGGCCTTTAGACCTGTAAGCCAAGGCGATAGCATCAACTATCCATCTGGAAATGCTCTGTTTCGAGGTAGCTAGCCCCTTAGTGCGGCCACCAAACGAAACAAACAGTTGCTCCGACTGCCTGAAGGCAGCAGTACGTTGAATGTAAACTCTTAAAGCCCTGACCGGGCAAAGAACGTTTACATCGCCGTCACTGTCAGTTCCCGGAAGAGCTGACAGGGAAATGACCTGCGCTCTAAACGGAGTAGAGAGCACTTTGGGGACATAACCGTGCCTCGGTTTGAGCATAACTTTAGAATCATTAGGCCCAAATTCCAAACACGACGCACTTACAGAGAGCGCGTGCAAGTCACCCACTCACTTCACTGAAGCGAGAGCCAAGAGAAAAATGGTCTTGAACGAGAGACACCGCAAGTCCACAGACTGCAGGGGCTCAAAGGGACCACCCTTCATGGCCTCCAGGACTGTGGAGAGGTCCCAGGCCGGAACCATGGGAGGTCGCGGAGGGTTCAACCTCCTAGCTCCTCTAAGAAAACGAACAATAAGGTCGTTTTTCCCCAGAGGCTGACCATGCAGAGTTTCTGAGAACGCTGTAATGGCTGCAACATACACCTTAAGCGTGGATGGGGACCTGCCCTCATCCAAAAGCTCTTGGAGGAAGGAAAGAACTTCCGCAACGCTACAGCGCGGTGGGTCTAGGTTTCGGGCCGAACTCCAGCCAGAAAACACTGACCACTTAGATGCATAGAGCAATCTCGTAGAGGGTGCTCTCGCTTGTGTAATTGTACTCAGCACTATGCCGAACATATCCCACAGTAACTGGACTGTTTGGGGGTGCAGAGACCATTCCCCTGGGGGAACATTGTCTCTTGACAGCCTGTCCGGGCCCACGTTCTGGAGTCCCTGCACATGCGCTGCTGCAAGGGACCCTAAATTGAGATGGGACCAAATCAGCAGGCGTTCCGCCAGCGCGTGCAAGCGTCGCGATCTGAGACCGCCCTGGCGATTTATGTAGGACACCACCGCCATGTTGTCCGTACGGACTAGAACGTCCTCGCCCTTTAACAAGGGGAGAAAATGTTCTAGGGCGTTCACAACTGCTATCATTTCTAGGCAGTTTATGTGGAGACGGCCCTCCCGAGCCGTCCAGTGGCCGTAAACCGGCCTGCCCTCGTACAGAGCGCCCCAACCCGAGTTGGAGGCGTCTGTCGAGATAACCTTCCGTGACGAAGTCGTTCCCAGAACGGTGCCGGCCTGGTACCAGTCTGACACCCTCCAAGGTCCCAGTGCTGTGACACAAGCCTGGGTCACCCTGACGCGAAAACGACCGGAAGTCCATGCTCGTCGCGGGGCTCGCGTTTTCAACCAGCGCTGGAGGGGGCGCATGCGCAGCAGACCCAACCGAAGCACTGCCGAGGCTGAGGCCATAAGACCTAGCATCCTCTGGAATTCTTTCAGAGGAAAAAACACAGCCGACTTTGAAGGACGCCGCTGAGCGCTGAATCTGCAGCGCGCGCTGTGACGTCAGCCGTGCTGTCATAGACACGGAGTCTAAGTCTGTCCCCAGGAAGGAGATCTTCTGACTGGGAGACAGCGAGCTCTTGGTCCAGTTGATTTGGAGACCCAAGTCTCGCAAGTGACTGAGTAATAAAGCCCGGTGGGCTATTAGTTCTGATTCTGACTGGGCTAATATAAGCCAGTCGTCCAGATAGTTCAGTATGCGCATCCCCCGTAATCTCAGGGGGGCGAGCGCCTCGTCTATGCACTTCGTAAAAGTACGGGGTGCTAGAGACAGGCCGAACGGCAGGACGGTGTATTGATAGCTCTGACCCTCGAAGGCGAATCGTAAGAAAGGCCTGTGACGGGGCGCTATTTGAATCTGAAAATAAGCATCTTTCAGATCCAGAGAAATAAACCAGTCCCTCAGGCGAATCTGCGCGAGGATCTGCCTGGTCGTGAGCATTCTGAACGATCTCCTCATCAGCGCTTTGTTTAAACGCCTGAGATCTAGGATGGGTCTGAGACCGCCATCCTTTTTGGGGACAAGGAAGTACCTGCTGTAAAACCCGGACTGGCTGAGATTCAGAGGAACGGTTTCTACAGCCCCTTTCTGCAGTAGTTTCACTATTTCGGCACGCAGCAGATGTGCAACATCGCCTTGTACTGTAGTTTCGACCCTGGTTGTGAAACGCGGGGGTCTGCGAGCGAACTGCAGTAAATAGCCCCGCTTTATGGTGTTTAGCACCCATTTGGACACATTCGGAATCATTTCCCACGCTTTTAGCCGTAAAGCTAGAGGAAGGATGACGCCCGGGCTCTGAACGGTGCGTGTATGTGACACACATCTCGCAGCGCCCGTCAGAGTGTGCGCGCTTATAGAGGCACGCGCGCTCTCTACACACAGAGCACAGTCTGTGTTTATTAGAGACACCTCTGAGTAAGTGTGTGCGGCGGGGCAAACAGTGTTTAACGGTAGAAGTGAGCACTGGGGGGTGGGCACATGTACTACCTTTGAAACACGGGGGGCGTGAGCCTTTAATGATGTGGGCCGTGTATGAGTGAGTGTCACTGGACGGGCCGTGCTTATGTGTAGGGGTGGGCACTGAGAAGTGGGCACAATTCCTACATTTAAAACACCTTCGGCGTGAGCCGGAAAAACAGACATAATGCTCTCTTTGAGATTTATCTGGGTAGCCGTGAAAACGGCTTTTGTGTGCAGGCGAGCGGGTGACGTAACAGGCTCGTTGGCTGCGAAGTACACTACTCCAGCCGCCTCCGTCGAGGGAGCTGTGAGAGCGATGCGTGCTGCTTTCAATGGCGGTCCGGCCGCGGCGAGACTCGCGCATTGTCGCTTCCTGAGCGCGGTCAGGAAGTCTTAGGAGGCTCGGGGTTCAGCACGATCTTTGGTCGGGGTCCCCTGGGGGGAGGCGGACCCTGGCGGCTACCAGAGCATGTGCGCTGGCGGCTGTCTGCAGGGCGGCGACGCTGAGGAGGCGGCGGCGCTGAGCTTCGTGCAGGCGGCTGTTTCGGGCGACCTGCAGCGGAACTAGAGCGCCTCGGGATGAAGTGTCGCATGGCTTGTGACGTCTTCTGTACCTCTGTGAAGCGTTCAGTGAAGCCCTTGACTGCTGGGCCGAAGAGGCCGTCAGAGGATACTGGCGCGTCGAGGAAAACAGCTCTGTCAGCCTCCTTCATGTCGGACAGAGTGAGCCACAGGTGTCTCTCGGTCACGGTAAGAGACGCCATGCTGCGACCGACGGCCTGGGCGGCGGACTTAGTAGCTCGCAAGGCTAAATCCTTAGCGCTTCTCAGGTCTCTGAAGTTCTCAGGCGTCGAGCCCGCCTCGTCCATGGTGCGGAGAAGGTTGGCTTGAAACACCTGCAGCACGGCCATACAGTGCAGTGCTGACGCGGCTTGACCGGCGGCGGCGTAGGCGCGACCGATCAGCGACGAAGTAACCCTGCAGGGCTTCGAAGGCAGTACTGGCTTCGACCGCCATCCAGCAGACGGTGGGCAGAGGTGCGTGGCCACCGCTTCCTCGACCGGCGGGATGTACAGATAGCCCCTTTCCTTTGCGCCGTCGACAACGGAGAGCGTGGAGGAGGAGGGGCGAAGCCTCGCAGAGAAAGGCGCCTTCCAGCTCTTGACTAGCTCCTCGTGGAGCTCCGGCAGAAAGGGGATGGGCCTAGCGATAGGAGACGAGCGGCGGCCCATGAGGAAGCAGCCATCCAGCCGGCTGCATGCGGGCTCTTCGGGTGAAGACCACTCGAGGCCGAGGTCCCCTACGGCCCTGGTAGTGAGGCGGAGAAGCTCAGCGTCCAGACTCGTCCGCACGTCGCCGGGCTCAAGCAAGGAAGGGGCGGGGCTGGTTTCGGGGCCCGACCACCCTTCGCTACCCGAGGCGGCAAGCGAACAGATGTCTACATCCGCGTCATGCCCCTCGGAATCCTGATGCTGACGGGGGCGCTAGGCTGACCGGCCGTGATCGAGCAGGGGGAATCGGAGAGCGAGGCACACGGGGAAAGCGCCGGTGTGCAGACGCTCGTGATGGTAGCCTCAGGCATCCTCTGTGAACGGCGCTTTTTACGGCACGGCCCAGAAGAGAGGAGCGGAGGTGCAGGATCCACATTGAAGGTGGCGAGTCGAGCCCGCAGGGTCGACACAGCCATGTCATCGCATTCCGGGCAGCCGCCCACGGAAAGCACGTGGTCCGCATGGTTTCGTCCCAGGCAGGAAACGCACAAGATGTGGCGGTCCCCGACGCTGAGGGGGGCTCGGCACGAGCCGCAATTGGAAAAACGAGGCATTTGAAACAACGCCTCTTGCTCTTTTAGAATGTGAGAGAGAAGTAAGTGAAAGGATACGGGCGCCGGATAGCGCAGCAGGTACGGCGGTGAAGCGGCAAAGGCGGCTTCCAACTGCAGTGCAGAGGGCTCGTCCCGCTGAGATGCTTGATTCGACGGCGCAGGCTTCTCTGGAGAGTCAGCGATGTGAACACTTCGCTGAAGTGGAGAAAAATCAAAGAACACCCTATCTGGACCGGGCTTATATAGAGGTAAGCCACGCCTATTCTGGCGGGACGTGACGCACTCGAGCACCCGCGCTGCTATTGGTGCTGACGTCACTCCCAGTCCACCGATAGGTTGCAGCATCTTGCCACAGAGCAGCCAATAGGCGCACGAGCTGCCTATTCTAGGTCTGCTCTGTGCAAGCATGCGTTTTAAATATGAGAAAATTAAAGGATAATTTTTTGGGTTCAGTATTCTCGAGAAAAGGGGTTTTCCCGTAGCGTAAGCTAGCTTCCGCAACACGAGAGTACTCTCGTAAGAGAACTGCAGGATTTTGAAAGTATCCAACAGAGAAACTCCCACCCCCTCCCTTCTGGGCTCCTTCCAAAGACGCGCTCCCAAAACACATGAACACGTGATGCCGGCTGGAGGTGGAGGACGCGTTTAGTGCAGTGCATGGAGTTTTTGCCTTGTTTGCCTGCGCTGTATGCAGGCACAGGTGGTACTGGGAATTTTGACTGCTCTTTATCTGCCATAATTGTGAGACTTCCTAGCTGCCGGCCGGTACGTGCCTCTCCTCTGATGAGCGAGTCAACCGGGTGTGCGCATTTGGGCAGCTCCTGTAGCAGCGGTGGTGGTAGCCATAGTAGTGGGGAGAGTGGCACTTAGAGTGACTGAAGTGGCAGTTAAAGGATAATTCCGGTATTTAGCACTTTGAGTTTATTTTTTAGTTAGTTTTGGATGAACTAGAGTGGTGGACACAGAAATTTTGACGATGGGTCCTGTCTCGACTTTTTGACTCTTTTAGAATCGCCTCTGAGCGCTTCAGAGTGGCTGTCTATGGGCATGCACAAACATGTCCTTAAAACAACCCGTAACATTCGTTTTCAAAACTGTGACACTCACTGAGTGGTTAGTGGTGTTCGTTGATATTGCAAAACAAGTAGCGTAGCGAAATACAGTTTCTGTCATGTTTTATTTGGCATTTTGTATAGAGCGGATGTTTATACGTGGTTGTGAGGTATCTGAAAAAATTGTTCCACTATAGCAAATAACACGGATTGAAATCATACATTGTGCCAATATATTTGTTTTTAATCATCAACGAACACCACTAACCACTCAAAACGAACGTTAATGGTTGTTTTAAGAATTTGTTTGTGCATGCCCATAGACAGCCACTCTGAAGCAGTCAGAGGCAATTCTAAAAGAGTCAAAAAGTCGAGACAGGACCCATCGTCAACATTTCTGTGTCCACCACTCTAGTTCATCCAAAACAAACTAGAAAATGGACTCAAAGTGCTAAATACCGGAATTATCCTTTAAGTGTTGTGAACTAAGGACTACATCGATGTCAACAAAAAATGGCTGCCATAAACCACTGAATCAGCCAATAGTAAGCCTGCAAGGATGAAGTCACAGCAGCATGACACAATTCATTCATTATTAGAATGTGCCCTAGAATGTGAAATTGAGTTTATGTTGACATAGTTAAATAACAATGAGTTCAGTACATGGACATGACATACAGTGATTTTCAAACAGCATTGTTTTCTCCTTCATATTTAACTCTCATTTTTAAAAAACACCCCTGAAAAACATGCGAATCTCCACATAATACCGACTGTGACGCAATAGTCGGGATCATTAATATGTACGCCTCCAAAGATTTGCATAGGCCGGCCCTCAATGCCAGTCCTAACCGCGCAGCCGAAGCATGGCAGTTGCTCAGTGTTTGGATGTACACATGAACACAAAAGTATTTTTTAGTTCCTTCATCCGAGCCTCTGAAGAAACAATGGGTTAATTTTATTTTCTCTGGAAATTTCCAAACATTTCACCGACGACTGTTTCCTCGACAGAGCTGGCCTCGGTTCGAGCTACCAAGCAACACTTCACATTGTTTCTTTTAGTAGGATGAAAAAAAAAACGTATTTAAATTGTGAATAAATTATATACAGAAAGCGATCAAAGAACAATATTTCCACACAGCGCGAGTTAATCTGGACAACTCGTTATGAAATCAATGAAGCACGTTATACTGCACAACGAAGCTCTTACTGTACATAATCGTGTTTGCATTGGTGGAGTGCAGAAACTGCTTTGCAATGATAAGATCGGTAACACTTTATTTGAAGGGGTGTGCATAAGACTGACATGACACTGTCATAAACATGACATAACACCTGTCATAAACATGAAGGAGTCTTTATGAATGTTTATGACTGTTGTCATTAAGTGTCATTCGGTAAATTATGACACTTTCAATGCAAAGTTGACATTGTTTAAAATGTCTTTGTTATGACAACTTGACATTACCCAAGACAAAAATGTCTTGATTATGACAACTTGACATTAACAAAGACAGAAATGTCTCTGTTATGACAACTTGACATTAACCGAGAAATCATAACCTGTCAACCTGTCACAACTTTGGCCGTCATGACACCATTATAACTGTGTCATGAATATTTTATGTGTCCTCAAGTAAAGTGGAACACATTGTACTAGTTATAAAGATGTCATTAAGGGTTATTACACTGCAAAATGCTGGAAGTTTGATAATTAGACCTGTTATGACATATTTGTGACAGGTTGACAGGTTATGATTTCTTGGTTAATATCAAGTTGTCATAACAAAGACATTTCTGTCTTTGTTAATGTCAAGTTGTCATAATCAAGACATTTTTGTCTTGGGTAATGTCAAGTTGTCATAACAAAGACATTTTTGTCTTTGTTAATGTCAAGTTGTCATGACAAAGACATTTTAAACAATGTCAACTTTGCATTAAAAGTGTCATAATTTACTGAATGACACTTAATGACAACAGTCATAAACATTCATAAAGACTCCTTCATGTTCATGACAGGTGTTATGTCATGTTTATGACAGTGTCATGTCAGTCTTATGCACACCCCTTCAAATAAAGTGTTACCAAAACTTATAATATCTGTAGAACTATTCGAGAGAGTTTCACAACACATGTAATACGTGGCAATTTCATATGCAAGCAGGTCAGCCAATCACAGCAGTGGCCGGTTCTCACAGCAGACACGCCCCTTCAAACAGAGTGTTCAAATCAGAGACTAAAATCAGGCTAGGAAAAATGCCTTTTATTTCTAAATTATGACTATTTTTTATCTAAAAAAAATACTAACATTATAAGGGCAACCCAGGAAACATTATAAAATAATGAAAAAAAAAAACATTCTAGGGCACCTTTAAATAAGACATTACAATTGTGCAAAAAGATTACAAATAAGTACATGCATTTATTTCACACAATTTTAATTGAGTTTCAAAACATTAATTAAATGGACAAATGTGATGCTATATAAGTAATTAAGCTGCTGAATACCATCTTTCTAAATTGCACTCACAGCTGTATATAAAGGAAAGACCAAAGTTGCAAACTGTTAAAAAAAAATTTAATACAAATTGGCCCAAAATATTCTTCTAGTTGCAGTCAGTCCTCAAATGGAAGGACGTGATAAGAGGAAAATTCAGGCAGACTTTAACAAGCAAGGACAAAAAAAAAAAAAAAAAAAAAAAAAAAAACCCGCATGGCAACAGATTGTATTGACAGTAAATGCAGCATTTCCTCGGACAAGACGTTCAGCAGAGGATTGTGAGAAAAGGTGGTACAATGTGTTGGCAACAACACGCAAGGCATATAAAGAAAGCATGTGAGCCACTGGTACATTTTATTTTAGCTTATTAAACCCTTTTATTTAAATGATTGTCTCCATGTGGTCAGCAGCTGAGTTCTTGTCAAACAGGTTCTTGTCAAAAGCTCTGTCTGAGATTGCCGAATAGTAGAGGAGATACTTGGAACGGACAATCCTTCTATTTGTGGCATTGCAGATGTCCCAGACCCTGCACTTCTCAAAGTCAAGGATTTACAAAGATAGTAAGAAAAAAAATGCATGTTTGCCTTTTTAATAAATTGACAGTAGTTACTTTAATCTATGAACATGGGGGGGGGGGGGGACACATTGTATTGAATAAACATGTTTGCACTGTTAAATATTTTCTGCATGTGAATGTAGTGTGGATGATGCTGGAGCCGGTCCATCAGATGCATCTTGTATCATCTCAGGAAATCTCCGTGCATGTGTCCTCCAGATGAGCTTTCTGCCTCACACGACACTGGGTGTGCACAGACCGCAGACCCTGAGGATGACATTGAGTCCCTTAAACGAAAAAAGCTCAAATTAAGTTGCTGGAAAATCAAAATGAATATTCCGCACTAAAACTGAAAAGAATTAAGAATACTCAATGATTGTGCATATGCTTTGTGTAAATAAAATTTTGAATGGACAAATTTGTGCGTTGTCTACAAGTTTTGCTTACCCAAAATGTAAGTTAGCAAAGAAGTCCCTTATTTATGCTCTCCCTGAAATGCTTTGTAATGTTTGGTCGGTGGTATTGTCATCATTCTCATCATAATCATGATCACTGTCATTTTCATCATCATCATCATCCTCAAGCAGTGGGAGGTTACGAGCTTTGCAAATATTGTGCAAAATGCCACAAGCCATAATAATGCGACCAGCACGCTCAGGTGAGTGTCGAATCTCTCCATGAAGGACATGGAGTCTTCTTTTCAGCTGTCCAATTCCTCTCTCCACCACAGCTCGTGTGTGCTCTTCATGACACAAAAACAAGCTCAGATAAGTCAAGAATGCACTCATTGAACAAAATTGGTATCTTGTCTACAGTACAGTACCTGTTATAATTGAGCTGCTGTTCTCCTTGAGGTCTTCTGTAGAAGCCAGCGTATTAAAGGGTCAATCACCCAGCAGATGACATCCAAGGCAAACATAGTTTTGTTTGAATAACCCAGTGAGGCCACTCTGGTAAAGAACCCAAACATCACGTGTTGATCCTGGCCATTTTGGCACAAGATTGGGGATCTTGTAATTGGGATAGGAAGTGAAATTAGGATTTGGGATAATATCGCAAGATTTAGCTCGCGGGAGAAAGTCTGCAGCAGTAGTGATAGTAATGAGAGAGAGATGTGATGCACTCTTTAATCGGCTGCAGCCACTTCATGATGTTGCCTCAAATTGTTCAATAAATGTTGTAATCACCGGAGCTCCTTGTCAGTGTCCTCCCTACAGTGGTGATAACCTGATTAACAGAACGAAGCCAAGAACAGCGCTTGGTAAGAACTGTAAAGCTAGAGGACAACTCACGCGCGTTACACTGGCATCAAATACAACTTGAACATTGATGCTGTGGATCCTTTTCGATTGGTGTATTCTCCTCGTTTACTGTTGGAGCAATGATGCGTATATGGGTGCCATCGATGGCTCCAACAACTCCAGGGATACCCGCAATCCTCATAAAATCTGCTTGCTTTTGCCGTTTAGTTTGAAGGTCAGATGGGAAGTCAATGAATGCCTTACTATGTCTGGTGTGGTTAGTGCTGCAACACTGGAATTTAAGATCCTGCTAACTGTGGACTGTGATCGCCCCAAGTCATCACTGGTGCATTGCTGCATTTTTCCAGTCGCCAAGAAACGCAGAGTCATTATAACTTTCATTTCTGCAAGTACAGCATCATTTCGTAGAGTGGGAGAAATTATTGAATTTCTGACTTGGTGTTACGCCCGCCTGTTTGCCTCTACTGACTCTGCTACACAGTGCAGGCGTTAGTTGAGCAATAGGTGTATTCCATCCCTAATTAACTCCTTATATGGAGTAGTATAAAGATCTGTGATTGGGGAGTGAGCGGTCTCTCTTAGTCTCAGCTCGCAGCTCTCAGGCTCAGTCTCTCTCGGGAGCTGAGCTCTCTCACGTCTTTTGTTTTCTTTTTCACCTTATTTCTTCTGGGTATTTGTTTGTTCTCCCATTTTTATTGTTAGTGCCAGATATTGTTTATTTTGTGTAGAAACGCACATGTATTTACTTTTCCCCTAGACATTGATTTTTCTGATTAATTAGTAATTGTTTTGTTTGGTTTGTCAAGAAATTGGTTTATTGTTCAAGCATTTGTAGTTTGCCTCTTTTATGTTGCGGTTTACGAGCTCTTAAATAATCTAGGACAGGGATGGGCAACTCCGGTCCTCGAGGGCCACTGTCCTGGAGAGTTTAGCTCCAACCCTAATTAAACACACCTGAACAAGCTAATCAATGTTTTCAGGATTACTAAAACGTATTTTTTGTCAGGGTTGGAGCTAAACTCTGCACGACAGTGGCCCTCGAGGACCGGAGTTGCCCATCCCTGATCTAGGAGCTGAGACCTTGTCTTAGAAACCTTTATGAATCACTCTTATTCTTAAGTCTAGCAATAAGAGTATTTTGACAGAATTAAGACTAAAATTTCACTCTAAATGGCTTTATACATACGGCCCATGGAGTGTGCGGGGCAACATCTTCTATTTGACTGATAGGGTTGTTTGGCTTTAGGGTTAAAGAGCTTCGAATCTGCCCATCTATGACTAGATTTGGTGTGACAGCTGCTCGAGACAGAAGGTGTGTGTGTAAAACATCCTAAATCTTAAAAGCTTAACAGGCCGGTGCAGGACTGCATGACGTGTACTGTACAATATAGAGGCTGCTGTCTGGGTGGGATGAAACTCAAAGAATTTTCCATACGTCTCCCTAATGTCTTTAACATGTCCTGCCAAACAACTGCTGCCGTCCTGACAGAGAGACCCCCATCCCACACGAGACCGAGGCGTATTTCCCAGGCTTAAAGTGTCTTTGTTCAGACCCCGCAATGGTTGGTCATTCAAAGTGATACTGGTTTTCTGTGACCTCTTCAGTCCTCAAAGTGTCTGGTGTTGAAGCATTTGTTAAGTCATAAATACAGTTTCCCCACTTGTAGGCTTTAATACTTTGAACATGACCACAATGAATGTAGCAGCTGTCATCTGAACAAGAATTAAAGCCGAATACAACCATATTCAATTAAATGGTCTCCTTATCCATACCTATTATTGCTTGAGCCTACTTTAAAACCAGCCAACAATTGTAATTCAGTACTGTCAGGAACAATCATGCTTTTCATGAGCATCCATCATCCATGAATGTTTGTAATTATTCAGCAATTGTATTACATTGCACTGGTTTTCCTTGTTGGTTTTAATTATCTCTGCATCCTCCTTCAACACACAACACACAATCACAGGGCAGATTCAATGCTGCCATCTAGTGTCATGATCTCAAAATACATGGAATAGAGTTGATTGTGCCTGAAAAAGATTCATTTCAACAACTAAAAGATTCGAATTTGGGGTTACAAAGCGAATGGCAAACCATTTCCATTTTGTTGTGACTCTAAACAGCACAGTTTATGTGGTATCATAAATATAACATTTAATTTATCATCCTCTCTAGGTCAGGGTTATTATAGTTATCTGAACCCAAAACCACTATTAAAAAAAGATTTGCAACTTAAAATCAACAGAAATAAACTAAAACATACTTAAAAATGTAACTATTTTATTTCAGCTAGCATTTCTAATTTTCATTTACATTAAATATTTTCTATTAGTATATACAATTTTCTTTATTCATATACTAAAACAACACAAACAAATCTTAAATAAAAAAAATAAAAAACTATATATAGGCTACATATTAAAAAACAAACTTGAAATAAAAAAATGACAAAACAAAAAATATAAAAATAAAAATAAAGCTAAAATAATATCTTAATTATGTTCAACACGGCTCTAGGTTTAGAGGTTTTCTAGGTTTTACTTTCATTTTACTTTCTCATTTAGATATGTATTTTCTCCCCAGATTGTTTTAGCACAAAAGAATGATCCTGAAGGTTTGCACGGAGAGTTTTTATGAATGTACTGGTATGTTGGCAGACTTCACGTCTCCTGCACTGTCTCGTTCCTCTCCAAACACAGTCTTATCACAGAGCACAAGCTGCTTTCCATTAGACGCGGGACGGCTGTGATCTGATACCATTTCATAAAACACTATTTCCATCGGTCCCTGAGAACTGCGAGGATGCTGAATACCAAATCCTTGAGATAAATAAAAACTACAGTAGCGATTTTGCCAAAACACATGGAAGAAATCTGAAAAGGTATCAGTCTTTTTTTTATTTTATTTTTTTATAGTATGTTTAGTCAGCAATACTGACAGCACAATTGAAAAGAATAAATGAAATGTATATAGAAAACTTTACAGTCAATACATTTCAACATTAGTTAAGCTTGAGGTTGCTATCAGGGGTGACAGTTGTTGCACGGGATTGTTTGCCATTAGGAAGATTTTTTTAGTCCCGTAATAAACTTAATCTTGGCCTTGTCATCCAAAGAGAATGTATGAATCTCATGAAAAAGATAAAGAAAAAGAACTTTAAATAACTATAACTTTAAATAACTTTGTATTGTGGTTATTGTTTATTGTCATCGTTTATCTTCAGTAATAACATCTGTCACAAATATGTAGCAGTTCTTCGTTGGCTGATGGACAGAGCTGCATAATGATTTCTGCAAGGCCTCTGAAATGCCATGCGCACTCATCTGTGTGAATCCAGATGTGTGTTAAGTGCACTGTATATCATGGTAAAATCAAGATCTGTACTACAATCAGCTCAATTTGTCTCATGGCTTATGTTTAATGAAGAGGACACATCATTTGAGTTTTTCATTTTACAGAATAAAAAAAGCATATTAGTGGCCAGTTTGACTGGCTAATTAAAGGTAGGGTGGGCAATTTCAGACATAATGCAATGATTGGACGAACATGTTTTGGTCCTGAGACTTCCATCGAAGATAAATGTAAAATAAATAAATACAAATATTTAGACCACTTCTATTATTGATTGCTGTGCTGTTCTCTGGTGCAGTTCGCAATTTAGTGCCCCCTAGAGGTAATGTCACACTATTTAAGTAGAGCATGTGCTGTTCAGCCATTTTGTTGTCAGGCATTTGAGAGAGCACACAGATGATTTTCATCTCCATTCACACTTCACTCTTGAAAAGGCATTGTCTGTAAGTATTTTCTAAAATCAATGTTATGAAGGTTCTTTGGTGTTTGTCATATATTGTGGTGTTGTATTTGAAGATGTTAGATGTGTGTACAAATTGGACTGTTGGAATGTTGTCTATGCTAGTATGTATGTTACACCATCTATATTTGAAAATGTGTGTTTTAGAAGATGTTTATGCTTATTGAAGTGTCTTGTAAGTTAATGTATTTCTATTGTTGTTTTTTGCAGTTTTACACCGCTTCCATTAAATACACTTCAAGTTAACTCTGTCTTGGGTACTTTGTGGAGGAGTGTTAAGCTTGCTGAATAGCTATGTATCTGCACACATAGTGAGGACAGTAAGGTAAAAAGACACCATACTTCGGGATTCAATGTGAATTGAAGATACATCGTCTTCCCTCAACAAAAATGTCGAATGCCAATTCCATAAGTGTCGGTCCAGAAGGCCTAGAGGTTAGGTCAGAATGTGCTGCATCATCTTCGTCATCCTCTTCACGAAGATCAAGCAAGTCTACAAGCAGCATAGCAGCTGCACAAGCCCGTGCTAAAGCAGAAGGAGCACGTAAAAGAGCGGCCTTCGCAAAAAGAGAGATCGAGATGCAAGTTGAGAAAGCACGCATTGAAGCTACGTTAAATGCTCTAAAGGAAGAGTGTGAGGCTGAGGCTGCCTCAGCAGAAGCTGAGGTGTTTGAGGCATTTGTTAAATCAGAAAGGAGTGAATCTGAAAAGGGAGAAGGTTATGCTTCATCAATCCACCAGTCCATCGAACGTACAGGAGAATATGTCAGAAATCACTTCTCTTCTTCTGTAGATGAGAGTCATCCTCAACCTGCAGGTGTGCATAGCCCCAACCAGTACTCACAGCACCATACAGACTTTGTCAGTCAGCCTCCAGTCACAGCAAACGTTTATCCTAAAGATGTTTTGGAACTGGCTGCTTATTTAACGCGAAGAGATCTTATTACTACAGGGCTTAAAGTATTTGATGATCATCCTGCCAGTTATCTGTCATGGAAATCCAGCTTCAACAATGCAGTAGAGGGGTTGAATCTCAAACCTAGTGAAGAATTAGATCTCATAATCAAGTGGATTGGTGGGGAGTCACTACAGCATGTCAAACGTATCCGAGCTGTGTATGTTAATAATCCAGCTGCGGGCCTGGATATGGTCTGGCAGAGGCTTGACAGAAGTTATGGTTCTCCTGAAGCTATCGAAGCTTTCTTGTTCTCCAGACTTCACGATTTCCCTAAACTTTCAATAAAAGACCACAAGAAGCTGCAAGAGCTCAGTGACTTACTTCTTGAAATATTAGCAGCAAAGAAAGAAGGTTATCTCCCAGGGCTCAACTTCCTTGACACAGCGAGAGGAATAAACCCAATTTTAGAGAAATTACCACACAGCGTTCAAGAACAGTGGATGAGTAAGGGGTCTCACTACAAAAGAGAGCATTGTGTTCCATATCCTCCTTTTTCGCTTTTTGTCGACTTTGTGTCTCAACAGGCAGAGATGCGGAACGATCCCAGTTTCTTCCTCTACAGTCCCAGCACTGTCCCTTTCAGAGTTGAGAAGCAACATCCAACCAAAGCATGGAAACCAAAAGTCTCCTTCTCGGTAAACAGGACAGAGGTAGAAAATTCTGGAAAACTCTCTTCAGAGCACCTAAATGAAGATCCAGATAAACAATGCCCTCTTCACAAAAGACCTCATTCTCTAAAAAAGTGTAGAGCTTTTAGAAGTAAAACCCTAGTAGAACGAAAACTTTTTGTCACAGCATTTTATATGCTTCAGATGTTGTTCCTCAACAACGCATCAAGCAAAGGATTGCAGAGCTTTAGTTCATTGCGAGGAATGCAATAGTGATCGGCACATCTCTGCTCTTCATGCAGGACCAGCACCTTGGATTATGGCAGATTCTTCCTTACCAGTGGACGAGCATGGTGGGGAGCAAAGAGAAAGTGCATCAGCTGCGACTACCTCCATGTGTACTGAAGTGTGTGGAGGAGGACTCAATGGTAAATCCTGCTCTAAAATCTGCCTAGTAAATGTCTATCCAAAGGGTCATCCCGAAAAGAAAGTAAGAATGTATGTGCTATTGGATGACCAGAGTAACGTGTCGCTGGCTAGATCAGCTTTCTTTAATGTTTTTAAAATCCAAGGTTCTGCTTGTCCATATACACTTAAGACGTGCTCTGGAACAGCAGATGCTGCAGGGAGGAGAGCAAGTGGTTTCATTGTGGAGTCAGCAGATGGAGAAGTTTGCTTATCACTACCAACTCTCACCGAATGTGACTTAATTCCTAACAACAGGGATGAAATCCCAACTCCAGAAGCTGCACGTAGTCATACCCATCTTAAAGCTGTGGCTGACAAGATTTCGCCTCTTGACCATGAAGCCGAGATACTCTTGTTGCTTGGCAGAGATATCATTCGTGTGCATAAGGTACGAGGTCAGTGCAATGGTCGTCCCAATGAACCCTTTGCTCAACGTTTGGACTTAGGATGGGTTATAATTGGTAATGTCTGTCTCAATGGTGTTCATAGACCCACTGTTTGTTCCTATAAAACTAACCTCCTCTGGAACGGACGTCCCAGTTACCTGACACCATGTGAGAACAGCATCTACATGAAAGTACGGTTGTCAGGTGAGCAAAACAAGTCTCCTGTCAGATCAACACGCACCGATGTGGGCAAATTGATTTTCAGCCAGACGGACAATGACTATAAGCTTGCTGCTTCATTTGAGGATGAACTTTTTTTAGAGATCATGAATCAGGAATTCTGTAAAGAGGGTGCAAACAGTTGGGTAGCTCCTCTGCCATTTCGTACACCAAGACAACGCTTACCCAACAACAGACAACATGCTTTGAACCGACTCCTGTCACTCAGTCGCACTCTGAAAAAGAACACCGAGATGAAGGATCATTTTATAGAGTTCATGGAAAAGATTTTTGAAAACAATCATGCTGAAGTAGCACCTCCCATAGACCGAGATAAGGAATGTTGGTACTTTCCAAGCTTTGGAATCTACCACCCTCAAAAACCTGGACAAATTAGAATTGTGTTCGATTCAAGTGCACGGTTCAATGGTGTGTCGTTGAATGATGTTCTCCTTCGAGGTCCAGACCTTAATAATAGCTTGCTTGGAGTACTCATGCGCTTCAGAACTGAGCCAGTTGCGGTGATGACAGACATTAAGCAGATGTTTCATAGTTTCCTTGTGAAAGAGGATCATCGCGACTACCTCCGTTTCTTGTGGTTCCATAACCACCAACTTGATGGTGAGATCAGGGAGTATCGCATGAGAGTTCATGTGTTTGGTAACTGCCCATCACCTGCAGTGGCCATTTATGGTCTGAAAAGGACAGCTATGGAGGGGGAAAGAGAGTTTGGGACAGAAGTGAGAAAATTTGTAGAACGACACTTTTATGTAGACGATGGCCTCAAATCATTCCCCATAGTAGAGGAAGCTGTCAGTGTGCTGAAAGCAGCTCAAGAGATGTTGGCCCAATCCAATCTTAAGTTGCATAAAATTGCATCCAACAAACTAGAGGTTATGAAAGCCTTCCCTGCTGCTGATCTTGCCAAGGACCTTGATGTTGGCCAAGAACTTTACGCTGTGCAAAGAAGCCTAGGCCTAAAATGGGACCTTGTTGCAGATACACTCACATTCCAAGTGGTTGATGTTGAAAAGCCATATACTCGACGTGGTGTGTTATCTACTATAAATAGCCTGTTCGACCCGCTTGGGTTTGCTGCTCCTGTGAGTGTTCAAGGTCGAAAAATTCTAAGAGATCTGACCAGTGACAATTGTGATTGGGATGCACCCCTTCCCGGTCACAAATTCGAGGAATGGCGGAAATGGTGTACTTCTCTACAACATCTGAAAGAGGTGAAGATCCCAAGAATATACACATCAATTCCTTATTCACAAGCTCAGGAAAAAGAAGTTTGTATATTCTGTGATGCATCAACTAAAGCCATTGCTGCTGTTGGCTACGTAAAGGTTACAGATGCTCATGGACAGACTGAGGTTGGTTTCATCTTTGGTAAAACAAAACTGGCGCCGAAACCTGACCTAACCATTCCCAGGCTTGAACTATGCGCTGCTGTTCTCGCAGTAGAAATAGCAGAAGTGATCACTGAAGAGCTAGACCTGGAACTGAAGAACATGAAATTCTACACCGACAGCAAGGTGGTTCTTGGTTATATATTCAATGAATCAAAACGCTTCTTTGTGTATGTTAATAACCGAGTGCAACGAATTAGACGTTCAACTCAGAAACACCAGTGGTTCTATGTTCAAACTGATCTTAACCCAGCTGACTGTGGGACAAGAGTTGTTTCAGCAAACCAGCTTACTGTCTCTGCATGGCTTACTGGTCCAAAATTCCTGTCGTATACCCAAACCTGCCCACCAGTTGTGGAGGCCTTTGAACTCATCCATCCTGAATCTGATGCAGAATTCCGACCTGAGGTAACAACTTGTATAATAAACCTTTCTCCATGTCTTGGAAGTGCACGTTTTGAAAGGTTTTCAAGCTGGACGTCAGCTTCTAGAGCTGTAGCACGACTCTCACATATAGTTCATTCCTTCTCAAAAGAAGGCAAACGGGATTCCTCCCATGGCTGGCATATCTGTAAGAAACCTTCGAGTGCAGTCCAATTGGATGAGGCAAAGACTAAAATCATTCTTGCTGTTCAAATTGAGACCTATTCAGAGGAAATGCAGAGCATCAAACAGGGAAACCCTATTAAGAAACGAAGTCCCCTGGTCAAACTTTGTCCGTTTGTTGATGCTCAAGGTATACTTCGAGTTGGAGGAAGATTGTCGAAAGCACAATTGCCATCAAATGAGGCTCATCCAATTATAATTCCAGGTAGACACCATGTTACTTCTCTGCTCATTAGACACTACCACGAAAGAGTTTGCCACCAAGGCCGCCATTTCACTGAAGGAGCTGTTAGGGCAGCTGGATTCTGGATTGTCGCCGGCAAGAGACGTATCAGCAGTCTAATACACAGCTGTGTAACATGTCGTAAGTTATGGGGAAGGTCTGAAGAGCAGAAAATGGCAGACCTACCAGTTGATCGCTTGAGCACCGATCCTCCATTCACCTTTGTAGGTCTAGATGTGTTCGGTCCATGGTCTGTCACTGCAAGAAGAACACGTGGAGGACAAAGTAATAGTAAGCGTTGGGCAGTCATCTTCACGTGTATGAGTACACGAGCTATTCACATTGAAATCATTGAATCACTTGACGCATCTAGTTTCATCAATGCCCTTAGACGATTCTTTGCAATCAGAGGACCTGTGAAACAACTGAGGTCTGATTGTGGGACAAACTTCATAGGGGCCAGCAAAGAACTGCAGGTTGGTTCTACGCATGCCAACGAACCTGTAGAAAGCTACCTCTCAGAGCAAGGTTGTACTTGGTGGTTCAATCCGCCACATTCCTCACACATGGGAGGTAGTTGGGAGAGAATGATTGGAGTGTCTCGTCGAATTCTTGATGCCATGCTTCTCAAACTCGGATCTGCCAAACTTACACATGAAGTTTTAACAACTTTTATGGCCGAAGTTACTGCCATAGTAAACTCAAGACCATTAACTTCTGTGTCTTCCGATCCAGAACAACCTCTTATGCTCCTTAAACTCCTGCTATGCTCCTTACGCAAAATATTGGAGCACATTCTGTACCTCCAGGGCAGTTTGATGATAGTAATCTCTATAAACGGCAGTGGAGACAAGTCCAGCATCTGGCTAACGGATTCTGGAAAAGGTGGAGAAGTGAGTATATCTGTGGTCTCCAGAAAAGACAAAAGTGGACAGATGAGAAAACGGATGTGCAAGAAGGAGATATGGTCTTGCTAAGGGATGTTCAAGTCAAAAGACACGACTGGCCTATTGGCTTAATCACTAAAACTTTTCCAAGTGATGACGGGAAAGTAAGGAAGGTCGAAGTGAAAATTGTCAGAGAAGGTGTCTCTAAGCTGTTTTTGCGACCAATCTCTGAAATCATTATTCTCTTGAATAAGGACAGTAAAGGACTCTGTGGTTAGTTCTATAGAATGGACACTAAAGGTTTGTTTGCTTGTAGGGTATGACATCTTAAAGATGCCAGGTGGGGAGTGTGCTGTTCTCTGGTGCAGTTCGCAATTTAGCACCCCCTAGAGGTAATGTCACACAATTTAAGTAGAGCATGTGCTGTTCAGCCATTTTGTTGTCAGGCATTTGAGAGAGCACACAGATGATTTTCATCTCCATTCACACTTCACTCTTGAAAAGGCATTGTCTGTAAGTATTTTCTAAAATCAATGTTATGAAGGTTCTCTGGTGTTTGTCATATATTGTGGTGTTGTATTTGAAGATGTTAGATGTGTGTACAAATTGGACTGTTGGAATGTTGTCTATGCTAGTATGTATGTTACACCATCTATATTTGAAAATGTGTGTTTTAGAAGATGTTTATGCTTATTGAAGTGTCTTGTAAGTTAATGTATTTCTATTGTTGTTTTTTGCAGTTTTACACCGCTTCCATTAAATACACTTCAAGTTAACTCTGTCTTGGGTACTTTGTGGAGGAGTGTTAAGCTTGCTGAATAGCTATGTATCTGCACACATAGTGAGGACAGTAAAATTGCTATCAGGATGTGAAGAGAGTTTCAAACGAACAAAAAGCGTTTATGAAGCATAGGCCTATATCCTACCTTTAATGATACATGCATTTGCAGATCTGATCTTATCAGAATTACTTGAACATTTATATATAGCACACTAAGATTTCATTTAGTGTGACCTGTAAAAAAAAAGCATGTTTGAAAGGTGCTACACTAATAAAATGTGTTGTTTTTGTCGTGTCGTCTTCCAACAGTCTAACACAAAATTAACAATATAAATACAACAATATTAAAGGGGTCATATGATCTAAAAATGAACATGCAAACTTCTAAAAATAACATTGTGTATTTGGTTTAGTGGCAAGGCAAGTTTATTTATATAGCACATTTCATACATTATGGCAATTCAAAGTGCTTTACATGGAAAGGAATAAAAATAATCACAAAATAAAAGCAAGGAAAATTAAAACAGTTATTCAAAATGCTTTACATAGAAAGAAATTAAAATAATCACACTATGGCAATTCAAAGTGCTTTGCATAGAAAATAAGCACAAAATAAAAGAGAAATTAAATCAGAATTAAAAGTGATAAATGATACAGTTATAAAATTAATTCAATTAAAATTAATTAAAGTAGTAAAGAGATGATATTGTGACACTGAGGCAGAGACAGTCGGATCCATTTGCAGAGATTTATTAAGGGGAGAAGACAAACTGAGAACAAGGAGACACAAACTCAAATCTTGTAAAGGGCAATCCAGAATCGTAGTCAAACAGGCAGTGGTAAGAGGCAGGCAGCAGAGGTTCACAAACGAGTCCAAAATCCAAGTTTAAAAACACAAGAACAAATCAAAGTATTGCGCAACAAGAGATACAAACTGTGACAGAGGTTTGATAAAAACAAGACTTCACAAAGAACAAAGAGCAGAGCAGTCCAAATAAAGGGGAGCTGAGGGTGCACAAGTGATCCTAATGCAATGATGATGACATAAGCAGGGGTGGAAGAAGGGAAGGGAAGTCCTATATGCAGGAGAGAGGGACCTAGTGATCCCAGGAGGAGGCGCTGTTGTGCGTTCCGTGACAGATATAGCCTAGAGAATAAACTTCTCATCTGGCAAAACACCGGTGTATCTTGTTTTGTATAGAGTTTTTACATATACACTCTTACACTGTGTCTGGGGTGTTTATTCGGCGCACCTAAGAATTGAACATCTCCGATGAACCCGTTTTTCCCTAAAACGGACAGGAGGAGCTCTAGGACTGACCTCGGGTTCACTGCCCCATCAGTGCAAACCCCAAAAAACTCATTTGTTCGGAAGCTCTAGGAATAGAGTTGATCCAGTCCGCACCCCACAGAACGAATCGGTTACCTAACGTAACCTCGGTTCTCTCTAGATGAGGGAACGAGTATTGCGTAAGCTAGCTTACGCTACGGGAAAGATTCCATCTTTCTGAGAAATTGAAGCCAAAAATTATCCTATAATTTTGTATCCATTGTCAACGCAGTTCAGCTGCAGCAGACCATGAGAGGGCTAGCTAGCCGCTCATTGGTTTGCTCACGGAGAACTGCTTAAGCCTATGAGGGAGCGCGAGTGAACCCGCGACCAATGAGAGTCTGACTCGCTCTCAATACGTCACCGCCCGCCGAAACGGGTGTGGACCAGACTATAAATATCCCGAAATAGGCTGAATAATCTGGTTTTTTCATATACTGAAGCGAAAATCGCCAGTAGCACAAGCACGGCCAGGAACGCAATACTCGTTCCCTCATCTAGAGAGAACCGAGGTTACGTTAGGTAACCGATTCGTTCTCTTACGAGAGGTTCTCTCGTATTGCGTAAGCTAGCTTACGCTACGGGAACCCCTGGTCAACGCCGTGCGTGCTAAGCATCCACTATTAGTCCCAGGGGGGACCCCGGGGAACCCTGTAAGTGGGAATGAATATATGTACATGTGACAAAAGGCCAGCGGAGCGGGCCGGTGACTGTGTAGTACATAAGCACATTATAGAGAGGGAACAGAACGAACTCGGTCTGTGTAATTAACCCCCTATAGTGCAGCTCAACCAGAAGAGCTGAAACATACTAGACTGCTAGTAGTTTAGCCTGCAAGACGGGTACTTCCAGATTGTAAAATCTGACAAAGGTGGAGGGGGAAGCCCATCCCGCTGCCACGCAAATGTCGTGAATGGAAATTCCGCTGGACCATGCCCACGATGAGGCCATGCCTCTAGTGGAATGAGCCCTGATGCCCAGAGGGCATGGCAGGTCTTTAGATGCGTATGCTGCTGCAATGGCATCAACAATCCATCTGGATTGGGACTGTTTCGAAGCGGCCAACCCCTTGGTGCGCCCACCGAACGAAACAAAAAGCTGCTCGGATCGTCTGACCGGAGCAGTGCGAGTAACGTATAATCTCGGGGCCCTGACCGGACATAGGAGATTAGTATCAGATTCGCTATCAGATGCAGGCAGAGCCAATAGGGATATAACTTGTGCCCTGAACGGGGTGCCGATCGCTTTGGGGACATAGCCATGCCTAGGTTTGAGAACGACTAAGGAGTCATTAGGTCCAAACTCAAGACAGGACGCGCTGGTGGACAGCGCGTGTAGGTCTCCCACCCGTTTTACTGGCGCGAGCGCGAGTAGAAAAACGGTCTTTAGCGACAGGTACTTTAGGTCCACGGTGTTTAACGGTTCGAATGGGGGAGCTTTCATAGCATCAAGAACTATGGAAAGGTCCCAAATCGGCACCGACGGGGGGCGAAGGGGGGTTCATCCTTCTAGCTCCCCTGAGGAAGCGGACTACCAACCCATCTTCGCCCAGTGACTGGCCGCGCCGGGGTTCAGCAAACGCCGCGACGGCTGCCACATACACCTTAAGAGTGGACGAGGATCTGCCCTTGTCCAGCATCTCTTGGAGAAAATTTAGCAAGGAGGGAACCTCGCATATCCGTGGGTCCAGACCCTTTTCGGTGCACCACTCTGAGAACACAGACCATTTTGACGCATAGAGCCTTCTGGTAGAAGCCGCTCTAGCCTGCATGATCGTGTTTAACACTCCCTCTGGCAAAGCAACGGGTAGTTGTTGAGCACCCACGCGTGTAGCGCCCCGCGCTCTGGGTGGGATGCCAGATCGTGCCGCGAGCTTGGGAGAGGAGATCTGCTCTGACTGGAATGGGCCACGGCGCTGTCTGTGACAGCTGCGTGAGCTCCGGAAACCAAGTCTGACCCTCCCAGCGCGGGGCTATGAGGAGCACCGAGTGCTGCGCTTCTCTGATTCTCTGAAGCACCTGTGGTAGCAGAGAGACCGGAGGGAAAGCATAAAGCGGGCGGCTGGGCCAGATTTGGGCTAGCGCGTCCTCGCTCCTTGAGAAAAATATTGGGCAGTTGGTGTTCTCCGCCGAGGCGAAGACGTCCACCTCTGCTCAGCCGAATAAACGCCACAGTTTCTGAACTGTAAGAGGATGCAGGGACCACTCCCCGGGGGGAGTGTGGGGTTCCTGGACAGGCTGTCTGGACCGTCGTTCAGATGTCCCGGCACGTGCGTCGTCCTGAGCGAGAGCAGGTGACACTGAGACCAAACTAAGATGCGTTCTGTCAGCTGGAAAAGATTCCTGGATCTGACTCCGCCCTGACGGTTTATATAAGAGACCACGGCTATGTTGTCCGAACGGATCAGCACGTGGTGGCCCTGAATGCGCGGGAGAAAGCACATGAGCGCGTTCTCGACCGCAACCTCTCCAAACAGTTTATGTGTAGGAGGCTCTCTTGAGCTGACCAGGGGCCGAAGGCCGGTGAGCCCTCGCAGACCGCTCCCCAACCCGTGTTGGAGGCGTCTGTCGAGATGACTTTTCGGCGTGAAACTGTCCCCATGGAAACGCCCCGCTGAAACCATTCTGTCACTGACCATGGCTGCAGAGCTGTGATACAGGTCTGCGTTACTTTTATCAGCTGGTGGCCCGTGGTCCACGCTCGGTGAGACACACGGCTCCTCAACCAAAACTGAAGCGGGCGCATGCGCAGTAACCCCAGCTGGAGCACCGCGGAGGCTGAGGCCATACAGCCCAACGCTCTCTGAAATGTTTTCAAAGGCGTGAGTCTGTTCATCTGAAAAGATGCGGCGAGACGCTGCACACGGTGCGCGTGCTGCGATGACAGACGCGCCGTCATCGTGACCGAGTCCAGCTCTATACCCAAGAAGGAGATAGTCTGACTGGGTTGTAGTACGCTCTTTGTCCAGTTGACAGAGAGGCCCAAAACTTTCAGATGGTCGAGGAGAACTGTACGATGAGACAGTAACTCTCTCTGAGATTGTGCCAAAATCAGCCAGTCGTCCAAGTAGTTCAGTATTCGCAGCCCCTGACTCCGCAGGGGGGCGAGCGCCGTATCCATGCACTTCGTGAACGTACGGGGTGCTAGGGATAGGCCGAACGGTAGGACGGTGTATTGATAAACCTGGCCTTCGAGGCGAAACGTAAGAATGGCCTGTGAAGGGGATTTATCTGGATCTGAAAGTATGCATCTTTCAGATCTAGTGATATGAACCAGTCCCCCTGGCGCACATGCGCGAGGAGTTTTCTGATAGTGAGCATTCTGAACGGTCTCTTCATGAGAACTTTGTTCAGCGATCTGAGGTCTAATATTGGTCTGAGACCGCCGTCTTTCTTGGGGACAAGAAAATAACGGCCGTGAAACCCCGACTCGCTCATAGCCAGAGGCACCCTCTCTATAGCCTTTTTGCACAACAGAATTGCTATCTCTGGACGGAGCAGCGCGTCACTGCTTCTGGGTTCACAGTAGTTTCTAGCCGCGCTCGGAAGCGAGGAGGGCGGCGGCAAAACTGTAAGCGATAGCCTAGCTTTATTGTGTTTAACACCCACTGCTTCCCACGCTTTGAAGCGTGACGCTAGGGGGTGAATGGCTACATGGTCCCCGTCGCTGCACTTCGCGGGCTGCGTGAGCGCGCTGATAGTGTTTACAAAAGCGGGACGTACACTCGGAGAGGAGTTTATGGGCCCTGTAACAGAGTGAACAGAGGTAAGACGCGCACACGGGCTTGTGGGCGCGCTTATACACTCTGAGACTCGAGCGGGCTTGGCCCGCTTTATGAGAGTTGACTCTGTGTGAGACAGGGGAACTGGAGTGTCTTTGTGTATGAGTGAACACAGTGTTGTGGGCACATTCTCTACACAAGTTTATGGACCGTGTAACAGAGGTGGGACGCGCGCACGGGCTCGTGGGCGCGCTTATGTACTCTGAAACTCGAGCGGGTTGGGACCGCTTTATGAGAGTGGACCCTGTGTGAGACACGGGAATAGGAGTGTCTTTGTGTATGAGTGAACACAGTGTTGTGGGCACAATTTCTACACAAGAGGCTTTTACGCTCTTTTTGAGATTTCTCTGGGGACGCCGTAAACACGGCGTTTTGTGTATGAGTGAACACAGTGTTGTGGGCACATTTTCTACACAAGAGGCTTTTACGCTCTTTTTGAGATTTCTCTGGGACGCCGTAAACACGGCGTTTGTGCTCATGCAAGCGGGAAGGGATACCGGCTTGGTAATGGCGGGGTACACTGCTGTAGTAGCCGCGTGAGCGGGGACTAACAGAGGGCGAAACTTTGACGGCGATCCGGCCGCGGCGGGAGAGCACCGTCTTTTTCTCAACCACGCTAGGCAGACTTCGAGTAATCAGTTTTCAGCGCGATCCTCTGCCGAGGCCCCCGGGGAGGCGGCGGTCTGTGGCGGCTGTCAGAGCGAGAGCGGCCGCCCTGGTGTCGCTGAGAAGTCTGACTGTGTTTAGCTAGGCGCTAGGGTGGGGCTCGTGCAGGAGGCTGGTCACGTGAGCGGCCTGCAGAGGAGCTAGCGCGACGAGGCAGAACAAAATTCGCGGGAAATCCTCAATTCGCGACTGAAGGGGGATTTTTCCCCCGCTCTCGTCCCATTCACGAAGTACCTCACTCTGTAGTAGACATGGGGTGCAGAAGCTGCTTGGCCGGCGGCTGAAAGCTTGAAGTCGGACTGCAGGCTTTAGCGGGTAGCACAGGTGATGAGCGCCATCTCGCGGAGGGCGGCATAGACGTGCGGCGACCAGGTCCTCTACAGGGAAAATGGAGATAAAGCCCTTCTCTGCGGCTCCGTCCACAACGCGACGCGGGGTGGAAGAGTCAGAGCGAGTTCTAGCAGAGAGCGGGGCGTTCCAGGACTTCGTGAGTTCTGCGTGCAGATCAGGCAGAAAGGACGCAGCCCGTTTAGCGGCGGGAGTCGAGCGCTGGTGGAAGTAGCTGCGCGGGTCCCGGTTGATTCTCGGGCCGAGGAGGCGTGAGAATCGGACCAATCCTCACCGTCTGAAGCGAGAAGCGAACATGTCTCCTTGGTGTCCGCGGCGTCAACAGAGGCAACAGACCGGCCACTCGGCGGCAGCTGTATGTCCGGAAGCGGCGGAGATGGAGAGCGGGAGCGAGAGGCTCCGGCGGGATGAACGCTTCCGGCTGGGGGTCCGGCGGCCTCTGAGAGCGGCGTTTCTTTCTCCGCGGCGAAGTCAGAGGCGGCACGGAAGCATCTTAGTGGCCGAAGTCGAGCCCGCGGGGTCAACAATGGCATAGTTTCCCAGAGCTCGCAGCCGCCACAGCGGGGGCGAGCTCGGCGTGCTCCAATCCGAGGCAGAGAGCGCAGAAGAGGTGGCGGTCCCCAGCCTCGAGGGGAGCGCGGCAAGAGCCGCCAGAAAATTTACGAGACATCTTGAAAAAGACGCTCGCTCTTTTAGATACAACAATATATAGGAAGCATTTTTGTAAAAAGGATACAATCCGTCAGATGGCGCTAGCTCACAGGACGGCTGAAGGTGGCGAAGACGGCCGGCTTCCTCAGTCTCCCAAACGCTCGCTAGAAGGTGCCTTTTCGACGACGGCGGCTTCTCTCTCAGGATCAGCAGATGCAGGTGCGTCGCTGAAGGATGAAAAAATCAGATTATTCAGCCTATTTCGGGATATTTATAGTCTCGTCCACACCCGTTTCGGCGGACGGTGACGTATTGAGAGCGAGTCAGACTCTCATTGGTCGCGGGTTCACTCGCGCTCCCTCATAGGCTTAAGCAGTTCTCCGTGAGCGAACCAATGAGCGGCTAGCTAGCCCTCTCATGGTCTGCTGCAGCTGAACTGCGTTGACAATGGATACAAAATTATAGGATAATTTTTGGCTTCAATTTCTCAGAAAGATGGAATCTTTCCCGTAGCGTAAGCTAGCTTACGCAATACGAGAGAACCTCTCGTAAGAGAACCTCAAGTTTAATCACACATCACATCACTACTCCCCCATAGACCCAGGTCATCAGCATTATTTCATCTCTCAGTTTCCCCTAAGAGGTTTATGTTTCTCTCTTATCCAATTCTCAGTGCCAATTGAGTTCAGTTTAGGATAAAAAGAAAAAATACAGTGCAGTCTGTCGGATGTACAGTGGATACAGATATAAAAAGAATTAAAAGAGATAAACTGGCAAAACACTGGTGTATCATATTTTGTACAGCTGCTTGTTATACTGTGAGATTATCCCATGTGGGTTGTATTGGGTCTGTGATGATCTTTTGACATGATCTCCACGGTGATCTTGCAATGTGCACAGTGACAGTGCAATATGTTTACGCGATTTTAGGTTAAAATAAGTACTTATTTTACACATACTGAACATTATTGTTGCTCATCTATGCCCCGCCTTTCTGAAACGCGTCGATATTTACAAAGTTTATCGTTCTGAAAAGCGTGCTGTGCTCTGATTGGCCAGCGATCCATGTGATTGGCCCAAAAACCTTAAGCGTGTGATGGAAATGTCACGGCCCTTACCATATCAGCTCCCAAAGCAATAATGACAGATGATAATGTCGGCACTACCTTATCAAATCAAGCCAAATCTGAACCGGAAAATGCAGATGTCCAAGCTGATCGATCAACTTTGCCAGTGCGACTAGACCAGAACATATCAGATTTGTAAGGTTTTATTAATTAGGGACATAATTACTGATTATAATGAATTATACTGTCTTTTAATGCATTGTGCAACGCAGGGGAAGAACACTATGTGAACATAAACACCATGCATTTGTGATCGTAGAAACAACAAGCAAGCACTATACTGCTCAAAACTCACGTTTGAATAGTCCGTAGGAAATTCTTAAAATATGTAAACATACTTACAGGCTGTGACTGATTCAGAAGCGCCAGAATGTACTTGCAAAGATGGAAATGCTCTACTTTTTAGAATCAGGCTTTGTGCACAGCCGGCCTTGTACTCTCGCAGGTTCTGGAAACAGTCCTCCGAAACATGCGCAGCACACAGTCGAATATTTTAGGTTTACTGTTCTGGAATAGTGTTTTAAATAAAGCTTAAACACTGTTTTCTAATTGGGACCTCTGTTGGAAGTCCGAAAAAAGTAGTTTTTGCTTTCGCAATGTGTCTCCACGACATGGCGGTGCCGGCGAGAATCAAAGTTACACCTTCTTTCTTTGCGTATACATTTGGGCGGTGTTGTGAAACTGCCCCCACACACTGACGTAGATTTGTGGGTTTTTGTTGTGTCTTGTATACCAACTACCTTGGGGCCCGTTCTTCGTACGTCGCTAACTCACTTAGCTGGATTTGATTGTTGGCGATTTGGCATGATCTTGGATTGTTTGGTTCTTCGACGCTCATCCTAGACTTGCTGTTATAGCAACAGGTGCGCTAGCTTGAACCTGCTCGCAAGCAGGCTTATTTCATGTAAACAGGATTAGATCGCGGCTTCATAAGCGGAGCTGATACGAGAAGTCTTTTAGCGCAGCGCGATAGTGTACATTTTGAGAGATATTGTTTTTCTCATGACTCGTGAGGATGTCGTTTACATTAATTTGTTGGAAACGCATTTAAATGTTCGACTCGTCGGAGTCGGGCTTTAATCAGTGCAGGCAAGGCAAGTTACTATTGCGATTCTTATCCAGATTAGTAATATTATATCAAATTTTAAAAAGGCAATTGACTGACTAAAATCTCTTAGATGGCGTGTGACTATGTTCCATCCATATCACAAATATGGCCAGGATCTGTGCATGACTCAAGATTTATGCACATATTTGAACGTGGTAAGGAAAAATATAAATATCAAGCTCACTGTATTACATACACTTATGCTTATCCTAACAGAACTGAATTTTTCCAATAAACAGGTGATTACAACAGGATCCTGCTTGGAGACAGGTGTTTTATGACCCCATTCCCTGACCCAAACCCCAGACCAGTTACAATGCAGCTCTAGCCAGGACAAGGGAACACAATGAAGTGAACTTTAGCCAACTAAAGTATCTGAAAAGTCTGAGGTTTGCACCTGACAGTGCCTGTGACATGGCATGGGCCATATTACACAACATTGCACCAAAAAATATAAAACATTTCACTAATGTTTAATAAAAGACAAGACAAATATGCTTAGTTCTTTGAGGTTTATTTTAATTGTTCTTTGTAAAAAAAAAAGCCAGTGATCAAGTCATCTTTTGCCTGCAAATAATATTGTACTCTGTGTGAAATAATATATTAGCACTTACTCTGAAGTTCCTATGAAGCAACTCTATCTCTAGTGCCAGTTTTTTTTCTTTAAGTTGTCAAGTATTTTCAAAATACTGTTTTCTAGGGGTAGGGGTAAACCTGTCAAACACATGGCTTATGCATCAAAAAATAAAAGGAAAAGTACAACACTGCCCACCTCTGCATCACTGCTTTGTGCAGACTCTTCTGTAGATGTGGACTCCTGCAACTCATATTGCATTCAGAAATAATGAATGTGATCAATAACTCATGGCTACATATTTTTTTTACATTAACTATGTAGTTTCACAGTCACACATGTAGACTTTCACAAGTCAAAGCAATTTACTACTAGGTTTAACATCTGATATGACTGGATAGCCATTTGGATTATAGGCTTAATTAATTTAATGCAGCAACAAATTATTTTACAGTATACTAGGATCATTTAAAGTTCATTTACCAGCAGTGAAGGTGTTGCTGCTCCTGGCTGTGGGTCTGAGGAAGAGTTTAACCCAGGGAGGCCCTCTACAAGGTTCACATTTAACCCAAGGGCCAGCTCTTCTGCCTGGGTATAATGTGGGGGTGCAGGACCACCACCTGTTTGTTTTTCTTTTATTTCTCAGCCTTTTTCTTGGTTGCTTTTATAAACAGGCAAACATTTATTAACAGTGCCTTTTTAAAAGAGATTAGTACAAGTAGTACAAATGACTATTATGTAGAATATTCTAGTAATTCACTTTTACTTGTTCCTATGTTCTAGTAGTGGGTGGTGACTCTGACATTACAATGAACAAAGTTATTAATTATTTAGAAATTATTAAAATATAACAATACTGTAATAAGTGATAAAAACATCTAACTACAAACTTAATTTGTCTGCTACTTTTTGCCAGCCCTCTCTCCTGGCTTTTACAAACTTTAAGGTGTTCCCTGGCGTTTTAATTAAGTTTTCAAATTCAGCATATCCTTCAAGCAATAACTCTTGCTCTTCTGTGGAGAAAAAAAAAACTGAGCGCGCTCTTTGGCCACGGTGAGCAGCCAATAGCAGCGTAGCTGATCAATGTTTCTACTATCGATACATATCCCCTTTTAACCCAGCGCATGAACGCGCAATTATCTCATAAAACCCAATCCAGCTATACTAATCATAACCGGCAGGAGTGTTCGAAGAACCGAATTAGCCGGATCATGATGAGCACGATGATATTATCTTGGATGTCTCGTTTGATCTCGGATGTTTTAAGCAACGTACGAAGAACGGCCCCTGTTTGTCATGTGAGCCTGCCATGTGTCTTGTCTTTTGTTATGTTGTTGCTCAGTGTCCACAGGTGTTCCTCGTCTATGTTTATTAGTCTCCCCAGGGGCCTGTACCATGAAGCCGGTTAGGTGGCTAGCCAGCTATGTTTCAGCTTAGTTTCCGCCAACCCTGGGTTTTAGGTACTATGAAAGTAGCTTGGCTTTAATCGGTGTTCGTTGCCATGGTATCTTACGCTGCACGGCTAACCTGCTCCGGGGCAGGTTAAGTTCTGGATTCGAGATCTCAGACTGAAGTTTGACCAATCAGCTGTCAGCAAAGAAACATATAGGTGACGTAACTAATTCCCAGTGTTTGTTGCAATGGCTTTACATTTTCTTTCTAATCCTGTGGACATCTCAGCGCAAATTGTTAGACGAGCACATCGTAGAGAAGAGTTTTTAGCCGGACAAAATCCCCTTGCCTTTCCTGATAGTTACTTGTATGAAAGATACAGATTTTCTGCGGAAGGAATATCTTATCTTTGCAAACTTCTTGAGCCGCACATAAATAATTTAACACGTCGAATTCATGCACTTACTGTACCATAAATGGTATTGCATTGCGTTTTTTTGCAAGTGGTAGCCTACATACTTGCACGATCGGTGATGCACAGAATCTACGGGAAAACACGGTTTGTCGAACCATTCGCAAGGTGGTCCTCGCTCTGCAGGAGTACATTAATAGTTTAATAGTGTTCCCCAGACATTTATTGACCATGTCCATAAGAGAGGGTTTTTATAAAATTGCCGGTAAAATATATTGATAGGGTGACATCACGTTTTTTTTTCTTTCAAAAAGCAAATGTCACAAATGTACTATACAATACAGTACATGTTAAGCATTATTTTAAATCTTTTTTTTTTTATTCGGTTAATCTTATGATAGGATTCCCTATAGAGTCATTGGAGCAATAGCCTGCAGGTAGAGATTATGTGAACATGTGAAATTATTATTTTCTGTGAGATGAATCTTTAAATTAATAGTAAAATTAACAGATAACAATCTACTTTCCGTGAGTATGTTGTGTCAGTGCTTTGAGGAAAGCTAGTTAAATTTGGTACAGTACAAAACACTGTTAATTTGAATTGGGACAGCAAAACCTACACAATAACACCCTATCATGACCCTCATGTGTCAGTAAAACCATAGTAAAAGTTAGAGATGATCTTTAGCATCCTAAAGGCACGTTTCAACTGTCTTCACCGCTTAAGAGTCACCAGATGGCATCACAGATAGTGTCTGCATGTGCCATTCTGCACAATATAGCCACCATAGAAAGGAGCCAGTCAACCACCACAGAAAGCTTCTCCCCGATGAAACTGACCCGAACACACTTGACCACCCAGCTGGTGCAAATGTAGTTGCAATCACCATACAATATTACACTTAATAAAAGCACATTGAAACTGGAGATAGGTCTCAAACTGTTTTATTGGTTTTGTGGGATGGGGGGGGGGGGGGGGGGGGGGGGGATGAAAGCAATAGAAAGTTGCATTAATAAATATTCATGCTAAAGTGTTACTTGGTTAAATAAGTTCACATACTGAGATCAGTTTAATCTAGCTGTTGCATTTATTTTTTTAAATGTGGAGCCTCCTCAGCTCACAGTCAGGCTCATTTAGTGTGCAGTCTAGCTCTATAGGCTCCTTTAGTGTATACAGTCTAGCTCTATAGACTCCTTTAGTGTGCAGTCTAGCTCCATAGGCTCCTTTAGTGTATACAGTCTAGCTCTATAGACTCCTTTAGTGTGCAGTCTAGCTCTATAGGCTCATTTAGTGTGCAGTCTAGCTCTATAGGCTCATTTAGTGTGCAGTCTAGCTCCATAGGCTCCTTTTGTAAAGGGCCCTGACTGAGTCTGTTTCCACCTGAAACATAATTCCATCACAAACATGATCATTACAAGTTTTTGGGAGGCTAATCAACTCACAAAAAGTTCCTTGACAAACACCTGTAATATATGTCAAGGGTTTTAAATCCTTACCTTGTTCACATTTCTTTTGAAGCCTGTTGAGGTAGAGGCTTCAGTTTCTGGGACAGGTTGTGAAAAATCCTACAATAAAAGAGATGTGTAACTTGGGCCAGTCCCTGTTTTATGCCACACATTCAAATGTTTGCCTTAATAAAAAGCCCAGTGCATTCACCTCAGCAACTGTCCCAGAACACAGAGTGTCTTCATCATTTCCTCCTCCCTGATAAATAAAAGAAGGCCCATATGTTTCTGGTGTTCTGTCTGCTGCATACTGACCTCTGTGTGGGAGACTGTGTGTGTGTGTGCTGGCTTCAACAGGGACACTGCATTTCCCTCTACTGCAGAACATACAGTCAGCCATATTTAAAAATTAAAATAGTAATGTATCGCACACGTACCCATTGTTACTTGCTTAGAGGAGCCAGCACCAGGGTCAGATTGTACAGCACCTGTAATCCCATCCATAATCGGCCGTCCCTTATTCCTATCAGAGCCCACTCAGTATATTCAGGCCCTCCACTGGTTTTCTGAATTTCACTATTTTTTCGGTTTTCCTCAAACAAGTGTTAATAAAAAAATAATAAAGGGTTGTGTGTAAATACTTACTAGGCTACTTTGAATTATAATTTTATATTTTGTCTTTATCAGCTGCCAAGAACGTTTGGAGTTTTATCTAAAAATCAATGAATATTAATCTTTAGTAGTATATACATGCACATTTTTTTTTATATTATAAAAATATAGGCTATATTTCACACACCACACACACACACACACACACACACACACACACACACACACACACACACATGCATAGCCTATACATCATTTTACATGAATAAAAACGTATTTATTTAGCTTACACATTAACACAATCTTTCTCCAACAGTCTTCTCTTGCTTTGGCAGCAGAGACCGTATTGTTTCGAGCTTGTAATACATATTTAAATTCATCGTAATTCTGAATGATTATCTTTTGCTCCTCCGCGGAAAGAAAATATCGCTCTCGCTCTATCCATATCGAACGCGATTGGTTGTTCGGTGCCAACGTCACTTTGGTATGTGCACGCGCTCGTGGAGTAATCATAGCTTAAGATCAAAGCCTGAGTTGACAGAGAAAGTTGATGAGCTGCATCATGGTACCAATAAAGCCTGATTGCATCGGTTTGGTTTTGTCAACTCAAAACTAATCCTGTAACTCTGAGTTTGTTCAGCTACCTTCATGGTACAGGCCCCAGGTGTCTTATTAACCACGCCCCCTTGTTATCTTGTCTAGCTTGTTTGTCTGTGTATTTAAACCCCTGTGTTTCAGGCTACGTCCACATTAATCCGGATACATTTGAAAACGGAGTTTTCGTTTAAAAACGCTCTCCGTCCACACTAGCGTTTTCAGGCGTTTTCAGACGTTTCAGTGTGGATGAGAAACTTATAAATTTACCTTACTGCGCATGCGTGAAACCTCACAAAAGCTCACTGACAGATGGAAAAATAAAGAAAGGTATCGCGCAATTCTTCTAACATGATAATTTTATTTAGCAAAATATCTCACCATTCACTGATGCATCCAGGTCGCACTCAGTCACCATATGTTTGGTCTAAAACGCGACTGCTCTCCTGTATTGCCGCCGGACAGCAAATGTGAGTACATTTTCTATCATCTGTGCAGTACTGTGATATGAAGAGTGTGCAAAGTAACATATTTTAGCAACAGTGTGAAAGTGAATAGCACATAACAGGCACAATACCGGTAAACATCAGTAAACATCTATTGGTACAACATGGATCACATGACTAAACTTACGTCATCGTTTTCAAATACCTCCGGCTTCACAGTCCACACTACAACGCGAAAACGGAGTTTTCAAATTTATCCACTTTGGAGAGCGTTTTCCAAAAGCTACGTTTTCGTTGACTTAAAACGCCGTTTCAGTGTGGACGGAAGGCCAAAACGGAGAAAAAAATATACGTTTTCAAACGAAAACGTATCAGTGTGGACATGGCCTCAGTTGTTTGCTGTCGGTTTTTGTTTAATGTTTGAGGGTTCCTGTATTTATAGCTGTCCTGTTCTGACTTTCCCTGGATTACCTGTTTGTCTTATTAAAGTGCTTGCGATTGGATTCACTCTCCGCTTCATTTCTGCCTGCATCGTAACACATGGGAACAAGTAAAAGTGAAATACAAGAATATTCTTCAAAATGGTAATCTTTTCTACTTCTACTGTTTAGTCTCTTTTACCAAAATAAATGTTAAATTATGTGTTTGTCGGTTTATAACAGCAACCAAGAAAAAGGCAGAGCAGAAAAAAACAGGTGGTGGTCCTGCACCCCCACGTTATACCCCGGCAGAAGAGCTGGCCCTTGGGTTAAATGTGGACCGACCCATTGTAGAGGGCTTCCCTGGGGGCAGCTCTTCCTTAAACCAAAAGCCAGGGCCCAGTAGCAACACCTTCATTACTGGTAAATGAGTTTTAAATGATCTTGCTATACTGTAAATTTGTTGCTGCATTAAATTAATTAGGCCTATAATCCAAATGGCTGGTACAGTCATATCGACTGATAATTGAGTAGTGATGAATTGCTTTGACTTGTGAAGGTGAAAACTGCATAACTTAATGTAAAAATATTTTGCAATATGTTATTGATCACATTTTTTCCTAGTTCATTGTAATGCCATTGTGTTCTCCTCTTTTGTGCAGTTTTACATAATACACCAACACTTGTATTATCACCAACACACCAACAAGTGGACTTTTTTTTAACTTTACATCAAAAGGAAAGAAAGTGCAACATTTTGTAATACCCATTTGTTTCTTTTGCACAGGACAGTGAAGAAACCCTCTCAGTTGACTGTCATTTGGAGGAAGTACTTGTAAGTGCATAAATAACTAATTAATTTATAGTTGTGTGCATATCATTTCTGACTGCAATATGAGTTGCAGGAGGAAAGGACAGACAGGCCTACAGACAGTGATCCAGAGGTGGGCAGTGTAGTATATTTCCTTTTTATTTCTGTTGCACGAGGCTTGTTTTTTTTTTTTTTGTTAATTCTTTTTATCCAAAAATGGCACAGGGTGATATCTGTACCCTATATAAACGGAATCTACAACAGAAAATTGAGTATTTTGACCTGAAAAAAACAAATTAAGGGGAGAAAAAAAACTTGACACCTTAGTACCCGAGTACTATTGCTGACCTTGGATAACAATATATCTTATTGCAGGCAAAAGATGACCATCACTGGCTTTTCTTGACAAAGAATAATTGAAATAAAAAATCAAGGAACTAAGCATGCTGTCTTCTATTCATTTAATTTTTTTTTTTTTTTTTTTTTGTTAAATAAAATCATAAATGGTGTTCCACAATTCTGTCCCGTGCAGCTCTGCCACTAGGTTGGTCCAAGTGCACTGGCTGGAGGTCATCATCAGGCTGCACCTCCACCACAGGGCTCTCCTTTCTGATGGTGGCAATGTTGTGGAGAATGGCACATGCAACAATGTCACAGGCCCTGTCAGGTGCAACCTTCAGACACTGAAGTTTTTCCTTTAGTTGCCCAAAGGGCATTTCAATGCGTGCCCTTGTCCTGGCTAGAGCTGCATTGTAACTGGTTTGTGGTCCGGGGTTTGGGTCTGGAATGGCGACAGAAAATACACAAACTGCAATGCAGTAATTTCTCAATTTAATTTGAGTGACATATCATGAAGTCTGTAAACAGGACGTTAATACAGAGATGGGACAAGTTAAGACGGACAACGCGGCAGCAGAGAATATGCCAGGTACAGCAAGCTCACTTTTTGCAATGCCTAAAATATTTAGAAGAAAAATATAGAATTTGAGTTGGGGAAAATATGAATGTATCTCTAAAGGGAACTGACCGTATTTTAAAAAGTTTTGATGGCATTATCTATATTGCCGCTTTTCCTAAAGCGCCACCTACTGTCGAAGAGTGAATTTACATTTTCATTCAGTCCGTCTGCTGTTTTTGTTTTGTGGAGGTGCTGCTTATGTAGCATAATTTCACAAATCGAAAGTCCGGCCATTCTGTTTTTGCTTTAAATCCAATAGATAAATCTGAATCTAATAAATATAATTTAAATCAAAACCTCGCATTGCTTTTCTTCATTCAGTGATGTACAACTGCTCTACTTCCCCTTTTTCAAAGAGAATTCAATAGAACAAGGCCATAGGACTGGTTTTAAAAGCCATGGGGACAAATTAATCCTTGTGGTTACCTATAATGTTGCATTCACTTTTAAAACATTTTTCATTGCATTTTTCTTTTCCTCGCAAAACTTGTGATGTAAATTATATACGTGATATATTGTTACAAGCTGTTTTATCGACATCTTTTCGTAGTTGAAACACTGATTGCGTGACTACAAAGTTGTACTGTTTTCTTCAACATTCCTTCTGATATTTATTGTTTATTATATGTTGATTTTGTGCTATAACTAGTAGGAAAGAGGAAGAGATAAGTTCACATGTGCTCTGCTTCACTTGAACTGAGGCGCTAGCGATCTGTCATGCCAAATTATTTGAAAGAATTTGAAAGGTGACACTTTGGGTGTACTCACACTAGCCAGTTTGAACCGTGCCCGAGTGCGTTTGACCACCAAAGCGCGGTTCGTTTGACTAGTGTGAGTGCTCCGAACCGTGCCCGGGCATCGATTAGCCGGCCCGCTTGGAAGAGGTGGGCCAGAGCACGGTTCAGTTGGACTCGGGCGCGGTTCGCATGCAGTGTGAGCGCTAACCGTGCTGGAGCACGGAACAGCATTGTGTTCAGAGCAGCCCGTTCTCATCCCAAGGCGTCATACAGGTGACGCGCGTCTAAATCCGACGCACATGGCATCCTTTAGCATCAATATGAAAGCAGATCCCAAGGCGTCATAACCTAACGCTACCCCAGACCTAAACCTACCCATAACAGTGTGTGTTATATTGACGCTAAAGGGTGCCATGTGCGTAAGATTTTGACGAAATGTCATATGGCGTCACATATATGACGCCAAAGGATGAGAGTGCGTTGGTTCAGAGAGCCCCGCTCTTCTTGTTTATCCCGAAACCGTCGCACCATAATGACGCAAGCGTGCTCCGGCACGAATGCTGAAACCCTATGTGAGTGCAGGCCAGAGGGGGAGTGGGGAGGGGGGACAATCGTACTCTTAGTTTTGTTAGAAATAAGTTTTGTTCATTAATCCACTGAAAACAGCATAGACTAAAAGATTGATTGGACGCAAAATCAAAAATGTCACCCCCCAGCCCCAAAAAGACAACAAAAGTTTTGCAAGCAAACACAAAAGCATTTAAATATAATTTTTCCCACCTGTCACCATGTCCCTTTAAGGGCTCCGTACCAATATATCGCTGAGCTGTCTTTCTGTCTTCCTTGAGTCAGAGATGGAAATCAATGACGTCTCATATCGCAAGAACACATTCACACATGATCTGCATCATTTTCTTCTCATGCAAACAAAATGTGCTCAGTAAGACAATGGTTTAAAATAATATAATTTATGATATATTATAATTTATGATAGATGCTGCACTGTCATCTATCGACGTAGATCAGCACGATTGTATCTCTTATGCTGGGCGTACACCTAAAGACTTTGAAAAGATTTAGAAAAGACTTTATAAGATTATCAGCTCACATCTAAAGACTTGGGTTCACAGTTTTTAGTCTCAGACTAAATATTTTACAACCACTGAATCTTGTAGTGACACTATTTACAAGACTACAACTAGATTTTGCGTGCATATGACGTCATCGCAAACGTGAAAACAGAACGAGGGTCAATCTTGTTTTTTTTCTTTTATTAATTCGCTGCTATTATGCGCAGTTGAGTGAACAATACAGGTTTACTGTGCGTGTGTCACATAAGGTGGACTATTGCTGCTTGCAAACGGACTATTTTGAGGAGACAGTGGATTTCCAACTTTGTTGCCCTGATCCCACGCGCAATGCATGAATACACTGCAGGCTCACTCTCGCTCGTATCCAAGGTAAATCATCAACACTATCATCCCTTACAAGTGTTTTATTTAACTGAATACATTACAATAAGCTAAAACGCATGCGCAGGTTACTTTATTTCCTGAACAAGTGCGCACCCGAGTCCGTGTTGCTTTCACATTCACGCGAAACCGCGGCACGGTTCGGGAGCAACCGGTTTTTAACCAGATAACAGACTTCTTTTCTTTTCCACTCTGTCGTGGTATGAATGGCAGTTTACATCAAAAAGACACGGCTGCTCTGCCCACAGCTCGACAAGGCGCTCCTCTTTATCCATGGTCCATTTTTGCCTAGGCTACTTGGCGCTCGTTGTGTTTCCACGTCCGTCGACATGTTTCTTTATTGTGACTGATGGCTTCCTGTTTTCTGAGAACGATTTTATTGGTTGTTGATTGTTTTACGTCACTATGACTACGCTAAGACTTGCGATAATATCAAACATGTTTGATATGAAAGACTAGAGAAAGACTGGCATAAATCGGGTCGCCAACTGCAGATTATCACCTCACATTTAACGATCGAGACGACGGGAGCGCGCCGAGACTCCAGTAAGACTCCAGTAAGACTGTGAAAATCCTTTGGTGTACGCCCGGCATTAGTTTTATGTAAACATAACTCATCTTTATGTGACCGGTCTTCATTTAGCTCTGCGTTGTGTTTGTAGATGGATGAGACCGGGCAACAGAAAGTACTCGAGACAGATTTTATTCTGCATGAATAAAAACAAAATCACATCAAAAGCGAGTCTGTGGCCTTCTCTCGCGATTCAGCCTCTCTTCAGTCGCATTTACCGCGAACTGAAGGACATTTGACACTTTTATAAACATGTATTTCAGTTTCTCATATGATTAAATCGTTTGTTCAAAAGATTTCACAAAAAAAAATAAAGCATTATACATAAATTCAAAACAATATTAACATAAACATGAAAGAGAACATACCTGCATGAATAAAAACAAAATCACATCAAAAGCGAGTCTGTGTGTTGAGTTATGTTCTCATTAACTATATTATTTTATGTTTCTTACTGTTATTTTGTTTTTACTTTATGCTATTGACTGTTGTATACTAAAAATGTGCAAGAGTTCATTGTGCGCATGTGTGAACAAACAGGGACTTTTATTTTGACTCAACTTGTGTTCTTCCCCTCCTATGTGAGAGAAAAAATGTCGTGCTGCTACTCCCTCGTGCACTGATGTTTATGCCAGCGCATTGAGATGAAAACTAAGAAATAAATAACACTGAGAAATTGTATCTGGATTGTTCTTTAGTGGATGGATGATCGCAACATATTGTGCATGGACATGATGGACGGAAATGAAAACTTAACAGGTTATGGGCCCAGACGCGCAAATGCTAACGTTACAGGAGGAAGATGGCAGAGGCTAGTCTTCGACGGAGACGAGAATAACTACGAACTATGGGAAGTAAAACTCCTTGGTCATCTGAGAATAATGGGTTTAAAAGAAACAATACTGTCTACTGGGGATATAGACGAGGAAAAGAATGAGGAGTGCTACGCTGAACTAATCCAGTTTCTTGACGACAAAAGCTTGTCACTGGTGATGCGAGAGGCGACTGATGACGGCAGAAAAGCTCTACAAATACTTCGAGATCACTACGCCAGTCAGGGTAAGCCCAGAATTATCGCCCTATACACTGAACTAACTTCGTTAAAGAAGGAATCTGACGAGACGATAACAGACTACATTATCCGAGCCGAGAAAGCGGTAACTTCCCTAAGAAACGCAAAAGAAGTAATAAGTGACGGACTTATAATAGCTATGATCCTAAAGGGTCTGCCGGATTCCTACAAACCTTTTGCTATCCATACTACACAGAGTAGTGAAGAATTGACTTTCACCCAGTTCAAAAGCAAACTAAGAAGCTATGAAGAGACAGAAAAATTTGATGATAAACCCAAATCTGATAATGTGATGAAAGTGCACATAGCATCCGTGACCTGCTACGGATGTGGAAACCGCGGTCATATTGCGCGCGATTGCCGCCAAAAAGGCGTACCTAAGTGGTGCGGCTACCATAGAAGTTCAACACACAGTGATGAGACATGCCGCCGGAGAAAGGACGGGCACAAAGATGAAGCAAAACAGGCTGCAGAAAAACAAGAGAAGCATGAGAAAGAACAAACATTTGTGTTCAAAGTCAGTCAAACATTTCTTCCAGACAACATTACGAAAAATGGACTGATGGTAGACTGTGGAGCAACATCCCACATTTTAACAGAGAAGAGCGATTTCACAAAATTTGACGAGAGTTTCGACCCAAAGTCACACTACATGGAACTGGCGGACGGAGCCAGGATGAACAACGTCGCATTAAAGCGGGGCGACGCAGAGGTGTTACTGCTGGACCTGGAAGGGAAATGCGTCAGAATCACCCTAAAGAAGGCCTTGTTCATACCATCATACCCACAGAACATCATCTCCGTTCAAGCTGCTACAACAGATGGGGCCAGGGTGATCTTCCAGGAAGGACAGAATGAACTGATAAGCAAGGATGGAACTGTGTTCCGCATAGAAGAGCACGAGAGACTGTACTACCTGAAAACGGTAAATAACAACAAACAATGTGTTGATGCGTCAGTTACTGATATAATGTCCAGGGACAAAGTGAGTCTAACTTGTGACGTTAAAACGTGGCATGAGATCATGGGACATTGTAATGTTAGTGATGTGTTGAAATTACCTGAAGTGGTGGAGGGTATGAAAATCACAGGTAATACCAAACTAGACTGTAATGTTTGTACTGAGGGAAAGTTCATAAACAGCAGAAATAGGAAAACCGACACAAAAGCTGGTGAGGCCCTAGAATTGGTACACACTGACTTAGCAGGTCCCATTGAACCAACTTCTCAAGATGGATATAAGTATGCCATTTCATTCACAGATGATTTTTCAGGGGCAGTATCTGTTTACTTCCTTAAGAACAAGAGTGACACTACTCTAGCGACAGAGAAGTTCCTTGCAGACAGTGCACCATACGGTAGAGTCAAATGCATAAGATCAGACAATGGCACAGAATACACAGGCAATGCATTTCAGTCACTTTTACGAGAAAAAGGTATAAGACATGATACATCATCTCCGTACTCTCCTCATCAAAATGGTACAGCTGAGAGACAATGGCGAACCATTTTTGAAATGGGAAGGTGTCTGCTAATAGAGAAGGGATTACCAAAGGATCTGTGGCCTTATGCTGTTCAAACTGCAACTCACATCCGTAATAGATGCTATAATGACAGAACTAAGAATACTCCATACTTCATGTTGACAGGAAGAAAGCCAGACCTTTCTAAAATGTGGGTTTTTGGATCAGAATGCTATGCGTACACACACAATCATAAGAAATTGGACCCTAGATGTGAGAAGGGAATATTTGTGGGGTATAGTAAAAATAGCCCAGCTTATCTGATATACAATCCACAGACAGGAAATGTGTCAAAACATAGATTGGTGAAATTCATTAGGAAGAGCAGTGCTGAACAACAGACACAAACCGATGAAGATTACTTAGAAATTCAAGGCTACAGAGACAGGACACAGGATAGTGAGAAAAGTAGTGATGTCTCACAAAATGAGGAAAGCACAGAGAATCAGGTCCTAGATGGAGATGTGGAGAGTAGTGATACAGACAATACAGAGGTGTCAGAACATGGTGGAACTATGGAAAAAGTAGACACAGAAGACAACAAAAACAGTTCAGGTCCAACAGTCTCGGCTAGTCAAAAGCATTACCACTCGAAAAGAGAAAAGAGACCCCCAAAATATCTAGAAGATTACCTGACAAACTCCGAAGATGATGTAACCAATGTGAGTGTTGATTATTGTTACAGGGCAGTGTGTGGAGTCCCCCAAACCTATAGAGAGGCCCTTATGTCGCCTGAGGCTCCCGGATGGGAACATGCTATGAAGGAAGAAATGGACTCACTTAAAGTAAATGACACATTTGAATTGACAACTCTACCAGAAGGCAGAAAGACAGTAGGGGGAAGATGGGTATATGCCCTTAAAGAAAATTCAGAAACAGGAAAAATCTTCAAGGCTAGGTATGTTGCAAAGGGATACAATCAAACTGAAGGCATAGACTACCATGAGACATTTGCTCCTACAGCAAATCTCACCTCAGTACGGGCATTAATGCAGATAGCTGCTCAGAACAATTTCTTAGTTCATCAGATGGACGTCAAAACAGCATATTTACATGCTCCAATAGAGGAAGACATATACTTAGAACAACCAGAGGGTTTTGAAGAGACATCTGACATAGGAGACAAGTTAGTATGCAAGTTGAAGAAATCTCTGTATGGCCTAAAACAGTCTGGGAGAAACTGGTACGAACTTTTAAATGATCATTTGGAACAAAACAACTTTGAGAGAAATCAGTCTGATCACTGTGTGTATAGGAAGCAGGTTGAAAATGAGACAATCATAGTGATCATCTGGGTAGATGATTTGATAATTGCAGCAAACAGTGAGGATCAGCTCAACAGTTTTAAAGAAATAATGAAGTCCAAATTTAACATGAAGGATCTAGGGAAAATATCCTTTTTTTGGGGATTCAGTTTGAGCAAAAAGAGGGAGAAATTAAAATGAATCAGAAAAAGTACATTCTCAAAATGCTTGAAAGGTTTGGAATGTCAAACTGTAAACCAAAAGCTACCCCGAGTGAGTTAAAAGTGGAGTGTAATAGGAATGAGAAAGAAAACAGCAACGAGATTAAGAACCCCAAAGAATACCGTGAAATTGTTGGAAGCTTGATCTATGCAATGACCTGTACCAGACCAGACATTAGCTGGATAGTCAGTAAACTGTCGCAAACTCTTGCAAAGCCTAAAACACACGACTTAGTAGCTGCTAAACATGTCCTGAGATACCTAAAAGGTACTGTTGACTACGAACTGTGTTTCAAGAAAACAGAAAAGACTTTAAGTCTAATAGCTTTCAGTGATTCTGACTGGGCATCTTCTGTTGAAGATAGGCGTAGTACATCAGGATACTGTTTCAGCATGACCGAACAAGGACCAGCTATTTCATGGAAGTCTAAGAAACAGCCAACAGTGGCACTGTCGACCTGCGAAGCTGAATACATTGGTCTAGCAAACACTACTCAGGAAAGCATGTATCTAACTCAACTGCTAAATGGCATGGACAGTAGTGTTTACACTTGCACCACGATGTACGGTGATAACCAGGGTGCTATTGCACTGAGTAGAAATCCAGTGAATAGATCTAGATCTAAACACATTGATGTGAAATATCACTTTATCCGTGATGCTGTCAATGAGGGAAGAATAAATATTGTGTACTGTGCAACAGAAGACATGGTGGCTGATATTTTGACAAAATCTGTATCAAAAATGAAAATTCTAAAGTTCAAAGGTTTTCTGTTTGGGAACTAAATATTTGTGATGACATTGTACACGACTAAAGAAGATGAGAACAAGTGGGGGTGTTGAGTTATGTTCTCATTAACTATATTATTTTATGTTTCTTACTGTTATTTTGTTTTTACTTTATGCTATTGACTGTTGTATACTAAAAATGTGCAAGAGTTCATTGTGCACATGTGTGAACAAACAGGGACTTTTATTTTGACTCAACTTGTGTTCTTCCCCTCCTATGTGAGAGAAAAAATGTCGTGCTGCTACTCCCTCGTGCACTGATGTTTATGCCAGCGCATTGAGATGAAAACTAAGAAATAAATAACACTGAGAAATTGTATCTGGATTGTTCTTTAGTGGATGGATGATCGCAACATATTGTGCATGGACATGATGGACGGAAATGAAAACTTAACACTGTGGCCTTCTCTCGCGATTCAGCCTGTTAGTGAAAGGCATTATTTTAGCCAACAGAACTTGCTCACTCATGCTTAATGAATTCTCTGCGAAAAATACATGTTATGACTAAGATTTAAATGCATTTTAGAACAAAATTACATGTTGTATTACAATAAACAAAACTCATATCAATCTTTTTAGACAGAGCGTCAGTACAACCCACCTCTCTTCAGTCGCATTTACCGCGAACTGAAGGAGAGCAACCGGAACCGGAACAAAAGTCTTAAAGGAGCCACGCACCGCATTTACCAATACTTCAAAATGAACATGTAACCATAGAAATATGAAATCTCAAATAATAGAAATCAATATAAGAAGAGTAAATAAAATTCTAGAATAAAAAATAATGAAAGAAATATAACAAATGATAATAACAAAGGGAGATTTTGAGTGAAATTAATAAATAAATATAACACCCGTTACATTCACCTCCCCTAATTTCACCAAAATTCTATATGCACATAAAGAGGATTTCCTAAAGAATCACAGTACAAAAATTCCAGAGTTACAGCAATGAAAGCTATCTGTCTTGACAGATACAGAGAAATTTGAGGGTGATCAGGCCTCAAAACCTCTTAGTAAAGTATGTTGCCAAATACACCACACCACACTTAACCTTTGCAACGAATCCTCATTCACATTATTCTTATATGACATGGCAATGAAAAACTTATCCCAGAAAATAAAATCGAAAATAAACTTCCTACCCAATCATGAATATTAGAATAGGCTTAAAAGGGACTGTGACTTTTTCTGGAATCTATCTGACAAGCTTGGCATTTTAAATGGCTTTTGAGCCATGGTCTCAATCAGACGGTTGACTTTTTTTACTACTCTACCAGCCCGTGTCGTAATTGTGCCTTGCGCTTGTTCAGGAACTGGCATTGACACATCACGCACCGGTAAATCGGAGTCAACGATACCTGAATTAGTAAAGTCAAATGTTGCCAATACATTGTCACGATCAGAAGTTCCCGTGCTCAACGTTTTTTCAGGGAGCATCTGGTTTTGGCTGTCTTGACCAGGACTAACACAGTAAGTGTCATCACTTTCCTCTGTATTCTGTTCCATTTGTACATCAAGAGATTCTGAACTCTTTGAAACATCCTCATCCAATATTAATGAATGTGTTTTGTTTTCAGGATCTTCATCCTCCAAGGAATCACTGGAATCTGTCGATTGGCTCTCACACTCGGAACCGTTCGAGCAATCGGAGACCGTTGATCCACAGGTCACATCCTCAGGACTTGTCACAGGTAAGAAACTGATGTCTAAGAGCATGTTCCGATGTACGACTTTAATGTGTCCTTTGTCATCCTTCACTTTGTATATGTGTGTCTGGGGTTCATTATCCACAATGGTGTACACGGTAGGTTCCCATTTATCTGCCAACTTCCTTTTTCCTCTTTCTCCTTTATTGGCAATGAGCACTCTATCTCCATTGTTCAAATGTACTCCCTTGATCTTGCGGTTATACATCTTGGTCTGTTTCCTCTGTTCTTGTACAGCATGTTTTTGAGCAATTTCAGCTGCTTCGTGAAGATGGGACATTAAAGTGGCAACATAGCTGCTATAATCAACAATCACTGGATCCTTCGATACTTGCTTGAACATTATGTCCACAGGTAATCGTGGGACACGTCCAAACATGAGTTGGAAAGGTGCGTAACCCGTCGTCTCATGTATTGTTGAGTTGTAAGCAAAGGTCAGAGTCTGAATTTGTTGTGGCCATTTATCCTTAGATCTCAGAGGCAAGGAGCGAAGCATACTTCCTAATGTTCGGTTTGAACCGCTCTGTGATGCCATTTCCCATAGGATGATAGGCAGTTGTACGAGATTTGGAGACCCCAGAAATTGCAAGCAGTTCAGCAATGAGCTCACTCTCAAAATTTGTGCCTTGATCCGTATGGATTCGCTCGGGAAACCCATACACACAGAACACATGGTCCCATATCTTCCGAGCAACTTGCTTAGCCGTCTGATTGATGCAAGGAAAGGCATGTGCAAGTTTCGTGAAATGATCCGTCAGGACCAACACATCCACTGAACGCTGTTTGTTATCTTCTGCACTCCAAAAATCAAGACAGACCCACCTACTCCATAGGTGCAGAAGTTTGAATACTTTCCAGTGGAGCTCGAGCGGCTGGCTCAGGTGTTTTTGCCAGAATGCACCGCCTGCAACACTTCACATATTCTCTGATCTCGCGCTCCATCTTGGGCCAGAAGAAGCGCTGTCTTGCCAAGTGAACTGTTCTAGCCTGTCCTTGGTGGCCGGCAAAATCGTGAAGACTGTGTAGAGCTTTTTCTACCATGCTCTGAGGCAGAACATACTGTTGTCTTCTCTGTCTGCTTATAGGTTCCTTAGTCACCCTGTACAGAATCCCATCACACACTTTTAAGTGATCCCATTGCTTGACAAGGGCTAAAGCTCTATAGTCGAGCTTTTCCCTCTCTCTTCTTGAAGGGCGTCTTTTACGAAGCACGAAAGGGAGAACCTTGGAAATGGTAAGGTCGAGCTCTTGACTTCTTCCCAACTCTTCATGAGAGAACATAAGCAGAGGCTGTTCACCATGGCTAGTGTCTGCAATCTGCTGAACTAACTGCACCAGCTGAACTGCTCGTGTCACTGTCGCCATTTCCCAGTCATCTTGGACACGGCAAAGTGTCTTGACAGCAACTGGATCACATGACTGCACATAACAGCTTGATTGACATCCAACCAGTTCACTTATCATGTGGCAATCAACCTTCAGACGAAACACATCCTGTATTCCTTCTTCTCCTACAGCATCTGCTTCGGTAAGTAAGCGGTTGTAACTCTCATTTATGAGCCTATGACTAATTGATCTTGCAAATGGATCTCGGCTTAAGGCATCAGCCACAATGTTCTTGACTCCTGCGATATGTTTTATGTCGAAAGAATAAGGGGCTAATTTCGAAACCCACCGTTGTTCACAGGCATCGAGTTTCGGCTTAGTCATAATGTGCGTAAGTGGATTGTTGTCAGTCCACACTGTGAAGCTGTGCCCCTTGAGCCAGTGACTGAACTTTTTTCGCACACACTCCACTTCAAGGCCAAAAACTCGAGCCTGTGCGCAGGGTACTTCTTCTGTGACACGGTTAGGGTCTTGCTGGCGAAGGCAATTGGCCGAGCAATTTCTTCCCCTGCTGGAACTTGGGATAGCACAGCACCTAACCCATCCAGAGATGCGTCAATTGAAAGAATCAAAGGCCTAGAGAAATCAGGATGTGCAAGCACAGCACAGTTCAGCAACTTGTCCTTGAGTGTATTGAAAGCAATATCGCACTCCTCTGTCCAATCACTTGGATTCAACTTCCTGAACGTGCCAACAGGCTTCCTTACTTTCTCTTTACCTCTCCTCTTCTGACCCGCAGTTAGAGCAAAGAGAGACTTGGCGATCGAAGAACAATTAGGAATAAAGTGTTGATAGTAGAAAATCATTCCTAAAAACGACTTGATTCTTCGTGCTGATGGAGTGCAACAATCTTCTTCCATAAGTTGCATCTTGGACATTTTGGATATCACATCCACCTTCGTAAAGTCCACAGAGACACCATGGCCAGAAACAATATGGCCCAAGAATTTCACTGAATCGCGCAATAAATGACACTTTTTGGGACTCAGTTTCAGGTGATGTGATCTAAGCCGCTGAAAAACCATCTCAAGCCTGCTCAAAGCCTCCTGCTCTGTGGACGCAAACACAAGTAAATCATCCAAATAGCAGAGTAAGCTGGTAAAGTTCATATCTCCAAAAATGCTAAGCATCATCCGCATGAACGAAGCTGGACTGTTGCACAAGCCTTGAGGCATGCGGTTATACTCATGTAGTCCCATTGGAGTAATGAAAGCAGTGTATTTTTTGTCTTGATCATGCATGGGTAAATTGTAGAATCCGGAGGTCAAGTCCAAAGTGCTGAAGTAATTGTTACCTCCTAAAGCAGCAAGGCAGTCTGACTGGTGAGGGAGTGGGTGAGCATCTTTGAGTGTTCTCGCATTAAGCCACCTGAAGTCCGTACAGATGCGGAGGCTTCCATCCTTTTTCCACACAAGTACTAATGGCGATGCATACTTGCTTACAGATTTTCGATTGATCCCTTGCTCCTCCATGTCAGTTAACACCTGACGCAACTTCTGGTAGTGAGCAGGAGGGATCCTCCGATATGGCAACCGGAAAGGCCTCTCATCAGTAAGTCGGATGCGGTGTTCAAATTCCTTAGCCTCACCACAGTCTAAGGGATGCTTAGAGAACACATCATTGTAATTCACCAATAACTGCACAAGTTTCTCTTTGGATTCCTCAGTGACTTTGCAGAGACCGATGTCAATTTCGCTTAACCCAACATCTTGCAATCTCAAATCTGAAGCACAATTTGGAGTAGCTTGTATCTCTGAACTAACTTCCTTTATCTTTCCAGTGCCCTGGAAAACTGGGAAATCTTCTACAGCTAGACAAGGTGAAACATCTGCCAATTTCCGATTCTTTCTTAGCGTGACAGGTTGGTCCGACAAATTGGTTATCTTCATAGGTACCCACCTATCACCCCACATAGATGTTATCACACGAGCTACCATGATGTTTCTTGGCATAGTCTTGGAGGTAGTTGGTTCAACGAGAATGGTGCTCCCAAGGGACAATGGAGTGTTGCTGGGCAGTCTTCCCCACACTAAATGCTCTTGTCTAGCAGCAAGAGTGACAGCATGATGGAGCTTTACTGTTCCGATTTTGGTAGGAATCTCATCATGTCGCCAGCGTGTCAGATTTGACATAACATCCAAAAAGTGTTCACCGTCCGGTGATAACTGTGAAGCACGTTGCGATATGAAGTCCCAATACTCATCTGTGTTCTTCATTCGGTTCACAATATGTTTGATCAGGTTGGTGCCAAGAATTAAATCATCATGTTGTCCTGGAACAACGAGAACTGGAACTCGACAGCTGATACCATACACTTTCATACCAACTTCATACAAACATTTTGGCTGTGCGGTTCTACCCCCAACACCGACAAGAACGATATTCTCAGGCAGTGATATTTTGTCCAAGACAACATTTTCAGCCAACAACTTTTGTTCAGCTGTCTCACTGAGGGTACAGGACATGGAGCCAGTGTCAAGCATTCCTCTCATGTGGAACTGGCCATTTAGAATCACGGAAGTATAGAAAAGCTCATCAAAAGCCTTTATTGTCTGCATATTTTGTGCGTATATCACGCAAGTGCAATCAGATGCTGTATGGCATGCATTCTCATACTGCAGCTCCAGATCACTTATGAGGGTATGATCATCACCCACACATCCCCTCTCCAAATGTGGGTCTAACGCCCGTTTCACACATACTCCATTTGCAGTGCGTATGCGTTGCGTATTTTTTTCCGTACCCATGTTAACAGGTTAGAGCTTTCACACAGCACGTGGATGCAGTCCGTCGATCCGTTGCAGTTGCGGTGCGTATACAGCAGTGCAGAGATCGTTTCCGCACCGAGTCTATTTTTGCTGTGCTGCAAACGCAGAATTAAAGTGACAGCGCACGGTTCGTGGTCAAAATGAACACAGATTGACCTGAAAATGTAGTAATTTCACCATAAATGCATTTAATTCAATAAAATGTAGTAATCTCACCATAAATGTATTTAATTAAATACTACTTTTCATTTTTTTACTTTAAGACTGGGGTTTTAAGCAAGGAAAACGACAATTTACCTCAACAAGGACATAATAATGAACAACACTCATTCTTGGAGGTGGAAAAACAAGTTCTTTGTAACATGCAAGATTTATTTTATTAAAATTTTAATGCAAAAGAAAAGAAAAGGCATGAGAGTCGGCTGTTTTTGTCAATTTTAAGTTTTAATTTAAAATGTTTACGATTTTAATATAAGTACATGCACATATTTGATCACTTTCTTAAGCAACTTAATATATAGAAGTAATGCATGGAATTATAGGCCTTTAAATTGTGTTTAAACGTGCATACGTCCATTCAAGTTTGTATATGTGTGTTTGTGGTACAGCCGCGGATCAGTTACGCACTGCAAACGCAGCATATGTGAAAGCACTATAGCGTGTGCTGCTCCTGTACCGTATACGCACCGCAACACGCACCGCATACGCACTGCACACGGAGTATGTGTGAAACGGGCGTAATGGTTTAAAGGACCAGCTCCTCGAGGCGAGTAGTTTACCTCCAGACTGTCATGACTACTCCACTTCGGCCACTCTCTTTTCCTGTGTCCGTGTTCGAAACAAAACAAGCATAAACCGTCTCTTCTACAATGTGCAACTGTAGAGTGGTCCATGCCTCTGCACACTTTGCAAAACTTCCTGTTCACATTCCCATGCCTAAATGAATCTATAGGCACAGAGGGGGCTTGCATGCTTTGTTTCAGCACACGATCAAGCAAACTGATAAGGGACTGAGTGCAGCTGTCACCTGTCTGACCTGGTGTAACTGGCAACCCACCCTGACCTGCTGGCACTTTCGGCTCATGTCCAGATGTTCCATCATCTAAATTCGACATTTGGGCATTGGTAGCTACAGTCTTGGCAAATGCAGAACGATTAGACTGTGCTTTCATTTGTGCTCTTTTCTCAGCTTGATATTCATCAAGACGTTCTTGTATTTCAGCCGCAGTCCACCTATCAGCAGACTTGAACCTCAAGATAGCAGACAGATTGGTCAGGGCAATGTTTAACAAACATTTGTGTCACCTCATGGGTAGGATCTTCAATACTTCTGCCCTGCCTTCTCAAACATTCGTCAGCAACATCAACAGCTTTATTAAGCCGAATCCAATATTCCATTGCATTCTCTCCTGCTACAGGTAAAGTACAATAAAAGTCAGCAAGTGGCATAGATGAATATGTCAGTTCACTGAAGTGTTGCTTGAGTATGTCTGTGACAATTCTTGGGTTTGTTTCAGGCTTCAGCGATGGATTGCTGCGTAGTGCTATCTTGATCACATCTTTGGCTCTTCCCATTAAGTTCGACATGATCTCGTCCGCCTGTTCAGCTAAAGGAACACCTTTCTTCCTCAAATAAACATCCATGAGTTCTTCCCATTCGTGTATTGACAATTTGTCAGATCCATCCCCTCTGAAACAAGGAGGTGCCTTAACATCAGGCTTCATTACTAACTTCATGCCAGTGAAATTAAGAGAAGGTGACTCCATGAGCACCTGGCTCGTCCCTATGCTCTGCGTTTGAATATCAGGGCACTCATTTTTTTCACTGCTTTTTTTCAGCTGATCAGATATTGACTGCCCTATTTGTTGGGCAAGCTGTGTGATCAAACTACTCAAGTCAGCATTACTGTGGTCTCGGCTGTCTGAAGCAGCACCTTCACACTTTTCTGATTCAGTAGTATGTACTCTACCGGGATTACGGGTAGAACAGAAATCGGGAGAGCCAATAGTAACTGTCCTTCTGAGTGGCGTCTGTTCAAGTTCACCAAATATACGCCCCCTAGCAAAACCCAATTCAAACCCATCATTAGGGGAGTAACTTGTCTTCTCACTATTTTTTGATATCATGAGTTTTACAGATCAACAAAAATAAATTAAAACAGATGACCACAAATGACCACAGCAAAAAAACTGTTCACATGTGTACACACCTAAGAGTAATACACAATCAAATAATCAAACAAAAATGTCAAATTCAATCTTTTCTTTGTCTCTCTTTTTTTTTTTGTAAATATGAAGTTTCAACCTTTTTCTGATACAGTCTAATGTCCAACCTGTCTTTCCTTTGGCACAGATACAGGCAAATTTGGACGTTCCAGAATGCAGCAAACCCCGGCGACCAAGCTGACGTTGATCAAAGAGGATCCACGATGACTTGCATCAAATAAAAGTCACGGCACCAATGTGACCGGTCTTCATTTAGCTCTGCGTTGTGTTTGTAGATGGATGAGACCGGGCAACAGAAAGTACTCGAGACATTTTATTCTGCATGAATAAAAACAAAATCACATCAAAAGCGAGTCTGTGGCCTTCTCTCGCGATTCAGCCTCTCTTCAGTCGCATTTACCGCGAACTGAAGGACATTTGACACTTTTATAAACATGTATTTCAGTTTCTCATATGATTAAATCGTTTGTTCAAAAGATTTCACAAAAAAAAATAAAAGCATTGTACATAAATTCAAAACATTATTAACATAAACATGAAAGAGAACATACCTGCATGAATAAAAACAAAATCACATCAAAAGCGAGTCTGTGGCCTTCTCTTGCGATTCAGCCTGTTAGTGAAAGGCATTATTTTAGCCAACAGAACTTGCTCACTCATGCTTAATGAATTCTCTCCGAAAAATACATGTTATGACTAAGATTTAAATGCATTTTAGAACAAAATTACATGTTGTATTACAATAAACAAAACTCATATCAATCTTTTTAGACAGAGCGTCAGTACAACCCACCTCTCTTCAGTCGCATTTACCGCGAACTGAAGGAGAGCAACCGGAACCGGAACAAAAGTCTTAGGGTGCTTTCACACCTGGATCGATTGGAGACGTTGTTCCGAAACAAAGGGGCGTTTCCCTTTTGGCCCGGTTCGTTTGGTCATATGTGAACACAACAATCGCACTCTGAATCGGAACAAAACAACCGAGCCGAGACCGCCTAGAAGAGGTGGTCTCGGCTCGATTCCATACGAACCCTGGAGCGGTTCGTTTGTAGTGAGAAAACAACCGACCCACGAATCGGAACAAATCAATATGTAGCCTGGCAACAGACGCCAATATCAGCGTATTTTGCTGATTTGTTGCGGGGGGGAGACGCGTGCGTATTAATGCGTAGGCTACTCTAGCACACACACGCAAGGTCTCTCGCGCTCTCCTTCTTTTTGTCGTGCGCGCGTGTAATTCCTAGCAGCTACTCTAGCACACACACACACACGCATGGTCTCTCGCTCGCTCTCTCCCTCTCGGACGTCTGGTCACCCTATGTGTGTAGTGTCCAACATCCGGGAGATATGTTCTTCCGACCAAATATCTGAGGCATTTCACCTATTTGTAGCACCAAGTCAACCCGCGATTCATTTAGTGTTAGGCTACTGTTGTCATGGCGATGTCCCTCAATGAAATGCGCGACCTGCACACATGAGGTAGTGACGTAATGGCGTAAGGAAAGCCCTGGAAGGGTACGCAATTTGGAACGCTTTACAACAGTGTGGTGTGAACAGAGTGACATATTAAATTGATTCGGAACAAAAGTATTCTGTTTCGGATCTGTTCCGGAACAAAACAAATCGATCCAGGTGTGATAGCACCCTTAAAGGAGCCACGCACCGCATTTAACAATACTTCAAAATGAACATGTAACCATAGAAATATGAAATCTCAAATAATAGAAATCAATATAAGAAGAGTAAATGAAATTCCAGAATAAAAAATAATGAAAGAAATATAACAAATGATAATAACAAAGGGAGATTTTGAGTGAAATTAATAAATAAATATAAACACCCGTTACATTTACATCATAATAATAAATTTACTTACCCGTCAAATGAAAAAGCAGCAACTTGGGCATCACTACCCAATTTTCTCCATCATCAAATGCCGTACCGAGGTTTACTCTCGTTTTATTTTTTTGTCTTTTATCAGTCTTTCAGTCTTTCACCCTACAGGTATGCTCTAACTAATTTTCGCTCTTCACATCACCAAACAACATTTTTAGGGAAACACTGCAGGGCACGTCATTTCAAATGCCAAAATACGAAATACAGAAGGTGGACCCTCACAACAAGTCGTCTTCTTCATCTCATGTAAGTGTAGACCATTCAGAAATGAAAGTGACATGTAAAGGCCAAATAACCCATCCAAGTTAGTGCACACATTAGGAGCAGAGCAGTGAACACACACACACACACACAGTAAACTGTGATACACACCCAGGGAGCGATGAGGGGTTCAGTCAGCGATCACAGGAACCTCAGTCTTCTCCTGCCGGTACTGGAATCAAACCAGCAACCTTTGGGTTATCAGTTGGTCTCTCTAACCATTAGGCCAGACCTGCCCTCAACTCCACAGAAAACACTATTTATTTCTTAATCGGTGTAAAGATTTCTAAATTAACAACTACAAAATGCACATTTTTATAAATAATATTATATTATATATATATATATATATATATATATATATATATATAATATATATATATATATATATATTATATATTATATATATATATATATATATATCATGTTGCTGCTTTGGCTCTAAAATGCTTTTATAGGTTATATGTTGTTGTTAGTGGGTTATATTGTATTGCTTGCTAAATTTCTTTCCTGAATTTGTTAAATGCTAATGTAAAAGTTGTTTATCGTCACAAATTGTTGTTCACTCACTTTGTACAACAAATGATAAAACGCTTAAATTGATTATCTGAAGCTTTTTTGACCTGTTTCTAATGTAAAATGTGTAATACATCAAAGTCACCAATGGAGGGCTGCCTCATCACAGATTTGATGAACGGTTAACAAGACATCAGTGCTTTTTACTATGAGCTTTGAGCCAGGGCTGCGTTTCCCAAAAGCACTGTAAGCCTAAACTCATAGATCATTGCCACCAATGTTCTCTACGATCAATGCATGCTTAAGATGCTTTTGGAAAAAGCAGCCCAGGTTTGTGGCATCCAACCTTTGCATCAAGATTGGTATTTGCTGTTCTGTGCAGTTTCTGATGTTTAAGTGGCCAAAAAGTAGCCTACAATGAAATTCTGAAAACTTGCAATGTAAACTAATGGTATTTCTATAGCAATACAGCAGACTACTTAAATAAAATGTATATAAATATCGGTGTAACTATCTTCCAATATGTCTTAAAATGATATTATTAAATACTTAGTTTCATGATCAAAGCTCTGTAGTATTTAATGTTGAATCATGAATTTAATGATGATTGAGAGACGAACAAATAAACCTTCCTCATAAGCCTGATGATCATTTGATACTCACATGTGAACATGATTTTTCCTCAAAATAAATAAATAAAAAATGAATCGTACTTATATAAAAGTATATATAATCAAGTAAGTTATTGTTAAAAGTAACATTGCTTTAGCCCTATGTGTAAAGTTTTTATTAACGTATATTACATTCATTCTGTAATTAACTAACTGGTGTACTTAAAGGTTGTATCAGCGATTTCAGGCCCAAAAATAAATGATCACATTCATCTAATCTTTCCTAACGATCCGCTAGCTGCCCGCCCCATAAGCAGGCCGTCAAAAAAACGGGTCTCTGTAGGCAGCCTAGGCTCTGAGATCTGCACACAGAAACAAATGGGTACAACCCATAGGTACAACCACCACTCAAAACCAAAATAAACAGAGTTCCACCAATCACCGTCAGGGGCGGGTTTTGCTCCGACTTCGCGTCCAGCCGTGCACAAGCGCAAAACCTCACAAAACCCGCCCCTGTCGGTGATTGGTGGAACTCTGTTTATTTTGGTTTTGAGTGGTGGTTGTACCCATAGACATCATTAAGAGCTAGACGCCCTATTGGCCGCTGTGGCGCAGGAAATGCGGCCGCCATCTTTAAACGGTCATACTCCTATTTGCGTAGCATAGCAGCAGTAGGCCTATATGCCAGAGCACTGTGCAGCATATTCCAGCTCAATTCGGCAGACCATCACTCGCGGATTACTTTTCACAAGTAAGATTTAATATTTAACATTACCGTACTATTGGTTTGAATTTTTTAAATAAAATATTCAATGTGTCCTGTATCGTAGCTACACGTATGACCTTTGCAGCAAAAAAAACAAAAAAACATGTGAACATCAGTTGGGTATTCAGTGAGATATGATTAATTAAATGCGCTGACAGCTCATTGCACCTGCCAAACCGGGTGACCGGTTTAAGATGGCGGCCCCACGGCTCATCCACGCCAATAGGCAATAGCGGTCGATAGGGCGTCTATCTATACGATGTCTATGGTTGTACCTATTTGTTTTTGTGTGCAGATCTCAGAGCCTAGGCTGCCTACAGAGACGCGTTTTTTTGACAGCCTGCTTATGGGGCGGGCAGCTAGCGGATCGTTAGGAAAGATTCGATGAATGTGATTATTTATTTTTGGGCCTGAAATCACTGATACAACCTTCAACATATATTTTGTGGTTAACAGGCGAAAGAGCAAAGTGTTGCAGATTACAGATTATGTGTTTTACTACACAGGCACTGTAATTAAATTACCTTTGGCCAGAGTTTAAGTAATCTAGTCACACAGAGAAAAATATTGCACACATTTCGCAAAATGTTCATATACATGATAATATTCAACCGTGGCTAAAGCTAGTTGTAACGTTAGGTAAGTTAAAAAGCGCTAACTTTGCTTTTAATGTTGCTCTATATGACTAGTACAAAAAAAAAAAAAAACCTTACCTGAGGGAAAATGTAATTTGGGCTATTCTCTACTCTCAATTGCATTTTAGTTATTAGTTTTCATTACCTTCACAGTGTAGAGCTCCATATCTCGTCCACATTAAGAGACAAAATGGCGATTGCAGCAGTTGGGCTTTCCCTCGCAAAAGCTTTATTCTCAGGGGCGGAGTTTCGGGAGAAAACATAACTAGCCTACTTTATTTAGTTTCAACATTAGTAATTTTATATGGTTGAACATCCTAAACAATAAATATATTGTACAAGATTAAAGTATGTTTAGATGAGAAACATAATGTGATCATGTCAAAAATATTAAAAAAATTCAACAACATCCCCATTGCCAAGTTTTCATCTTGAAATATTACTAATAATATATATAGTTATTTACTTTCAAAAATCAGAGAAGATTCCACAGCAAAAAGACACATGAAGGGGGACGTTTGCACAATTATACTAAAAGACCTTTTACTTGCTAAAAATGTCTAAACTATCAATCAGAAGACAGAAGGCAAGTAGATTGTGTGCAACAGGTTTCAGCAAAGTTTTGATCATGTTGATCATTTACAGGAAATTGGAGTAGCCTATCAAAAATATGAAATAATAGGGTTAATATGCACAAATTACCTGATGCATTTCGGTTGAGCTGGGTTTAGTACAAATTATGGTATAAGAGTGTAATTTTGGATTCAGTATAATTATTTAATCATCTAGTATTGCCCGAAAATTTGATTTAGCGACATTAAACTGGTCTTGCAGTTCCCATAAAATCCCAGCATTTCCAACAGAGCTCAATTAGTCAGAGAGAGTGGGATTCAGAGAGGTGTGAAGTGTGGCAGATGTGTATGAAGACATCTCCAGGGATGATGTAATCCTCAAATGAGAGTCCTTCTAGAGTGCCTGCTAATTCTCCTTGTCTTCATGGAGGACACTGGCACCATATCATTATCTCACTCACATTTACTGTGTGCACAACTGTATAGTTCAGTCTGAGCTGCTCAGCACTGATTAAAGATCTGTGTCTGACCTCACGATGTTTCTGCTTCCCTACCGATCAGCAGGACTGAAAGACCTCTCCTCTCCTCATGCCGCTGTGATGAAATACACCGTAACCTCACAGCAGTGTAGAGAGACTTCCTCCCTTGGTTAATTATCTTGAGCATATTTGTAGCAGATAAAGTGATTATGTGGCTGGAGTAGACTTCCAGCGAGACACTGAGTGGAAGAGGTAGAGCTAGAGAGATGTCAGCATGTTCACTAACAGAACGAGACTCAAACTCATCATCAAAAAGTAAATAATCAAGTAAACCTGAGTTGCTTCCGTCCAGTAAGTGTAAAATATTCTGAGCAATATAACATTTATTCTTGTGTTTACTTTATAAAAATCAACCGTATTTTTTCATGTTTTTTTTTTTTCTTCAGGCAATCAAAACCAGCATCTGCTTTCACTTTCCATTCCCATAGAGACGCTAATGTCATCATGTTGCTAATTAGCCTCATTTGCGTCGGCATCTGCAGACGGCTCATAGCTGCAGTCTGACAGCACAACCTTCACCCTGAAACTCCATTTGAATTAGCCTGTAGATTTCCCGTATGTTCCTTTACCAGCCAACAGATGTGAACGCAGTTTCCCTCCCGCTCACACCCATATGAACCCAAATAGTATGGATAGGTGGATTGATCTTTTTCTCCCAAGGATCAAAACTTAGATAATATTAACCCTACAATATCAGGTTTGATGAGCAAATTTCTAAGGACGTGTTAAAAACTTTGCTGAAAAACCTGTTGCACACAATCTACTACATGCCTTCTGTCGTCTGGTTGATAGTTTAGACTTTTTTAGCAAGTAAAAGGTCTTTTAGTTTAATTGTACAAACGTCCCCCTTCAGCTTATGTCTTTCTGCTTTGTACAGCAATTGTGGCGAACGGACTTAGTGACCTTGATGTTCCCTTTCAGTCAGTTACATTCAATGTTATGTCAGAACAACTGACAAATTGGGATCCCTACCAAAGCAATACTATTGTTGCCCCTTCCAAGGCCCCGCACCTGCTGGGGTGGAAGATGGGACCTGGCTTTACATAAAGAAGGTCAATCACTGCTGTTACGTCTGACCCACTCAGTGAGACTATTGGATAACACTGGGAAAGCTACCTATGGAAAGGGATGCTACGAAGAAATCCTGAGAAATCCTGCCCCTAGTGAGTGAACTTACACATATGGACTGGCCAAGAGGGCAGTGCAACATATGGAAGGTCTCTGTGGTAGATCCAGACTAGTTAAGGTGAAGTCAATACCGGCAGAGACGGCAGAGCAGGCCCTGCCAAGAGAAAGACACGAGCTCGCCGACAGGGAAACCATACGGTGGAAGAATATGCATCGCCGTAGGAATCACAACATATGGCTAGCACAGGGACTGACCAACTGGGCATACTCATGAGTGCTAGGCCTAGCATTGGATGTTTCCGCTATGTCTGACTGCAGAGGGTGCTGGAGGAACTCCATGCAGGATGAAACACCTTACCCCAACGTCCAGGAATAGGTCACACTCCGAGTGGAATGAGCCCTCGCCCCCAGAGACGAGTTGACCGGGTCGAATTCCAGGCACGATTCATTAATTAAAAATGCTTGCAAGATATTTGTGAGAAAATATTCTACAAGTGTGCAACTCTCATTGGATGAATTCACATACTGATTTGCAGATGAGCAAAATTTCTCTGTGACTTCACATTTCTTGATGCGGGTGTGTGAATGTGTTTTGCACCATATTCACTGCAGCAGCTGTAGCAAAAATGTGAGCGTACGAGTTTCTTAATTTGTGATTTGTAGAATAGGATTTGTCCACCTGCAATGAAGAATTTGAGAAGGTGTGGTGTGGTGTGGTGTTGTGTTGTGTTGTGTTGTGTTGTGTTGTGTTGTGTTGTGTTTGTGGGAGAAAATAAAATCTACAAGTTTGCAACTCTTAAAACATTTCCACTGTCACAGACGTTCAGTTTATTTGCACCAAAAATACCTTCATAATCCTTGTCCGGCACAGAGGTGAAATGAATGCCCGTGAACTTGGCAGGACGCATGGCGAACTGAATTGCATAGCTGAGTCTGATGGTCCGAATGAACCAGTGAGATGGTCTGGGTAGAGCTAGCCAGGCCTCCAGAGACAAGCAGGGTCAGAGGAACCACAGACGTTCCCGCAGTGGGGCAGCGAGGTGGAGCACAGGGACCTGACCTGGATTTTGACTCAACAAAAGATTCTCCACTTGGCCCTCATTCTGGGAAAGAGCAACTCCGTCCATCACCGGGTCTCCCGTTTCAAGGGTAGTGTTTCACTGATTTAGCGGCTGAGAAATCTTCCTGTGGTCTCGGCTGAGCTGGCCGAAATGGAGCACTTGATTGCTTTTCTTTTTTAACTGCAGGGGAATGGACACCCTTGGTGACGAGCAGACTGAGGGGCAGCTCACAATGACCTGGTAGCACTTCGGAGTAGGGGTCGACCGATATGTGATTTTCAGGGCCGATGCCGATACCGATTATTACAGATCAAATAGACCGATAACCGATATTTTGAACCGATATATATATATATATATATATATATATATATATATATATATATATATATATATATATATATATATATATTGTCAGGGTTGGGTGCAGCTGACCGAAGACGAGGACACGGAAGCTTCAATATAATAGTTTTTAATAACAAAATGAAACTTTCAAAATGAAACAAGAACAAAACTCCAGGAAATCAGGGTTTACACACAACCATACATAGACGACGATCGACAAACACTGGGAGAAAACACAGGGCTTAAATACACATGGAATGATTGAATAATTAACAGAACACAGGTGATAAAACTGAACACAAACGAGGAGCGGGAAAACTTAACAGGGCTAAACCAAAAACCACAAAGACAGGGGAAACCAAGATCACAAAAACAGAACTCAAACACATAGAATAGTTACATATATATTATAGCCTATGTCTGCTGTAAAACTGTAAATTAATGTCAAAATTAAGAATGTCAAAGGGTTTTGACAAATACTTTCTTTAAATGATTTTAAACATATATTTGAATCTGAGAACTGTTATTATTAATAATAATAACTTAATAATAATAACTTATTAATAATAACAGTTAATAATAATAATAACAGTTAATAATAACTGTTATTATTAATAATAATAACTTGTAAAAAGTGCAGGGAGCACCCAGCAGCATTCTGTAAACATTTTGTAAAACTTAAAGACTCTATTTTAATGTTAAATAAAATTTTAGTAATCAAAAAGCATTTCTAATTAATTAAAATCATCAAATTTATTCAATGTATTTAAAGTTTAACAAAAATTACATGAAAAAACCGAACTTTTATTTTGACGGGTTGCCGTTGAGATCTTTGAGTTTCTGTGTGTTTATGATATGACCCTATGGATATGACGATAACTTTTCTCAGTTGAAACATTAAAAAGCTCATGAAGTGACTAAGCGGCTCTGGAGATGATGTTTATGCAATCATGTCGTCATATAATGATGCGGCTGAGGCTGAAAACAGCGCGTCACGCGTGCTCCAGTATGTGTGTGTGTGTGTGTGTGTCTGTGTGTGTGTGTGTGTGTGTGTGTGGTAATGATTCATTCATTCAGCGATTCATTCATTCATTTAGAGACACGCAGCCAGGAATTATATTTAAATAGTCTTTTTGCGGTTTGATTTGTACTGACCTGCTTTTTATTAATTCGTCAAAAAGTTGACAAATTCCGTGATATTCCGCTTTATACAGTAAACTCGTTTTTATGACTGGATTCCGCGATTCCGTCTGTTTTCTGCATCGCAGAAATCACAGGGCTCTATTATATTGAGGTGTTTTGCAACTTCAGTGTAGTAATCTATTGCTTCTTCAGCAAAGTCTGCTGCTGCCTTTACTTTGAGAGACTGATGCGTGTTACTGATCAGTGAAGCAGCTCCAGTCAGCGAGCGAGTGCTCTCGGTGTGAGAGAGCAACACTTTCAGTGCCTCAGCTTTCGCGCTGACTGGCCGGACTCGTGACTCCCAACAAATCAGATGTGCGGGGACATAAGTCTAGTCTACAGAGTGGTGAGTTCCGACAGAGGTGGCTGCGTTAGAGCCAAATATAGCACATTTCAAAATAAAATTATTTTATCGGCAAATCGGTTTTGAAAATGGCCGATACCGATAACCATAAAAATGCTCAATATCGGCGCCGATATTCGGCCATGCCGATAATCGGTCGACCCCTACTTCGGAGCAGGATCTTGATTGCCTCTGCCTGCTTCTGGACTGACGAGAACTGCTGGGCACACTCGCCGAAAAAGGCCACCTTGTGAGATGGGAGCATCGAGTGCACTTTGTCGACATCCCGCACCCTTACAAGGTTTAGCCAGGGGGCACTTCTGGACCACCAAGGTATACATCGTCCAGCAAAGGGCCTCCACTGTGACTTTATCACTGTCAGTCATCATGCGCAGTTCCTGCATCAACTCTGGCTCAGAACTACCCTTGTGCATATGAGTGCTTTGGCTAAGTAGACCATCGTATGCAGGGCGGAGGTGGCCTGACCAGCAGCACTGTATGCTCCAGCAGCGAGTGCTGCTGTTGTCTCACAGGTGCTGGACGGGAGCTGCGGATGACCCCACCAGGTGGCAGCACATTGCGGGCATGCACCACAACTGAACTCTCCACCTGGGAAATCCACACGAATCCCCTGACCGCCCCACCATTGGGGGAAGCGAGAGAGGAAAAACTTTGTAAGCAGATTTTGGCATCTTTGACATTCCATATTAGTGCCAATATGCTTCCATAATACTAAAGTTCTTCATGCACATCCGGGGGAAAAAAGGCACAGAGGCAGTGCAAGGTAATTTACGTGATGCAATTCTCACACGCTTACGTCCATTGGCTCGTTTAGTTTACACTAGAAGGTGATTGGGCCCTCAGACGAGATCCCAATTCGTCAGTCGTTCTGATGTAACGTCGAACGTGACTGACTGAAAGGGAACTAAGGTTTACTTGATTATAATATCCATACATTATTTTTTAGAAAAATCTGAATCTGCATGAAATGTATTATTTTTATATAGTTTTTGCTCAGTTTGAGCCTCTGGGTTTCCTATTTGAATTTGAGCTCCATATTCTCACTATATCAGACTATAATGGAACATAAAAGCCAGATATATCAAATATGATAGGTGTAACAGTTCGTTGTTGTTATGGGAAGAAGGAACCGGCGAACGTTCACAAACTTTTAATAATAAAATAAACAAATACAAAACAAGCCCCTCACGGTCGACTGCCGCCACACATAATAAAATAAAACACAACCTAAATCCAGGCCTGTCCTCTCTCATCCTTCACTGTCGTCACTCCTTCTTTTATGCTTACGCTCCTCCGTGAGCGATAAGAGACCGGTGCATTGGTAATCCCGCCACCTCATCCTGCTCGCCACAATAGTCAACACATGTATTCAAGCTTGTTTCCACTTCGGAATAACAATAATAAAAAAAAATAATTACGACTTTATCTCGCAATGGACAATTCTGACTTTGTAACTCGCAGTTAAAAATAGGAATGCACCTATACCAGTTTTGGCATCAGGCCCGATCCTGAAGTCATGTACTTGTAGTCGTATTAAGTGCTCGGATACCACTCAGCATGTAAAGTACTCTGACAAAGAAACACCGATAACAGAGCAAACAGACAGTAGAACTCAGAGAAGGATGTCTATGAAGTAAATATATCGAATTAATAGAATGTTAAAGAATTTAAATATTTACGCCTATATAGCTGCTGTGCTCAAGCTGATTAACGAAACTCGGAGTGGATTGAGCATGCAGCGGCACAGACGCAAACTCGTCGAGCACATCCCTTTTTCACAGACATCGCTGGAAAGAAGGTAAAACGAGGAGCAGATTACCAACGTTAACTGATGGTAAAGAAAGAGAGCACTTGTGTTGCATGCTCTTGATTGCTGATCGCTCACTCAGCACATATGCATCGGTTACTTACAGGACAAGGAGTTGACTGTGCACAAACATCCAAAGCGCCTGCCCAGAAATCCGCGTCTCAGACAGCGCTTGAATAATGAATTGAATTCTTCTTGCACTTGAACTGACGAATTCACAAAACATTATGTAGGAAACTAAAGGAAATATATGCTAAACAAATTAAATCAACAAATATGATTCGTATTCTTTTGGTTTTTCTACTAAATATATTTAGGGCCCGAGCACCGATGGTGAGAGGACCCTATTGTTTTTGCTCCGTTTATTATTATTCTTCTGCTTCTTCTTCTTCTTCTTCTTCTCTTAAAAGAATCGCTTTTGAGAGTACCTAAACATGCTCGAAAACTCATGAAACTTTGCACACGCTTCAGAAGTGGTGAAAATTTACGTGTGATATGGTTTTCAAAATTGGTTGGGGCAAATTCGGTAAATTATTGCCCCCACATTTTGCCCCGGCTCTACGTTTCACGTACAGGTATGAAATTTGGTACATACATGTAATGACCCAATACCTACAAAAAAGTCTCTTGGAGCATATGCGTAAACACAACAGGAAGTCAGCTATTTTGAACTTCCTCCTAGATTTTGTGCATTTTTCGTAATTTCCTGATGTTGTACTTTAACGAACTCCTCCTACAGTTTTGATCTGATCATCTTCAAATTTGGTGAGTGTAATCTTAAGGCCTTTGTGACGTTAAATTGCGAAGATCTTGAGTTTTCGTCGAAGGGTGTACTCTCGGCGGCCTGACAAATGTGTGGGGCAAAATGGTTCAATAGCGCCCTCTACAGTATTGCCCCGGCTCTACGTTTCACGTACAGGTGTGAAATTCGGTACATACATGTAATGACACAATACCTACAAAAAAGTCTCTTGGAGCATAGCCCTAAACACAACAGGAAGTCAGCTATTTTTAATTTCCTCTCAGATTTTGTGTAGTTTTTGCCATTTCCAGACGTTGTACTTTAACAAACTCCTCCAACAGATTTGATCTGATCCTCTTCAAATTTGGTGAGTGTAATCTTAAGGCCTTTGCGACGTTAAATTGCGAAGATCTTGAGTTTTCGTCGAAGGGTGTGCCCTTGGCGGCCTGACAAATATACACCCAATTTCAGCCTTTTGGTGATTTGTGCATGAATATGTCATCATAGCTCAATATTGCTTGCAGTTCCGGTGTTGCTAGGCAACCACAGACAACCTGCAGTAACTCAGGCATACAATGTCCGATCTGCCCCAAACTTCACATGTTTGATAAGAGTCCTGTCCTGAACACATGACCATGCTCATATTTGGTTATAGCAATAGCGCCACCTGCTGGTAGCAGGAAGTGTGGCAAATACAAATACTTTGACATATATAGTCCTCCTATATTTATTATCATTACATACTGCCCACCGTGCTCTGTCTTCCTAAAACCACCGGGTGGCGGCGGCACGGGTGCGAGGGCCCGCTTCATCGCTGCTTGCAGCTTTAATTTATTTTATATTAAATGCAGTGAAAATACAGGTAACGGTCTCGGTATCGCGAGTACCAAAAATGAGCGTGGTAAAAAAAAGTGGTATTGTGCATCTAATTAAAAGCATATAATGCATTTCCCCCAGTGTCCAGCCATAACTGCAACAGCTCATGAAAGGGCAAGATCGTCACCAGTGAAGGTTTTAGAGGACTGTGCACGTTCTGGTTTTGCCATCAGCTAAACAGTTTTGTCAGGATGTCCTGCAGCTCCAGAGGGATTAGTCACATGCCATCTATGGCTCAGGTGACTTATTTACAAAAATTGGGAATATATCTAAACCAGGTACTATACACCTCATTCATGGTATTGGATCCCCACCAAGCTTGTTTTCCACCACTAGGTGGCACCATTCCCAAAAGGCCGATGTTACTCTGCCTGCACTTTCTTTTCCAACACCATCTCTTCAATGTAAATCTCAGCCCCAAGTCTTTTCACAATAAACCCGGCTACATTTTTCCATGAATCTGAAAGCAGGTTGGCACATGTTGTACCATTCATGCTGATTTTATTGTAAATCCATATGTCAATAACTATTTTGTGCAAGTGTTATGTATTCTCCCACTGTCAAATAATGTAATGTTAATAAGAAAGGGTGTATCTGAGGTGTATCTTATGAGATTGCTTTTTTTATAGGCAGTAAGCAGGGACAGTGGGCAACCGGTGAAACGGACGATTTAAGCAAGTCCGAGGAGGTAAATGTCATGCACCGCTTGTTTTTATTGGAGGTTCTGTAGCAATCTGCCCTTTTCCGTTCCTGGGACCTATTGTTTAAATAGGAGCTTTTAATGCAGGGCACCAGATGGGCCCTCAAACAAGTGTGGATAGAGGCATGTTTACCGGTCAGCGGTGTGTGCAGAGCAGGTGAAAATATTGAATACTCGCACCAATGGCTGTGAGGCAGATGTGGCACTTTTGCTTGTAAAGCTTTATTAGGCATATGCAATTGTCGAGAGGATATTATTATACAGAAGGGAGGATATGAGAGCAGATATGTGCAGCGATTTGAAAACACATTTAAAGGCAGGTGAAGTTGTTCCTGCACTAGGCGGGATGCATGAGTACTGTGTTATATAAATAAAAGCCTGTTTTATGACAGAGTGCCAAATTAGCATAAATGTCTGAAGGCGAAGGTTTTATCCGCCTTATTTTGCAACCTGGAAGTAAGCAATCTGATTTATTAGCTGCTATAGGTAAATAACTTACTAGACGAATAAAAGTACAGTAAACACTACAACTTTTTGTTATCAACCAGTTTGCAATATCAAGCAGCATAACAGCCTGTTTTTGTACATCCAAAATAATAAGCATCTTATTTCCACCAGAAGCCTCACACATTCAAGTTATGAATGGCCACGCCTGCTCTTAAAGGGGTCATAAAATGCTTTTTAATGTTGACCTTTTCATTAGCAATGTATCTGTTGTGCATGTATATAAGATCTGCAAAGTTACAAAGCTCATAGTTCCCTCAAAGAGATTTATTCGATCTAACAGAAAACATCTGCAGACCTGCCTAAAACACCTCAATCAAAGTCCATATTACTTCCTCAAACGTCCACGTCACAATGTGAAATATTAGCATAATGCCGCTCAAAGCCTTACGCAAAGAAAGAAGGCCCTCGTCTCGCCTTCAGTGAACTGTAGTGTTGCCGTCATGTTGTGGAGACACTGTGTGTTTGGATGCGAAAGCAAAACCCCTTTTTAAGGAATCAGTGGTTAAGATTGATATATAACACTGTTCCAGAGCTGTATAAGCCAAAAGTTTGGTTGTGCACAGGGCATTTTATATACCCCTTTTCCACCAAAGCATTTTGAGAGCCGGTTCGGAGCCAGTGCCTACTCGCAAACCAGTTCTTTGTGTTTCGACAGGCAAATAACCGGTTCTTGGCCAGGAAAATTGGTTCCAAAATGGCACCAACTCTTTGCTGGACTAGAACCGTTCTTTTACCGCGTCATGCTTACGTCGGGGGCTGGAGGCGGGGTTTAGATCACAAATGTGTTCTCAAACGTCTTCTTCTGACACCAATGTAGGATCGCAAAGCCAGGAGAAGCATTTGCAGAGAAGCATTTGCATATGCACGATGTAGTCCGCCATTGTAATTGTTATGCTTGAAGTTGGTGCAAGCGTTTCTAGCTAAGACGTATGGCGACGTACACAGTGATGTAAAGACGTCGTTCGCTGGGCTCTCTAGTCAGTGGGGGGAAAAAACAGGTTCTGAGAAGATTCGCAAGTTGAACTAACTTTGAACCAGCACCACTGCACCAGTTCCGAACCAGTTCTTTTTTGGTGGAAAAGGGGTAACAGAGGACAGCTTCCTGAACCTGGGAGAGTACATTCCTGGCTATACACACCTAGCCTGGCTCCGCCCTCCTACGCACTTCCGCTCAATTTCATTTTCCTTCAGTACTACGTCTGGGATTGTGCTGTAGACTTTGGTTTCCAGAAATCAATTTTTTGTAGGACCAATCAGCGAATAGAGGGAGTGGCTGAGAACGATGACGTTGATGTAGCGTGTCAGTTTGAGTTCAGTAATGGCAGCGGAGAAAGACGTGAGAAAAGCTATTCGGTCTGTTGTTGGAAAACTGCCGAATATGCAGAATTTAAAGCTGGAGCAAGAACAATGTTTGCTAAGTTTTGTTGCTGGCCATGATGTTGTGGCCCTCCTCCCCACGGGGTTCGAGAAAAGTTTGATTTTCCAGCTCACTCCGCTAGTGGTGAATGAGTTAACGTTAGCTAAGTCGAACGATAGGGATGCAAAGCCGATATTTGTTGTCGTCTCCCATCTTGTTGCACTAATGGAGGACCAAGTGAAGGAGGCAGAAAAGTTAGGAGTTCGTGCTGGGCAGCTCGGCGTGCACGATGACCATGACATTTTGGACGGACGATTTAGCCTGGTGTTCGGAAGCCCCGAGTCCTAGCTGCTAAACTGTTGTTGAAGATGCACTCAGGAGTCATGTCAGTATCACAAGAATCACTAAATTTACTGTTCAGAATTTGAGCTAAATAGAACACTTTGAGCCCCTTTGTGTACTTGTGCAGGGTTGGTGTGTCAGTTTTAAATGAGGTAAATCATAAAAATTTGTTGTATTTTCTTTTTTAAATAAAAATGTGAACACATACTTTTAAGACCATAATTTGAGTTTCAGTTTTAGATGGCAATAGTTAGTTTGTTTTAATAAAAAAAAAAAACTAAATGTCATAAATAAAAATGTACAAACACATACTTTAAAGACCATAATAAATTAAGGTAATTAGGAAACAATAAGACATAAAATGAAAAATTGTTGTTTATTACACATCTGCAGATAGAGACAGATCATTCACTATACAGCATTTACGGCAGATCCGAAACGACCGCAGCGGTGTATTTTTAATGATTAGACCCAGCTTCGACCGTTGAATGAATACATCACTGTCCTTAGTGTCAAATATAGCCTACATCTCGAATTAATAATGGTTCCTAGATGAACAAAACCTGCAGCTCTCGTTGACAGACATCCTATTGTAAACATAATCCTCTGATCATTCGGACTTGTTTCCGACCGGTTTCGGCACATGACATACGTCAGGACCACACGTTAGCGATTGGCTATGACAGATCCTGAGTGACTCTGGGCAGATCCAATAGTTTTGAACTTGAACAGAGAACCCGCCTAGGAAGTAAACGTTTCTCAATGGAGCGAGGCCAGACTCTCTGTACAAATGAAATGTACGAGAGTCTGGTTGAACCAGGCTAATACACACCTGAATAAATGAGAAATATACTCTTCGGTAACACTTTATTTTACGACCCGCAAACAACTGCGTAAGTACACCGAAATTACGGTGTATGTTTCTGTAATTATAGCGTACTTCCGTGTAGGTATAAGGGAACAATATGTTAAGTTTTGGGTAATAAAGGGGTAACAAGCAGATATACAACCTGTAAATAACTTCGTAAGTAAATCGAAATTACGGTGTACGTTTCTGTAATTATAGTGTACTTCCGTGTAGGTATTAAGGAACAATATGTTAAGTTTTGGGTAGGCGGTAACAAGCAGATATACAAGCAAATTATTTATAATGTAATTATTTTAAACAGGGTTAGATGCCAAAATTAAATGTAAAATTGCACAAGAACATATTTTGCCAGAAATGTGATGATAACTTTTATATACAACAGACGTACAATTTTTGCCTGGAATATATTAACATAATAGGTACCTGTTAAAATAATTACATTATAAATAATTTGCTTGCATAGCTTCCACTTTATTACCTTATACACGGAGGTACACTGTATTTACAGAAACGTACACCGTAATTTCAGTTTACTTACAAAGTTATTTGCAGGTGGTATACTATCTGCTTGTTACCCCTTTATTACCCCAAACTTAACATATTGTTCCCTTATACCTACACGGAAGTACGCTATAATTACAGAAACGTACACCGTAATTTCGGTTTACTTACGCAGTTGTTTGCGGGTCGTAAAATAAAGCGTTACCTACTCTTCAGTATACAGTTAACTATTTGATATTGTCCCTTAAGAACAAAAAGTCGTTACTGTGAAGAAGACTAATTAAACCATTATAAAACTGCATCTGAAAGGTAAGAGAGTTACAAAAAAAAAGTGTAGCTGAAGCTCACAAATTAAACAAGGGGCGTTACATTTCCAACACATGCTTGAGGTGTTTGGCCTATCACAACGCACTGGGTCAGCTGGCGAATCAGAGCACTCAGAGCTTTTCAGAAGGAGGGATTTGTAGAAATGTGTTTCAGACAGAGTGGGAATAGAGGAGCTGCAATAATGTATAGTATCGGAAACATGATGTGTTTCTTAAAGGGACATTGTGTAGGAATTTCTCCCATCTAGCGGTGATATTGTTTTTTGCATTCAAACGAATTGTGCTCTCCAGCGCCTCGCTTTTTCAAATGCGTGTGCATCTACGGTAGCCGTTATGTACCAAAGAGCTACGACAGGATGTCTTCTAATAGCACTTCGTCGAGTTTTCCTTCAGGTGAACATGTTGCAAGAACAATCTATTAAATCTATTATTGCTCTATTAAAATATTCTTATCGAATTTCTAGGTTACAAAAAGTAAACTTACAAACCTTGTTTTTAGCGCCTTCTCTACTTAACTCAATAGCTGCTATTCATCAAGCCTGTTTATCTTTTAACTATAAATGTTCAACTGTCTATATAATAAAGTACACAACCAAGCAATGAAAAAAAGCTTGTAATTAAGACTGTAACATTGACTTACCTGTCGAGAAGAAAGCAGGACTTCAGCGTCTCTTTTGAAAATTTTCTCCTGCATTAGCTCTTTCCACCTGGAAAAAGCTATCCTGACATTTAGTTTTTTGTAAACTCCGGTCACGTTTCCTTTTACGTTCTATTTTGGACTTTATATATGGTTTACCATTAAAAATAACAGTGCAATACAGCCTTTTAAACTTGCCGGGGCAGTGACAAGTGCCTCTTACTGCTCCTCCGTTTCTGCTGCTTTCAGTTTCGTGACGACTCTGAACGAAAACGCTTGTGGAAAAGCGTTGGCCTAGTAATTTTTGTCCCTATCTCCTATTATAGTTTTTCAAGATGGCGGAACTACATGGAAGCCTCCATGGACCTACCCGAGAGATAATAAATTCTTCGTTTACGAGGATAAGTCCGATAATTGGCAGAGGTATTTGTACACCATTGAGGACATATTTATGAATAAAAATATTGATTTTAGATAATAAAATACCTAAAAAAGTACACATTGTCCCTTTAAGCATTAATGCATGTTAACCTATTCTATTACACCCAATATAGAAAATAATGAACTGGTAAAATAGCATCGTATGACCCCTCTAATGTTGAAAGCGTTAAGTCGCTTTGGATAAAAGCGTCTGCCAAATGCATAAATGTAAAATTAAAAACAAGGTGGATAAAATGCACACATTTTTTGTGTGCTGTTTGAGATCTGCAGTATTGATTTAACAGTGATGCATATTCATACACATTATTTTTTGAAAATGCTCATAAATAGCATTTCATATTACTGTGACATTTCATATAATCAGGGCGGCTCTGAAACATGGGTGGAATGCCCCAATTTCTGTCCTGTGTTATATAGGACGTGTGTCGTGGATTGTGTGTGTTTGAGCACCTGGCTCTCTGTCAACACAGGATCGGGTCACTGTGTACATTACGCTGCTCACAACGACAAAGGCTGCTCAGTTTCCTGTGATTAAAACTGAAGGCCAATACTGACCACACCGGGCCTTTGATTAACTGCCTCGCTTTCCTTTCTTCTGTGGATCTTCTGAGAGTTAGTCCATACAGTGAAAGTCAATGGTAACCAAAACTGTTTGAATCACAACATTCTTCGAAATGTCTTCTTTTGTGTTCCACAGAAGAAAAAAAACATCATACAGGTTTGGAATGTCCTGAAGGTGAGTAAATGATGACAGAATTAACTATGCCTTTAATGATGAAGCTGTGCTATAAACATATAGGCAATAATGCACATGCTCTAACAAACCATTTAAGACTCAGACAAAGACCAGACCCAGACCCAAGAACCAGCCTCTCCAGATTAATAACCAAAATAGGGAAAACTTATTTCTTTCATAAATGGATCTGTTTTGTACAGTTGTTGGCCACGGTTGAGAGCTTTACATAGTTTTACATGTATGCATCTGACAGACATTTTTCATCCAAAACGTCTTGTAGTGCATTCAAGTCAAGTCAAATGTATTTGTATTGGGCTTTCCACAGTACTCATTGTTTCAAAGCAGCTTTACAGAACATTACTGGAAATGTCAATAATGCCATAGTGCGTCAACACAGAGCAAGTTTTAGGGCTGGCTGATATCAACGTGCCTTTCAGGCAAAGTCTGTTCATAGTGGCCATAGTTGCAGTTCCTCTGCTGAATTTATTCCTCAAATAGTGTTAAAAAAGCTTATATTTCAGACTGGACCAGCCAATGCATATGTGCTAAACTTGAGCCTCAAGACTACATCTGAAATCACATACTTCCTACTATACAGTTTAAAGGTGAAAAACAGTTTGTGAAAAAGTATGTCCGAATTTACAGTACTCAAAAGAGTAGGTGAAAAAAACCCGGGTGACCTACTACTACTTCTTCCGGTCAGATTCTGAAGTGTGCTTACAATGGACACTTTACTATCCCATGAGGCCATTGGAGAAAGATTTATGAATGACAGTGAAGTGACGTAACTGATGCTGGTAGATCACATGATAATGACAACATGGTAAATGTAGTATGTCTTGATTACATTCATAATACACACATTCATACTACTGTACTTTTTTAGTGGCCGTTATTTAAAATAAGTACCTACTCAAAAAAAGTATGGTTTGGGACACAGCCGCTGTTTCACTTTACCAGTAAACCTTATTCACAGCAGCGCCATGACAGGTCTGAAAGCAAGCTGTGAGGGATAGACTTACTGTGTTTTCCTTGGCATCCGCTGACAGCTCTAAAACTCCTATATTTTCCACAGCTCATGTTGTCTGGGTTTTTTTTCGTCTAATGAAATTCCTTGGAAATAAATGTTTGCAGTGTTTCATCGGCAGAACAATCCCAAAACACATTAAATTACAGGACAGCCCACTGAAGAGATGCATGTCTATCCCTCACAGCCTCGCTGTCACTTTCATTCCTATTAAAAATCAAAGATGGCGCTGATGTGAATAAGGTCAATTGGGGATTGGCGCTTTTATTTAGAAGACGGGATGGTAACACTTTATTTTACGACCCGCAAACAACTGCGTAAGTAAACCGAAATTATGTACGTTTCTGTAATTATAGCGTACTTCCGTGTAGGTATAAGGGAACAATATGTTAAGTTTTGGGTAATAATGGGGTAACAAGCAGATAAACAAACTGTAAATAACTTCGTAAGTAAATCGAAATTACGGTGTATGTTTCTGTAATTATAGTGTACCTCCATGTAGGTATAAGGGAACAATATGTTAAGTTTTGGGTAATAATGGGGTAACAAGCAGATATACAAACTGTAAATAACTTCGTAAGTAAATCGAAATTACGGTGTATGTTTCTGTAATTATAGTGTACCTCCGTGTAGGTATAAGGGAACAATATGTTAAGTTTTGGGTAGGCTAATAAAGGGGTAACAAGCAGATACACAAGAAAATTATTTCTAATGTAATTATTTTAAAACTAACAGGTACCTATTATGTTAATATATTCCAGGCAAAAATTGTACGTCTGTTGTATATAAAAGTTATCATCACATTTCTGGCAAAATATGTTCTTGTGCAATTTTACAGGGTAATTTTGACACCTGTGGGTTGAAAATGAAACGTGTATGGCTGTATGTAAGACCAGTATGATAAAAAAATGAATTTATTGGCTTTTCTTACTAGATTAATTAATGTTAAATCAACCCAGAGATGCCAAAATTAATTGTAAAATTGCACAAGAACATATTTTGCCAGAAATGTGATGATAACTTTTATATACAACAGACGTACAAATTTTGCCTGGAATATATTAACATAATAGGTACCTGTTAAAATAATTACATTATAAATAATTTGCTTGCATAGCTTGTTACCCCTTTCTTACCTTATACCACGGAGGTACACTATATTTACAGAAACGTACACCGTAATTTCAGTTTACTTACGAAGTTATTTGCAGGTTGTATACTATCTGCTTGTTACCCCTTTATTACCCCAAACTTAACATATTGTTCCCTTATACCTACACGGAAGTACGCTATAATTACAGAAACGTACACCGTAATTTCGGTTTACTTACACAGTTGTTTGCGGGTCGTAAAATAAAGTGTTACCGACGGGACTAATTCTGCCACTTCCACACTTTCTCCCATTCGTAGTAATACTGTATGAGTGCACCATATTGGTTTATCTTGGTAAGTCTTTGGCAATACGACAAAATAAATCAAAGATATAAGTAATCCTCTGGATTTAGATCTTATAGTGTTATCTAGCACATATATCAGACAATTATGAGATTTAAATATTGGTCAGTATTGTTCTATTAAAGGATAATTTTGGTATTTAGCACTTTGAGTCTATTTTCTAGTTTGTTTTGGATGAACTAGAGTGGTGGACTTAGAAATTTTGACGATGGGTCCTGTCTCGACTTTTTGACTCTTTTAGAATCGCCTCTGACCGCTTCAGAGTGGCTGTCTATGGGCATGCACAAACATGTCCTTAAAACAACCCGTAACATTCGTTTTCAAAACTGTGCAACTCACCGATTGGTTAGTGGTGTTCGTTGATGATTAAAAACAAATATATGGGCGCAATGTATGTTTTCAATCCGTGTTATTTACTATAGTGGAACTACTTTTTCAGATACCTCACAACCGCGTATAAACTTCCGCTGTACAAGGACGCTGTACGGAACACTGTGGCTAGCGCATAGACCTTCTGAGAGACGGAGAACTGAGCGAAAATACTACATCCAAATGTAAACAGACCCCTTTTCCGTTTCCGGTAGCGCAGTTATATCAACGAGCACTGAGTCCTCAAACAGACATCAATGGAATTTTTTTAAATGCCAAATAAAACACGACAGAAACTGTTTTTAATCATCAACGAACACCACTAACCAATCGGTGAGTTGCACAGTTTTGAAAACTAACGTTAAGGGTTGTTTTAAGGACATGTTTGTGCATGCCCATAGACAGCCACTCTGAAGCGGTAAGAGGCGATTCTAAAAGAGTCAAAAAGTCGAGACAGGACCCATCGTCAAAATGTCTGTGTCCACCACTCTAGTTCATCCAAAACACACTAGAAAATAGACACAAAGTGTTAAATACCGGAATTATCCTTTAAGAGGTTTAAATGTTGGTATAAATCTTCGGTTGAAAATATTTTGGTCATATTGCCAACTTACAAGTAATTTTAAAAGGGAGCTGATAGAAAGTCATCATATAATTTTTTAGTTCCCTACTGAGAAAGCCTGAGGCGACTGTGGCAAGAAATGAAAAACTCAATTTTGGTGTTAACAACAAGTGTCTTGGAGGCTGGTCTCTGATATACTGATGATCCTGGTAAATATTCCCCTCAGGATGTGTGTTCCCTGGAAATCAAAGGTGTCTACAGAACATGGGATCAAAACCACAAGATCAGCTTCTTTCTCATGCAAGTTCAGTATTAGATCATTTTGAGAATTAATCAGGATGCTCATCCTAACCCAACACACAGAAAGCCACCACCTTCTCCTCTGGCCTTACCAGCTGGCCTTTGACCGATGGCCTTTTATACTGGCCATGTGCTGCAAAACAGAAGGGTCTCCTCACATTACTCACAGGGACAGCCAAAGAATCCTCCCCGAAACCCCTCGGACAGAGACGGATGATGAGCAGGAGCCGTGCCGCTTCAGTGGCTGTCAGCATGGGCGTCCGTCACCAGCTGATAATGAGGAGAGTCAGTGGAACAGGGCTCGGGTCAAGTTTGGAGACATCAACGTGGGACTGTCATCAAACAATCAAATCAATCATAATCCACATCAGGAGCCAATATCTCGGAGGGTGACGCTCTATTGTGCTGCAGAGATCAGATGGAAACTATATGTGTGATGGCTACTTTATAGAGTTTGTGAAAAGACAATGGGTGAAAGGGTGAGTATAGACAAAAATGATTTACAACACAAGCTCAAGGGTCAATAAGAACAGACACAATGACCATCAAAACATGTAACGCCTTCTTGCCACCACACAATAGAAAAAAGAACATTTTATTGCTCAGAGGTTGCTCTCTGCACATTTACCATCAATGTGATCTCAGATGTTTCGAACAAAGTTCAGGAAAATAAAGGGAGGTACAAATTAGACTTTTTACATGAAACTTGCACTTGCTCTTCATTTAAATTCGTGGCTATCTAGAAGGACCAACTGTGACATTTAAATGATTTTTCTCATATCCGGACCTTTTTTTCCCTAAACACAATAGCCTGTAGCACTACCATTTTGGTATATCAGCTTTCTTATAAAAGTTAGTTCTCCTTTGTGAGCACTGAATGAGACACAGCTCTAAATAATGCTTTTTCAGAGTCGTAAAACAAAGAATATTGGATTATGTTTTACAGGAAATAATATGAAATACTATTTCATACTCTTTATACTTCAAAAATGTCATGATTAATTCAATGTTTCTAATAATTTTTTGTAAAAAATAAATAAACCATTCTTGTTTCCCCAAAGAAGATTTTTTATTGAACAGAATCACTTTTAATAATCTAAAGAATGTTTTTTTTTTCCACAATAAAAAACCTTTTGTGCAATGGAAAGGTTCCATGGATGTTAAAGGTTCTTCATGGAACTAATCTTTTTTTTACGAGTGTTTCTCATTCATTCTTTGAGTCACGTCACATCACATCTTTCACCTCTGCTGGCGATGCTGAAGGAATGCGGCCTCAGATTCGAGACATCTGTCATGTTAAATACCAGAGCCACTCTTCCCCATTGACATTTCAACATGACATTTGCGATCCACTCCATCTCACTGAGGGAGACTATGAAATACACCTTCCTTTTGCATTGCCCCATTATGTGCAAAAGAACATTTACAGGAGAAAAGAATTGGCCATTGTGTTGATCACATTAACTGGGTAACCTTTAAGCTGGCGCTGGGCTTCAGTTTGCATTTTGTTTGTTTCATGACTGTAAAAATTATCATAATTTTAACGGTAAAAGACTGTAAACGTTCTATGATAAAAACCTGTTAACAGTACATACGGTGACATTTCTAGATAAACTAATGGACATTTCATGTAATTTTACAGTCAAATACTGTTAAAGGTACAGTTTTTGGAAGTGAAAAAGTAATCTTAAAATTTACAGTGAAAAAAAAAAAAACATAAATTGACACCCAGAATTCCCTGTGGGACACTTTACATTTAATGGATTTTCTTCTTAGTTTTTTGCTTATCATTTATGTAAATGTGAGTTTTATATTCCATTTTATGTTGTTAAATTAATGTTTATTGCATTGTTTTAGTGTCATGTTTGTTACCATGATGATGTTATGTATTTTTGTGTAACTGTGTACACCTTTATATTATAAAAAAATGGTCCTGTAAATTAACAATAATTACTGTTAATTGTACTGTTTACAACATGTTTCTGTAATATTACTGAATTAATACCGGAGTTAAATAGGCTTTTAGGTTTTACAGCACATTGCTGTATTTTCTTAATTTTACAGTAAATTACTGGCAACCAGAAAAAGAGTTGCCAGTAATTTACTGTTAATTTACAGGATATTTTTTTTTTACAGTTACTTGTGATGAATATCAGATCATGTGGCTTTCTGTACCAGTTATAAATTTTATACATTATAAACCGTTACACCCATGTAAACTTCCAAAACGTGAATCTGTGAAAACGGTGATGGCATGCGCATGTGTATTACGTGTTTAGTCTATAGGCATGTGCGTTTAAATCATAGACTGTAAAAAATATGGACAAAGCGTCTGTGACTTTCTGAAGAACGGTTTTGAGGCCGTTTATGGGGGGTATGGGCGGCGCCATCTTGGAAAATCTTTTCAGAAAGGATACAGAGGTGGTGTGATGTGTGTGTCAGATCATGGCCGAGACGTCAAATTTCAGGAATTCCACTCGGCGCAGCCCGTTATCAGCTGTCAATCACGCTGTCAATCAAAGTTAACCACACCCATATTTGTCATACATTTTATATCCATATAAGATCTAAACTAACGAGTTAGAAAAAAATTCACCCCCCTCACAGTTGTCAGGCACTCGGAATCTATCGAAAAATACAATAAAAGTCCATGGGACCAACCTGTAAAAACATGAATTTATGCTGTGAAAACGGACATTTTAACATAGGGGTCTATGGACATTTGCTCATTTTCCAGAGTAGAATGTTGCCGCTTGGTTTAAATGTGTATGTGCATGGGACCGTAGTCTTTCTTTATAAAGTGACATGCAGTCTGGCATGCAGTGTTTTAGTCTTTTCCATGGACCCGTGTGAACAGGAAACATTTGATAATGTTTTCATCTGTACAACATGTAATATAAGTTTTATATTATTTACCAAAAAAAAAAAAAAAAGTTGTAACATGTTTTACAGTAAAGGTAACAACAGCTGTTTTTTGTTGTTGTCTATAATACATTTTTACAGAAAAAAAAAAAAAAATACAGTGTTGAAAGCATTGGTCTTTAGTAACTCTTTTGGAAAGAAGCAACTGCCCGCAAATGCAGATTTTATTTTATTTATTTTTGTGAAGCAGATGTTAATTTTTAATAAAATGTACACTTTACAATTTGTTTTGCAATTTTGAAGTTTATAAGGCCTCTGAAGATATGAGATATGAATGGTTTTAATCAATGGCTTGTTTTTGGCAGTGTTAGTTGGCACACCATATCCCCATTGAGGCAGAGACTGGGGGTGGGCTGCTCCACTGACCTTTTAACCTTTTGACCGGTGAGCCACTATCATGCTAACCAACTAGAACACTCTAGCAATCATCTAGCAACACTTTAGCAACCACTCAGAGCATCTATGTGACTCATGCATGGGCAAATTACCACACACATATTTTGAAGAATAATAAAAATCTACCTTATTCTGTCATTTAAGTTTTGCAGAAAGCAAAATTACATTTCTGGTTCCTAGCGTCCTTGTTCATTATTCACAATTCTTCATCATAAAGCAGCGATTTTGAAACTTACAATAAGATACAATATAACATAATTCAAAAAAGATAATGAACCGCAACAAACAACATCAGCCGAATGACAGTGGGCTTTGGATTTGATTATCTAATCACATTCCTTGTAATCTCCATCAGTCCTCTCAGACCCTTCCACACCGGCTCATCACGGAGGATCATGTGATTGACGGCAGCAGAAATCAGAGAATGAGAATCTAGAGCACCGCATAGAGAATACTGGTGATTAATGTGCCCATCGTGTGTTGGAGAATTGATTTCTACACAATTAGCATATCACAGATTGTCTCAGATCACAGCCTGTTCAGCTCTCAAGGGTCACAGTACGGTGATCATAGAGAATTCAGTCGTGTTAAAACATAAAAATGATCTGAACTGGACAGACAGACAGATAAACAGACAGACAGACAGATTGATAGATAGATCCTGAAAGACAAATATATGTATATATAAATATAGATAGATAGTTAGATAGATAGACAGACACACACATTACTTTAAATGAGTCCACCCCACAAGATTACTGAACATGAGCCTCGTCTGAAAGGCAAAGGAGGAGGTGTTGCTGTAATTTATAGTAATATTTTCAGAATTACTGACAAGTCTAATTTTTAATACAATTCTTTTGAAGTGTTGGTGCTTAATGTAACACTATCTAGTGTAAATGATAAATCACGTTTGAGATTTGTGCTGGCTACTGTATACAGGCCACAAGATATTTTAATATACATGTAGATAACGAAAAAGATGCATTGGGATTGCCATTTAAAGACACTTTATTGGAGTTAGACAACATGTGTCAGGATCTACTCATTGTCGTAATCATACTCTAGATCTAATACTATCTCATGGAATAGATGTTGATGCCGTTGAAATTCTGCAGCAGAGTGACGACATCTCAGATCATTATCTAGTCTCATATAAATTACATTTAGCCAAGGCTGCAAATATTACAAATATATGCAAAGTTACAAATATGGTAGAACTATCACTTCTGCCACTAAAGATCGCTTTATAAATAATATTCCTGAACAGTTTCATCTCCTCAGCATCCCAGATAACTTAGAAAAACTCAATATTGCGACAGAAACTTTTGACTCTCTTTTCCAGCACTTTAGACACAGTTGCTCCTTTGCGCTTAAAGAAAATAGTCCAACACCATGGTACAACGAGCACACTCTGACCCTAAAGAGAGCAGCCAGAAAAATGGAGCGCAGCTGGAAGAAAACAAAACTAGAGTTTTTTTCGCATTTCATGGAAAGAGAGCACGATTGCGTAGAGAGAGGCCTTAAAAGCTACTAGATCTGCTTATTTTTCAACCCTATTAGGAGAAAATAAACAAAAACCTTGGTATTTATTTAAAACAGTGGCTAAATTAACAAAAAATATAGCTCAAACACCGGACGTTTCTAAACAGCACAGCAGTAATGACTTTATGAACTTCTTTACTTACAAAATCTATAATATCAGGGAGAAAATTATAATTATGCAACCGTCTACTACAGTATCGCATCATAGTCTCCCTGAGGAAAAATTTGATTCATTCATTGCCATAAGAGAGTGGAAGAATTTTCTAAACTCGTTAAATCATCTAAATCGACAACTTGTATGCTAGACCCTATACCGACTAAGCTATTAAAAGAGATGCTTCCAGAGGTCATAGATCCTCTTCTTAATATAATTAATTCATCTTTGTCATTAGGATACGTACCAAAAACTTTTACGCTGGCTATGATTAAACCGTTTGTTAAAAAAACGCAACTTAATCCTGGAGAATTACCGTAGTCAATTCCAGGCCGATCTCGAATCTGCCTTTTCTGTCAAAGATACTAGAAAAAGAAGTATCATCACAACTGTGTTCCTTTTTAGAAAAAAATAATATCTGTGAGGATCAGGATTTAGACTGTACCATAGTACTGAGACTGCTCTCATTAGAGTCACAAATGATTTGCTCTTATCATCCGATTGTGGTTGTATCTCTCTATTAGTGTTTCTTTATCTTAGTGCTGCATTTGATACCAATAGCCGCGTTTCCACTGCCGGGCCAGGGCCGAGTCGGGCTAGTGCGTGCCAGGGCCAGTCGCGTTTCCACTGTCACTTCCAGGGTTTGAGCGGGGCTTACTCTGGGCCAACAGCCAGGATTTCTGGCCCGTCGAATACCTTGGGCCAAAGCGGGCCAGCTCGGGGCTAGAGGCGTGCTCGAGGTAAAAGGCGGAGTTTATCGGTGTTATGGAACGTTATGATCTGAAGCAAGATGCACATTTCACTGTTTTATAAAAATAAAATAAAAATAATCGCTGCTCGAAATGGAGAATCACCTGTACTGGTCTGTCGAAGATACCAAAGCTCGTCTGAGCATTTGGGAAAAGCATTTCCTATTTTTCCTACTAATGTTTCATCTTGACGTCACAACGGAACGGCTTATGACTCATTTGAAAAACAATTCATTTTACTGACTCAGAGTCGACTCTTACTTTTGAAAGACAGTAACTTAATATACGGTGCACTTTCAGATTTAAAACTTTTCAGGATGTTTTCATTCACTTAGAGCTATGTTACACAGTACATGAAAGGTCATTTTCAAAAATCCATAATAGGGGCCCTTTAAAAGTCACGTGTCTAGTATCTGTAAAACAGCATTTTTCCATCTTAAAAATATATCTAAATTACGTCATATGCTCTCAATGAAAAATGCTGAACAGTTAGTTCATGACCTCAAGGCTAGATTATTGTAATGCTCTACTGGGTGGTTGCCCTGCACGCTTAATAAACAAACTACAGCTAGTTCAAAACGCAGCCGCTAGAGTTCTTACCAGAACCAGGAAGTACGACCATATTAGCCCGGTTCTGTCAACACTGCATTGGCTGCCTATTAAACATAGTATACATTTTAAAATATTGCTGATTACTTACAAAGCACTAAATGGTTTAGCTCCCCGGTACTTGAGCTAGCTCTTAACGCATTATAGTCCTTTACGTCTATTGCGATCTCAAAATTCTGGCCAGTTGATAATACCTAGAATATCAAAATCGACTGCTGGCGGTAGATCCTTTTCCTATTTAGCACCAAAACTTTGGAACAATCTTCCTAACATTGTCTGGGAAGCAGATACAGTCTGTCAGTTTAAAACTAGTCTAAAAACACATCTCGTTGACCTAGCATTCACATAACACATTATAGATTTCTAAAATTAAATGTTAGGCTGCATAGATTAGATCAGCCGGAACTGGGAACACTTCCCTTAAATCCTGATTTACTTGTTACATCATAAGAAGAATGGCATCTACGCTAATATTAGTCTTTTAATTAATTAATTCCGGTTCACGTGACTACGAGGAAGCGATAAAAAATTCTGTATTATAAACTTTTCAAGACTTGCACCTTGGAACCTGTTTCATGGTTTGTGTTCTCGAGCCACCAGACACTGTTTTGTGCAAATGAGCGGCCGGATCGCATTAAGGGATTTCTGTTAGAACAGTGTCGTGTTAGCGGCCCACTTCATGATCTACGTTTAGACCATCGTTCTCTTTGACAAAACACAACTTTCTCAGCTTTTTGTTTGAAACATGTTGATAAATAAAAAGAATGCATGAAGTGAGAATAAAATGTTTTTGTTGTTGTTTGTTTAAAAGCAGAGGCTCTGTTCTTTCTTTTGATATATTAAAAATAAATGATATATATATATATATATATATATATATTTTTTTTTTTAAATAAAAACATTTCAGGTGAGATTGTGTTGAAATTACTACCCTGAGTTTACATTGAATAGTCCTAATTCCAGCTTGACTAATTTTTTTTTTTATTGAGATGGAAATTAGCATGAATAACTACTCAGCAGATATCGTCCAAATGTTGCATCTGCCAGTCCTTCAACACACACACACACACGCACGCACGCACGCACGCACGCACACACACACACACACACACACACACACACACACACACACACACACACACACACACACACACACACACACACACACAACAGCAACAGCATTATGAGGACTCTCCATAGGCGTAATGGTTTTTATACTGGACAAACTATATATTCTATCCCCCTACACTGCCCCTGTCCCTAAACCCTAAACATCACAGGAGACTTGCTGCATTTTAATTTTTTTAATAAAACATTGTTTTTTATGTTTTTTAAGCCATTTGATTTATGAGGACTTTTGAAATGTCCTCATAAACCACCCATAAGTTGTAATACCAGTGTAATACACATGTCATAATACAAATTTCTGTCCTCATAAATCACATAAACCAACTCACACACACATCATCCGCACACCACGGCCTGCGGTGTCAGGAGACCTGTGCTAAGCGAGGGTCAAACTCTGTGTCGGTCCAGTTTAAGCGAGATGTAAAGGCATTGCCTTCAGCTCAGCGTCTGATCTCATTTACAGGGTCTTATTATGCAAACCACTCCCTGACGCCCACTGGCTAATTAGGCCTAAATTAATTTGAGTCCAATCTTTTGTGTCTCTGGTCCTGGCTGTACCACTTCCCTCCATTTGCAGAATCATATTAATGTTCGTGTGGGAGCACTACTCATGCAGATGAAAAGACTGATACAATTAATTAAGTCCTGCCTCTGTTCTGGCCTCCTCTCGGCAGAGAAACGATAAGTGCAATGAGCTGCCTCTTATTAACCCAATTATACGGGCTAATAAGGAAGATCATATACAAATCAAGGATGATGCACAATTATACGGGAATGCAAATGATGGCAGCTAACGAGCTGTGTGTCAATGTTGGAAATGCTTTGTTTGGGAAACGCGACATCCAGCATTCTTAACACGGGCTTGTTTATTTTCACCAATTGCATTATATTCCTGGATCAACATCTTTGTTGATCCTTGAACAACATTTCAATCGACTAATCAGATATGAGGGACAGAATTAAGTTTATGTCAAGTTTAGGCTTACAACCAGGGTTAGGTGCGTTAACATCAGTTTTATTCACCTATCATTTCTCTGATTTCAGGGGTAAGTTTTGGGTATTGGGTTAGGACTAAAGGAATGTTGATCCGTGAACGTGTAGTTGTATATGCATGCCAACGAGTGCTTGGTGTTCTTCTCACATCTTCTTTATTTAGTGTCAATGCAGTCAAGAAATGTGAGAGAATAGTGTAAACACACTCTGAGAAGCAAAGGCTGTTTTCAGAACCACGGACAGCAGCCATTGAGTCTCAGTGTTGAAAACTCTGCAGCACTCTCATGGAGTTAGCTTTGCTTCAGAACATGTTTCATTGGTTATATGCCTATCATATTCTTACACCGACACAAATGTATGCACTGTGTGTACAATTTATCATATCATATTACCATCCTTGTGACTGTAGATCTGATGTGTCCTTCACATAAGCCAGAAACAGATCATTTTGCTTTTCTGATTTGAAGATGATTAAATATTTATAGAAAACAAAATGCTCAAGCAGTGTTTTGATTGGCTGGTGCAATAGCATGTGCCAGTCTGTAGGTGGAGCAGTGCCAATGACCCTATCCACACTTTCACTTCACTAAATAAACCTAATACTAAACCAGTAAACATTTAGATGTGTTCATTTATTTGACATGTTTAGTGAGTGCATGTCTGTTTAAGGTAGGAATAACTATTGTATGTGCTTTTGAAACTCTACAACACAAACAACAGTAAAACACAATGCTCACACAGATGTAAATTAATAAAGCCCTCTTTTAGTCTACTTTTGTCTTTGCACCCCTGAGCTTGTAAACAATGACGTGTTCGTTAAATGGCCACATTTGTCATGTTATGGGTTTTGCAGTAATATGTTGATAAGTCTTTACTGTGATCCTCGTATTGAGAGGGGGCTCGTGGCCAGCAGGGGAGGGGCGCGCGCCGGCCGAGCAGCTGTATGCAAATGAGACGCGACAAGCACGCGCCACACAGCAAACACGCGCACAAGCGGCCGGCGCGCGCGCACACAATCTCATTAAAATGCCATCGAAGTGCATTGTACTGGGTAAGACCTAGATAAACAAACTTCAGAGAATGTTAACACAGAGGAAAACATGTTCTGATGATGAAGGAGTGAAGAATCAGAACTTAAGATGAAGTTAAATATTAGACGTGCGCAAATCCGGTTCTGCGCAGGTATACATTATTTAAGCAAAACTTTAGACGATTTTGGGAACAAGCGATTGTGTATTAATAACATTAATTAAAGAACATTTCAGTCTTGCGTGTCGTGTTAAACTCAGCTGGTCTTGTAATATTCCTGAAACTGCAGTGAAGAATGGTGCCAGTCTCATATCTTAATGCTTGAGCAATTATTTGACTCGGTCATACAGCAGCTTTATGCTAATGAGGGGAACAATGGATGAATGCAAACCCGTGCAACACGTCTGTCCAATTATGCGCGCAAAAGAGAATCTAAAGCAACTGTTTCGCAGATGAAAAATAAGATCTTTTAGTGCTGCGATGCGATGCAGCTTTTGCTGACAGTAAACTATTATTGAGCAGTTTAATAATTTTGAATGCAGTATTTCTTCTGTGCGTATGGCTCAAAATATACCAGCCATGATTTTATTTAAAAGTAAACGAACACATTATGCAGAGCACAACCATTAGTGAAGGTGTTATTAAACACTGTGCAATATACGTGTTTTTCTTTACGATTGCAGTTCATTATATTTACAGGAAATGTGTGTAGTTGCACTGCAATGGAAAGAACGCGTCACACAATACATCATCCTGCAAAAGCTCGAATGTCTGAGGTTGTCAGTGGTCACGGTGGTTTGAAGAAATGCAGTGCTGGCTGACCCTTGGCTTGACCTCGAGGTCAGCGCTCATCTTTGATGGCGTCCAGCACGCGTCTCTCTTTTGGCCAGATTGCTCGTGTATCCCTGTAGAGGTCAATTTGCTTTTCAAAGGCAGAAAAGCCTGTGACGGCTGTCCAGACGCGCCATTGTGTTCAGAGATGAGCTTCTTCTGATGACTTATGCATGCGTTAGCCAGCTGATTTATACAGCGCTCAGAGAGACGCGTGGCGTTACAAATCTCCCCTATAATGTCCAGATCTGCGAGCTTGGGCAACACAGGAGGACGCTTTGGACAGACATGTTCGGATTTCATAAGTAGCTAATTAATAACATGCTTTGTGTAATTACTCTGTGGAGCTCCTTGAAAACACTCGGTTTCCTTTTTAGTTGCCTATTTTAATCACACTTATAAACTACGCGTGAAACAAAATCCAAAATTACAACGTTAATAAAACTATTTTTCTTCTCGTCTAAATTCACTTCGGTTCGCGCTTGTTTAAATAAATTTTATGGTGTACAGCAATTACTAAAAATGATTGAATTAATGCTATTGTAATCACTTATAACATTATTATAAAGTATAGAGAAAAAACATATTCTATCTAAATGTAGTTCAAAGTCTACACAGTTAAATCTGCAGCCTGTAACAGTTGTTGTCCCGCAATCATTTGTGGATACAAACATATATGTCTAAGAAAGATGCAGAAATGCATCAATATTTAAGTTAAGACATTCACAGGTCTGCATTCAGAAAGAACTTTCTTTGTTGTCGGTCATTCGGAATTGTGATGATGACGAGGATGGCCGTGAGTGACATTTCCTTGTGTTTCCCTATAGCCGCGGCACGCGCTCCTCCATACATCTCCATCAGACCGTGAACGGAGCGCAGCGCGCATTACTACAATAAAGGCCAGGTACATCTGCTCTGTAGCGCCCGCTCCGAGTCTCTCAGCCCTCCCACGGGCAATTCCACAGAGATCCGCGCTCGTCCCTGATTGGATGAGGATGGAGCGGAGAGGGGCGAGAACAATAACATCATTCCAGCTTAAAAAGAGTGCAGCTATGCGTTGAGAAGCAAAAGCATCTCTCAGAGGGAGGGAGGCGGACGGCGCGTTTGTGGCTCTGGATCTCGTCTTGTTGTGCCTTGTCATCCTCGCCTCATCCATCCGCCGACATGCCCAAAGGATTCCTAGTGAAACGAAACAAGAAAGCATCGCTCGTTTCGTACCGGATACGCTCGGACGAGGATGGAGGAGGATTCGCTCCAGAATGTCAGATCGCGCAGATCGCCTCGTACTCGCCCGCGCCCAGCGCCTCCAAGCCGGACAGCATCATCTCTGCGCTCCCGTCGGACGGGGCAGAGGCGCCGGTGCCGGTCCACAAGCCGGTGCAGTTCGGCAACCCGGAGGCGGTGTACCAAGCGCTGTACAGCCCCACCCGGCCCGTCAGCAAGGAGCACGACAGGAAATATTTCGAGAGAAGTCTCAATCTCGGCTCGCCCGTCTCTGCCGAATCCTTCCCAACTGCCGCCTCACTCACCAGCCTAGACCATCATCATCCTCATCTTCTGTTCGCGCCGGTCGACTTGAAAATCGGCACCAGCAACAGTAACCGGAGCGGCGCGCACTCCTCCGCCATCCGACCCGGCGTTAAAAGACCTTCCTCAGACGCAGCCGAGCGTAAAAGCGGCAAAAGCGCCAAGAAACCCAAAGCCATACGCAAACTCAACTTCGAGGATGAGGTAACGACTTCCCCGGTGCTGGGCCTGAAAATCAAAGAGGGGCCCGTGGACCCGAAGCCCCGAGCGGCCTCAGGCAGCTCCAACAAGCCCCTGGGAGAGTTCATCTGCCAGCTTTGCAAAGAAGAATACTCGGACCCGTTTTCTTTGGCACAGCACAAGTGCTCGCGGATAGTGCGGGTGGAGTACAGGTGTCCCGAGTGCGAGAAGGTCTTCAGCTGTCCGGCAAACCTAGCCTCCCACCGGCGCTGGCACAAACCGCGCGTCCCGAGCGCGCCCAAACAACCCCTCCAACCCGCCAAACCTTACCCCGAAGACCTGAGAGCAGAGTTCCCCAGCGACAGAGACTCCCCGAGCCCGGGTCTGTCAGAATCCGGCTCGGAAGACGGGCTCTACGATTGCCAGCACTGCGGGAAGAGATTCAAGCGCCAGGCGTACTTGAGGAAGCACATCCTGGGACACCAAGCGCTCCAAAATCAAATCATCGGAGAGGCTTTTCGCAACGCAGAGAGCCCAGACATGGTGCCGAGGGAGGACAGCCAGAGCCCGGGGCCGCTCAATCTAAGCCCCGCGGACTGTCTCACGTGTCCGGCCTGCGGAGAGAAGCTTCCCAACCGGGCGAGTCTGGAGCGACACCTGCGTCTCCTGCACGACGACGCCCAGGCGTTTCCCTGCAAGTTCTGCCCGGCCACTTTCTACAGCTCGCCGGGTCTCACCAGGCACATCAACAAATGCCACCCCACCGAAAACAGGCAAGTCATCCTCCTCCAGGTGCCCGTGCGCAACGCCTGCTGAAGAAGAACACACTCCAATCTGGCCTTTTAGAATGCTCTATTTTCTTCATCCAATCCCTCAACTAGAAAAGTCTGGAGAAAAGTATTAGTTTGGTCCTTATAAAGGTATTTTTCTAGAACCTTGCACACATGGTAATGTAATAGCTCCTAGACCTAAGATATGTTCATTTACCTCTGCCTTGAATTCACATGCTGTGCGTTTCACGTCTGTAGCTTTAATCTAGTATGTGAATTACAGGACTGAAAATGTTCTCTTTCTCTCTCTTTCTTCGTACTCAAAACAACTACAACAAATCTTGAAAAGTTTCCCTTTAGTAGCCAGAAATGCCTTTAGAGAAATACATCAAACTACTGCCTTAAGAACTCTTCAGTGTAATGATTGTTTTTGAATGTCGGCACACAATTACAATTTACTATCATGATGTAAAATTATTGTAATATGTTTATTCGTAATATTTTATTTATTTATGTATTTATTTATTTTCAATGGATTTGTATAATTTATTGTGATTTTTTTCCTGTCACATGTTGCAGTCTAATCGTTGTGTCGAGATCATCTTGTCTTGGGTTTTGTGCGCTCCCTTGAAACGTGAAGCTCTTATAGATGCAATCTTTTTCTACGTATACAGCTTATTTTCCTAAATGTTTGCTACCTATCGCTTTATATGTGCGTCCGTGTTGTCTACTCAAATAAAATATTTTCAAAATGAAAAAACAGCATTTTGTTCGTGCATATTTGCCACAACAATAACGTGTATACAGTAGTTTAAATATGAAGTTCCTATCGCTCAGTGTGTGTGAACTGTAGATGGCAACTTCTTTCATTTAAACCTTTAAACAACATAACTGAGAACTATCCAAGGGTCAGTTACTCCATACACACATTGATGTTCTTCATTATATTTATCTACAGACTTATACAAAACCATATGATGATTTTTGTGTGTGCAGCCTTTACTACTTAAAGTTAATATGCGGCCTGAGCAAGTACAAGGTGTTTTTCTACAGGTGTCAGATGATATAAAGCGGTCAGACAACCTCTGGCACTTCACTTTTACAGTTTCTGTTCTAAACCCTTGTTCGTTCAGTAAAGTGTAGCCGTATTGATTTTATATTTGTCAGGTCATTCTGAAGTCAGCATGTAAGCTCTGCTTGATCATTGAAATGATGTATTTGGCCCACTGTAAACCCAGCTGAAATCATTTAAAGGCTGATAACAGCCTTTCTGATCATGAACTCAGAAATGTACAAGGACATTAACCCTGTAATGCATTTCACCACTGCCATTATTGATTCTCAATTTTCTATTGGTGCCTTATTCGTAAGATTGTTTTTTTTTTTTTGGACAAAAGTAGCAAACGCCTCTAGAAAAAGTGCTACACAAGAGCAACTTGTGCTACATTTACATAATAGGTGGCTGAGAGATTCAGATAAAATGAGCTGATAATGCATTATCAGCCATTAAATACAAATCACTAAAGAGGAAGGAAACAAGTTTGCAAAATGAGCATCGGATTGTTTCAGCAAACTAATTAGTGCGCATTATATTCATGTTTAAAGCTCTCTCTGTTCAGTAAATGTAAAAAAGAGAGTTTTGGTCAGATTTACACACACACAGTCTCAGTAATTAAGTGTGTGTGTGTGTGAGGTGTTGGAGCGTGTGCACCTGTACTCAGAGACTCATGGAGCAGCAGGAGAGACAGATGGGACGAGGGTCAGGTTACCCTCATATTCCCTCAGCTCCAGCAACACAACCACCTCTAACCCCCAGCATCACTTACACACACACAATATGTCCACGCATTCTCTCACAAGAGCACAGAGTCATGGATGGTTTCAGACTGATGTATCAGTTCTTCAGTCTTATTATATGCATAAAACAGGGTTTTAATTATGACAAAATATTTACTTTCTTCTGTGGAACACGCATGTATTTGGACTCCAAATGACTGTGGTGTATATATAAAGCACTGGGACTTAATAATAAAAAAAATAATAATAAAGTCTTACGGGTTAGGAAAAACATGAAGGTGAGTAAATGATGGCAATTTTCATTTTTGGGTGAACTATCCCTTTAGAGGGTTTAGTCAATTCAGAGTGTGGGTAGTTGACAAATAGTATGTCCAATAACTATTTTTGGTCAATAATAAACATTTAGGTTAACATTTTATTTGGTGTAACTGGGCAGCTTTTACTTACCAATTTTAATGACTCGTTTTGCATTTTACTTAAAGGGATAGTTCACTCAAAAATGCAAATTCTGTCATCATTTACCCAGCCTCAAGTAGTTCCAAACATTTATAAAGTCCTTTCTTCAGCAGAACACAAAGGAAGATATTTTGAAACCAAAAAGTTTACGGTAGCCATTGATCTAGTTTTTTCCTAAGAAAGTCAATCGCTACTGATATTTTACCTGTTTGATATATTACCACCGTTCTTTAAAATATCTTCTGTTGTGTTCAGCAGAATAAATTCATACAGGTTTGGAACGACATTAGGGTGAGTAAATGATGACAGAATGTTCCTTTTTTGGGTGAACTATCCCTTTAAATACACTGTAAAAAATGACCTTTTCAAAGTGGCAATTAAAACAAATAATATTAGAGTGTGTTTTCAGTGAAACCTCCAGTAAATCCTACAGCATGTTCTCCCCCAGTGTAGTGCAGTGATATTTTTTTGGTACAAATGTTCCATCAAGTCTCTTTCTCTATCAATGGTTAAAATAATCAGAAACATTGTTTAAATAAAACATAAATTGCAGGACACCGCTGACGTCACGAGAGCGAGAGACAATGAATAAAACAGAGCAAACACGTGCATCTAAACATGAACTTCAAATCGATTTAATGAAATGTTTCGACTTCTTCACATTTCTAGTAAAGATAAAGCGATTACTTTTTCTATTAAAAACAGTCTGATATGTTAACAAGTCAAATCTTCAAGCTTCCTTATCAATGTCTTTTACAAAGATTATATTACAGGCATTATTATATTTATATCCTTCAGAATTTAGAACATTCAAAAAACAACAAAGAGACACAAGATACAAGGCTAACAACAAAGTCTACAATAAACACATCGTCCTCAAACAGAAGTCAGGCTAGTTGCAGTATTTTCAGCCCGTTTCAAAAAATCCACATCGATCTGGGATTCGGGCCGCCGGTTTTCATACATTCGTCAGCTTTTTCATTCAGTGCACTCAGAGAATGCCTCCTATGTTACTTAGCGTTTGGGAGAGAAGGGGAAAGTGTCAGGAGAAGCAAGACATTAAAGACAAGTGTTCAGGTAAGGCAAAGTAGTGCAACGTGTGTCCTGTTGCAGCGTGGGCGGAGCTTGCAGTGTGTAACACCTGGTCTCCATGGCAACCAGGCCGGTCTCTACGGCAACAGAGGGGCGGCAGGGCGTTGGCGAGAGAGCGAGAGAGAGATAGAGAGAGAGAGATGCTGCTGGTATGGTAAAGGGCACTCGGAGAGGCACGTGGGAATCGGGGAAGCAGGTGGAAAAGATCCCCATCCAGCATCTAATCACACAGAAGCAGCTCTCACAAAACACAGACAATCTCATTCAATTTACTCCAGCGAAACGCAAGACTCGTGCGGATCTTTCCCTCGTCTGCTCTCCATCCAGGAAGTGTGGGATCAATTAAAGTCGTGGAGGGGAAACACAAAGAAAAAGCCCACCGACTGGTTCCAGTTGGCCGGAGAGAAGCAGCGGACAGGCACTGTGAGGATCCCTTCATTCACAGCCAGAGATGGGCTTCACCTGAGGCGCTTCCTCGGGTCCGTCTGCTACAACACGCCACACACACGGCTCCGTATATACAACAGCACACTCGCATATCATCAAATCAAATCAAAAGGAAAGCAATGTACAGTACATTCAAACACAGAGGGAAGAAACGAAGAAACTACGGCATCTTCACCGCCGAGAGAGAGAGTGCAAAAACATTGGAATGTTAGAGTAGATTCACATGACAGGAACGGGACGCGTTCAAATCCCAAATTAAGAAGCGCGTTCATGCTACACCTCGACAGAAGCACAAACGACAGGTGCCTTTCAGCTGCATAAATCAATTCCATAAAACAATCAAAGCAGTTGCTTAAAAGTAATCATAATGAACAGAAAAAAAAGAAAACATGATTTCATTGCTTTGAAAGACGTCACTGGTTACACGTTATTAAAGTAGTAAAAGCTGACGCTCTCTCTTTCCACGATTCAAGAGTGTCAGTGCTCTCTCAGTGCTGGGACGACACATTCATCAATGCTTCAGTGTTGGACATGAGGAAAAGTGTGTGTTCTAGCTAAAGCCTCAGGGTTTTTCAAACGCTTTATAGCATTATTTGAGTTCTGAATGCGACATTTTCTCCAGCATAAATTATTCTCTTGGTTTTTCTTTCTGCGCGACTGGGTCATATAGTGACGACAGTCGCATCTTTCAATGCTACGAGGCTTCAACACACACACACACACACACGCACAAACAGAAGTTACAGGTGAAAGACTTTCCAGTGGAATACATTGGAGCACAGGCTTCAGACGTGCAGTGTTCGGGCCGGAGGAAGAGCTCAGTTGGAGGATTTGCTGATGGCGCTGGCGGAGCGGCGGAGCTTGCCGGACACCCGGTGTTTGGATGCGCGTGGGATCGTGGGAGAGACCTGGTCACCGGAGTCGATGGTCATCACAGTAACACTGAGGTCAGCGCTCGTGCTGCCGCTGAGGGAACCTGGGAAATGAGGACATATTACACGCAGAGTCAAGCGTCAGCACACATGACATTAATAAGCTGATAGCATGCCATTCCTGAAGCAGAAACCCCTCTGATGGAGACGCATGTGAATGGTGCTCAAGTAAATTAGCCATTATACTGTCAACGCCAATCACTGTCGTCCTGCAAAGCAAGGCGTTTTGCTGTGAAAAGCAGGGAAGAAACGGAAATGCACAAATATGGATTCTGCGGGAGATCGGAGACACTGGGACTAAATTAAACAAGCTTCCTGCTTTGTCAAGATGGCATCTGCTTGGCTATTTTCTTTCTTTTCGACCGTTTTCCTTTTTTTTTTTTACGGGCATCTCAAGTTTCTGAGAGCAGATGGTGTGGGGAACATGGACCTCCACTCCAGGGCTTCTCTGAAAGAGGGGGAGGAGAGCGGAGAACAACAGCCTCAGCATGTGAAAGGAGTCGGGGAGGAGTGAACGAGTGCGGGTGGTGTCCGTTCCACTCGTCCACACACACACACACACACACACACACACACACACACACACACACACACACACACACACACACACACACACACACACACACACACACACACACACACACACACACACACACACACACACACAATCTCAGGATGCCAGCAGAGAGGACACACACTTATCCACAGGTCCCTCCTCTCCAATGCTGCCCGAACGAGGGATTTGATCATGTATTGATCTAAGAGATGAGCGTTCAGATCCAACAGTGCTCTTCATCACAGTGACTGAGCCGGTCTTCTGCAGGTTTAACTAGCTGAGGTGTGTGAATCAAGTCATCATGCAAACCCTGAGAGTTTCTGTCTTTATCAGCACCTCTAATGTGTGCTTTTCATGAAGTGCACTCACAATTAAAAAGAAGAGTGCATTGTGTTGCTTGTGAAAAGAAAAGCGTGAGTGAGAACAGCATATACATATTACATGGGGCCAAACATAAAATAACTATATAGAAATATAGAATTAATTTCATTATATATTAAATTTTTATATACTTTTTGTAATACATTTAAATTAATTATATATTAATTATAAAAAAATACACACAAATGGAAATAAATGTTAAACAAAATGTTCAACAGCACAGATAGATATATATTTTTTCTTAATACTGTTCATTACAGTCAAAAGTTTAGATACATAATAATAATAATTTTAAAAGTTCTCACATTGGTAGGAAAGAAGGAAAGAAGAAAGAAAGAAAGAAATAAAGAAGAAAGAAGGAAGGATGGAAGAAAAAAGGAAAGAAAAAAGAAGGAAGGAAGAAGGAAGCAGGAAAGAAAGAAGGTAGGAAGGAAAGAAATAGGATGAAAGAAAAAAAGAAGGATGAAAGAAAGTAGAAAGAGGAAAAAGAAAGAAAAAGAAAGAAAGGAAAGAAAGAAAAAGGAAAGAAAGAAAAGGAAAGGAAAGAAGAAAAAAGGAAAGAAGAAAGAGAAGAAAGGAAATAAAGAAAAAAGTAGGAAGGAAGAAAAAAGGAAGAAAGAAAGGTAGAAGGAAAGAAAAGAAGAGAAAGAAAGAAAGAAAGGAAAGAAAGAAAAAAAAGAAAGAAAAAAAAGAAAAAGAAGAAGAAAAAGAAAAAAAAAAGAGAAGAAGAAAGAAAAAGAAAGAAAGAAGAAAGAAGAGAAAGAAAGAAAGGAAGAAGGAAAGAAGAAAAGAAGGAAGAAAAAAGAAAAAGGAGAAGAAAGAAGAAATAGGAGAGAAAGAAGGAAGAAAAAAGTAGGAAGAAAGAAAGAAAGGAAAAAAGAAAGAAAGAAGGAAGGAAATAAGAAAAGGAAGAAAGAAAATATAAATTTAAAAATAGAAAGAAATGGAAGAATCTGAAGAAATATAAAATAAATATTCTGTTGGCCTATAATAATATATATAGATAAAAAAATCAGCATATTTATATATAAAGTAACGAAGTGCCTCATTCCATTGGCTCCACAGCAGTCCAAACAAAAGCGTAAGTGACAAAGACATGTTCCAGCGGGCAGGTGTTAGTGTCAATGTGCAGGCAAAACACACACACACAACACAACAAAAAACACACACACACACACACACACACACACACAGGAGAAGAGAGGGAATAAAGCGGAGACATGCAGGAGAGGAGGAAAGATGGAGAGCATTCATGCTGCTACTGTGTTACGATTACTGCGCTTGAGTCCATAATCAAACGGCCTCGCTGTTCCTCCAGGGGAATAAAGAGGGGAAGAGGAGAAGACGAGAGGAAAAGAGAGAGGGATCTCTGGGACAGAACGCAAGCTTCCGCTCAGACCGAGACTCTTACCTTCAGTTACTGAACTCACACCTGTAACACACTTAATCTGAAGAGGAGAGAAGACAATAGAGCAACACGTAAGCTGTGCACGTCACGAGTGTGTGTGTGTGTGTGTGTGTGTGTGTGTAAAGTTACTCCTGAGGGTGAAGGAAGGACAACACAAAATGTTCAAATACACATAACAGTGATGAACTGAAAGGAATGCTTCAAACTGAAAAAGTTTTATTTCGTTTAATAACCAACACTCAAATATCGAAGTTGCATATAAACATTTGGTAACACTTTACAATAAGGTTCATTAGTTAACATGAACTAAAACAATACTTCTACAGCATTTATTAATATTAGTTAATATTAATTTCAACATTTACTAGTACATTATTCAAATCAAAGGTTGTATTTGTTAACATTAGTTAATGCACTGTGAACTAACATGAACAAACAATGAACAGCTGTATTTTTATTAACTAGCATTAACACAGATTAATAAATACTGTAACAATTGTATTGCTCATAGTTCATGTTAGTTAATACATTAATGTAAACTAATGAACCTTACTGTAAAGTGTTACCACATTTATATCAACTTCTTAATAATATTATGTATCTACTCCAGTTTGTTGTTGAAATATAAACATTTCAATTCAAAAACTTATTTTCATGAAATATTCATTCAAACATGTATTAAATAATGAAGGTTAAGGAACTATATAATGAATATGTAATACAGTGCATATATTTAGCAAAATGCTCTCTAGATTTAACTTATCAACATGGTCTTTTCTGCTGTAACTGTAACATTAAGTGACTGAGTTATTATTCATTAAGTATGAGTTATGGAAGTTCAGTGCATCACTGACACACAACACACAGTGCTCATGCACACCAGCAGAAGATGAAGATTTCTGTTCACACTGTTTACTGAGAACCAAAGAATGTTTAACATGAGAAACAGAACAGAAAAGCCGTGGGACGCCAGACATCGCTCTGCAAATACAGTAGAGCTTTTCCTGCTCTTTATAAACATGTGCATCAAACCTGTGTTAACCGAAAAGAGTTTCATTTAAACCCGAGCACAGGGTTATTTCTGAACAAAGATGATCATTCGTGTTTGTGCTGGAATAATGATCACGTCATGAAAGCGTAATATAACTTAATAATATAATACATCAGAGTTTTTATACGAGGGAGAGTGTATATGATATCAGTTCCTGGTCTACATCTGTAATGAGACTGATATATTTCAGAGCTCTTGTCCACCAACTATGATATTAAACAAATAAACAACAATTTAACTCAATTCCTGTCAATACTCAACTGGAATAACCGAACATCCCCAAACCAAACCCTGCACGGACACATCCAGAGATTCCTATGCTCTCACATGTAGTTTCTGCCTAGACATTAGCTTTGAGGACCAAGAAACATTTCTGGTTATTATCAGTGTTAAAATAGTTGTGCTGCTTCATATTTTTGTGGAAACCGCGATACATTTTTTTCAGTATTTAACAGACCAATTAAAAATGAACAGCCTTTTTTAAAAATTATAATCTTTTGCATAAATGTGAAATGATTAACCGTCACTTTTCAAATGAAAGCATCCTTTTCATGTGAAAATTGAATTCTTACTAATCCTGAATCTTAGAATGATAGTTGACTATGCATTCTTCACAGATGAGGCAATCCCAGAATACACAGCAATGAGCTTATAGAAAATAAATTGGCAGATAGTGTTAAGCGATATATCACTTATATCATCACTCATAAACAGCTCAATCTGAATACAAAACGGTTCCGTTCCAATCAACTAGAATGCTGGCTTTGAAGTGAGCTGCTTATTTGGTAGTGAACTAGGTTTTGGAACAGAGGTAATGTTTTTAAAATAATGAAATCTGTGCCGATCCATGAGGTCACATGATCCACTGCGCTTTCCAGAAGTACAACTCACATTTATGTTTTTTTTTTAAGTGCTCCTATTTTGCTATATTAAAGGTTCCTCATTTAGTTTCGCAGGTCTCCTACGACAGGTTTACAGGCATTCAAGGTCAAAATACACTTTCTTTTTCTTAATGTATAGCATCATGTCTGTTTACACCTGGCCACTTAATGTGTTTTCTGGATGGCTGTCGGATCCAGATCAGGTGTAAATGCTCTCCGACACGCATTCGAGACGGATCCGATCGCTCAAACCACCTCAGGAGGAGGTCTGGGCCGTATACCAGATACTGGACAAGTGTAAATGCATCTGGTTGGTTAAACCACATATATTTGACGACTCCCAACAATGCTAAAAAATAAGCGTGTGAGAGCGTGTTATGGGTTATATATCATGTTATAGTCAGATATGACGGCGCTACCGCAACACACATCAGCACAGATGAGCAGAAGAGCGTCTCTTCATCAAGACAACGCGCAAACTATCACAAATCAAAGTGAAGTCGCAGACGCTCAACACACAATCATCTTCATTAAAAGTAAATGAAGCGGTCTCCTGTTCCCCTAGATTTTGATTTTAGCTGATGATCAATAAAACACAGCTCATATCTGTTGCTTTCGGTGACGTGAACTCCATTAAATCTGCTATAGCGCAGGAACTGAAGATCGGATTTATCATTTATGTGACCAAGTGTAAATCATTTTGATAAATCGTTCACTCAGCGTCTGTGAAGTGGAGCTGGACATCGTCCCACCAGTCCTCGTTTCAGACTCTCATCCACACACGACGGGTTTTACTGCGTGATGATAAATATAAGCAGCGGCACAACGGGTCATATGCTCATTGTCTCCAAATCATGATCAGAGACGGATAAATATTAAGTCTGCTGTTTAAAACAAATAAAGAACCAATAGAGGAGAATAGTTATGCGCGAACAGCGGCAGTATATTCATGCAGTGTCAAAAAATCAATTCTGATTTGAAGCTTATAAATGAGCATATCAACCCGATTACTTTATTTATCGTTCATGTAAACACCCTGTTCGGATTTATTAATCGGTTTGATTTCATTCAGATTGAACCAAAAGGTGTCCATGTAAACGTAGATGATACGAACAGTTTTCAGCTTGAGTCCTCATCTTTTGGGAGAGTATGTGTTTGGCAGCGCAGAAAACAGTGACATGTCGGCAACATGAACAAAAACTCTTCAAAAAGTACTTTGTTCGCGGACAGCCAATGAAAACCATAGGCGGGCATTATGTAAATGAGTTATAGACCTACAGGGATCCCACTTTATATTAAGTGGCTTTAAGTTCTATGTACTTACATCGAAAAATAAGTACAATGTACTTGTGTTTATGTTGTATTGTAAAACACTTGTGCTGCTATTGAGGTGTGATACGGGTAAGGCTAGGGTCAGGTGTAGTGGTATGGGTCAGTTTAGTCAAGTCAAGTCAAGTCAAGTATATTTATATAGCGCTTTACACAATATAGATTGTATCAAAGCAGCTTCACAGTATCAATCAAAAATAACATAACAATATTTGTTTCTTAGTGGAAAAAAAAACATCCACGTTAGGTAGGGCTGATCAATGGTATTAATGATTGGTTAATTAATTTGAAAATCCCCAACTGAGCAAGCCAAAGGCAACAGTGGCAAGGAACCGAAAAACTCCATCAAGTGACCTACTGGTGTCCTAAAACTCCATCAGGTGACCCACTGGTGTCCTAAAACTCCATCAGGTGACCTACTGGTGTCCTAAAACTCCATCAGGTGACCCACTGGTGTCCTAAAACTCCATCAAGGTGACCCACTGGTGTCCTAAAACTCCATCAGGTGACCTACTGGTGTCCTAAAACTCCATCAAGGTGACCTACTGGTGTCCTAAAACTCCATCAGGTGACCTACTGGTGTCCTAAAACTCCATCAGGTGACCCACTGGTGTCCTAAAACTCCATCAGGTGACCCACTGGTGTCCTAAAACTCCATCAGGTGACCCACTGGTGTCCTAAAACTCCATCAGGTGACCAACTGGTGTCCTAAAACTCCATCAAGGTGACCTACTGGTGTCCTAAAACTCCATCAGATGACCTACTGGTGTCCTAAAACTCCATCAGGTGACCCACTGGTGTCCTAAAACTCCATCAAGGTGACCCACTGGTGTCCTAAAACTCCATCAGGTGACCCACTGGTGTCCTAAAACTCCATCAGGTGACCAACTGGTGTCCTAAAACTCCATCAAGTGGCCTACTGGTGTCCTAAAACTCCATCAGATGACCTACTGGTGTCCTAAAACTCCATCAGGTGACCCACTGGTGTCCTAAAACTCCATCAAGGTGACCCACTGGTGTCCTAAAACTCCATCAGGTGACCTACTGGTGTCCTAAAACTCCATCAGGTGACCCACTGGTGTCCTAAAACTCCATCAAGGTGACCCACTGGTGTCCTAAAACTCCATCAGGTGACCTACTGGTGTCCTAAAACTCCATCAAGGTGACCTACTGGTGTCCTAAAACTCCATCAGGTGACCTACTGGTGTCCTAAAACTCCATCAGGTGACCTACTGGTGTCCTAAAACTCCATCAGGTGACCTACTGGTGTCCTAAAACTCCATCAGGTGACCTACTGGTGTCCTAAAACTCCATCAGGTGACCCACTGGTGTCCTAAAACTCCATCAAGGTGACCCACTGGTGTCCTAAAACTCCATCAGGTGACCTACTGGTGTCCTAAAACTCCATCAGGTGACCTACTGGTGTCCTAAAACTCCATCAAGGTGACCTACTGGTGTCCTAAAACTCCATCAGGTGACCTACTGGTGTCCTAAAACTCCATCAGGTGACCTACTGGTGTCCTAAAACTCCATCAGGTGACCCACTGGTGTCCAAAAACTCCATCAGGTGACCCACTGGTGTCCTAAAACTCCATCAGGTGACCTACTGGTGTCCTAAAACTCCATCAAGGTGACCTACTGGTGTCCTAAAACTCCATCAGGTGACCCACTGGTGTCCTAAAACTCCATCAGGTGACCAACTGGTGTCCTAAAACTCCATCAAGGTGACCTACTGGTGTCCTAAAACTCCATCAGGTGACCTACTGGTGTCCTAAAACTCTATCAGGTGACCAACTGGTGTTCTAAAACTCCATCAGGTGACCTACTGGTGTCCTAAAACTCCATCAGGTGACCAACTGGTGTCCTAAAACTCCATCAGGTGACCTACTGGTGTCCTAAAACTCCATCAGGTGACCTACTGGTGTCCTAAAACTCCATCAGGTGACCCACTGGTGTCCTAAAACTCTATCAGGTGACCAACTGGTGTTCTAAAACTCCATCAGGTGACCTACTGGTGTCCTAAAACTCTATCAGGTGACCAACTGGTGTTCTAAAACTCCATCAGGTGACCTAATGGAGAAAAAAAAAAACCTTGGGAGAACCCAGGCTCAGTCGAGGGCCAGTTCTCCTCATGCGTTTATGAACTAGAGGCCGGATTTAAAGTAACTGTAAGATAAAACATTTATATGAATGCCTGGCTAAATAGATGCGTCTTTAGTCTAGTTTTAAACTGGGAGAGCGAGTCTGAGCAACGAACAATATCAGGAAGGCTATTCCAGAGCTTTGGAGCTAAATGTGAAAATGCTCTGCCTCCTTTGGTGGATCTGGTTATCCTAGGAATGACCAGAAGCCCAGAATTTTGTGATCTTAAAGAGTGCGGTGGATTATAGGGCGATAGAAGATCCGTTAAATAGACTGGAGCTAAACCATTTAGGGCTTTATAGGTCAGTAGCAATACATTGTAATTAATACAGAACTTTATGGGTAACCAATGTAGTCATAGATAAAATCGTGTTATATGATCATATTTTCTTGATCTAGTAAGAACTCTAGCGGCTGCATTTTGGACTAACTGTAGCTTGTTTATTGAAGATGCAGGACAACCAGCTAATAAAGCATTACAGTAATCTAGTCTCGAGGTCATGAATGCATGAAATAACTTTTCTGCATCAGAGACTGATAGCATATTATGTAGCTTAGCAATGTTTCTAAGGTGGAAAAAGGCTGTTTCTGTAACATGTTTTTCAAAGGACAGGTTCCTATCTAATATAACACCCAGGTCTTTTACTGTAGAGGATAAAGTAACAGGGCATCTTACTATGTTAAAGTTGTGTTGTGAGAGGTTTTGCGGATGGTTTTTCGAACCGATAAGTATTACCTCTGTCTTGTCTGGATTTAATAAAAGAAAATTACGCGTCATCCAATCTTTTATATCTTTAACACAATCTGTCAATTTGGATAATTTAGCGTATTCATCCGGACGTGATGAAATATATGTATGTATATATATGTGAGTATCATCAGCATAACAATGGAAACTAATTCCATGTTTCCTTATAATATTTCCAAGTGGCATCATATATATATTGAGAATAATAGAGGGCCTAACACAGATCCCTGAGTTTAAGGCTGGGTTAAGGTGCAAGGGAAGGGTCAACAGTGTAATTACAAATGTAATTACATAAATTAATTACAGCTGTAGTATCATGCAGGTATTCAAAATATAAGTACAATGTAAAAACATGTATGTACACAATAAGTCCATTATATCAAATTATTCATTTCAATGTAAGTACATTAAAGCCAGTTAAAATAAAGTGGGACCACTTTATTTGACGTGCACTTAGATCTTTAAAACTTTGCAGACATTTTACACTTACAAACAGCTATGTTACACACGCCACAAAAGGTAAAATTAAAAAAAAAGCATAATAGGGGCACTTTAAAAGAAACCGTTCTGGAAAAACAAGGAGGAAATTCTATGTGCTCAATTGACTGTCATAAAAAGGGAACATGCAGGGTATATTGAAAAAGAGTGAAAAAGACAGTGAAAAGAGAAGAAGAGTGAAAAAGACAGGTTTGTGTAACAGAGGTGTGGGCCACATGCCTAATGGAGGAAGCAGGCAGAAAGTCTTACAGTCCAGCTTGGCCCAGAGGTAATCCACGTCCCAAACCATCCCTGGCCAACGCCTGCCTGCTGTCATGGGTGAGATGGAGGTGAAACATGGAGCAGGTCATGAGACTGTCACCACACTACAGCTAAAGCCTACTGGATGAGGACGTGCTGGAGATGAACTGTAGTTTGAGCATCTGTGAGTCTGGAGCATGTACAGTAGTTGTGAGTGAATCTGTGGCTCTGTTCCAGAATCCAGAAGCTGTCTAGCTGTAGCCGTCTATAGGCAGTTATCTCGTAAAAGTGTCAAGCTGATGTAGATGTAGAATACAAAACAAAGAAAGTGGGTCAATTACTACTCTCCCGTTCTAAAGTTTGGGTCTGTAAGAGTTTTTTATGCTCATATGCTCAGCAAGGATGCCTTTATTGGATCGAAAATGCAGTAAAAACAGCGATATTGTGAAATATTTGTACAATTTAAAATAACTGTTTTCTATGTGAATATATTTTAATATATAATTTATTCCTGTGATCAAATCTGAATGTTCACATCATTACTCCTGTCTTCAGTGTCACATGATCCTTCAGAGAAATAATAATTATTATTATTAATGTTAAAAATGCTAAACTTTATTTTTCAGGATATTTTTATTCAGCAAAGATGCATTAAATGAAATTATTTTGGTTAAATACGTGACAGTAAAGATTCCGGTTTCAAATAAATGCTGTTCTTTCGAACTTTCTATTAAACAAAGAATAATGAAAAAACTTATGTTTTTCACAAAAAAATTAACAGCACAACTGTTTTCAGCATTGATAATAATCAGAAATCAAATCAACAAAATATTATCATGGGACACTGAAGACTGGAGTAATGATGCTGAAAATTCAGCTTTGATCACAATAAATTACATTTGAATATATGCAGACAGAAAACAGTTTTTTAAACTGTAATATTTCACAATATTACAGTTTTTACTGCATTTTCGATCAAATAAATGCAGCCATGATGAGCAGAAGAGATTTCTTTCAAAAACATTAAACTTTTGAGTGTTATGTCTCAGCTTTATTTTCTTTAATAAAGTTTTAAACTTTAATTTCTAAACTTTATGTATTGATTCTTTTCAGCACTGAATGATATATTTATTATCATTATTTCTTTTGACAAATCTGCGTTCTGGAGGATTTTTTGTCCTCCTGCGCTTATCTATGGAGAGCAGACATCACTGCCGTTCTGCAAACGACACACGCCCAAAACAACGCATCTAGAAGGCAGCAATATTATGCATGATAAATAAGTGACATCATTTTATGTCTCTTTATGTTAACTGAAAAATAAGTGCACACCTTATAATGTCTGTCAACCAATCAGAATCAAGAATTCAACAGACTCAAAATGATGTTGTACCAGTCTTTGCTATGAACCTCTGATGTCTCTAAAACGCTCTTCAACGGGACGGGTCTCTGGACAGATCTGCTTTGGGACAGAGCTTGGATGTCTTGTATGCAGACACAGGATGACATCTTTCCATCTTAAGGCTTTGATGGGTATATTATTCATTTAATTGTTAATTAGTAAATAAATATTGAATTTGTAATTTGGTTCTGGTGACACAAAGAGAAGAAACAGGAAAAGAAAAGAAACAGGAATGACAACTCAGATTAAACACAAAAAAGAATGAACATGAGACAGTAATTAGAACAAAAGAGAAAGGCGAAAGAAGAAAAAAGAGGGAACGACAATCTGGGAAAGCAGGTTCTGATGTGTTTGATGGAGGTACAACAAGAAACCCTGAGATGCAAAAGAAGAGAAATTCAGAGAGATGGAGTTTGAAGTGTCTAATAGGGTCAGTCTCCCTCTCTCTCCTCTCTCTCCTCTCTCCCTCGCTCTCTCTCTCCTCTCTCTCTCGCTCCCCCTCTCTCTCCCCCTCTTCTCTCTCTCTCTCTCTCTCTCTCTCTCTCTCTCTCTCTCTCTCTCTCTCTCTCTCTCTCTCTCTCTCTCTCTCCCTCGCTCTCTCTCTCTCCCCCCCCCTCTCTCTCGCTCTCTCTCCCTCGCTCTCTCTCTCTCTCTCTCTCTCTCTCGCTCCCCCCCATCTCTCTCCCCCCTCTTCTCTCTCTCTCTCTCCTCTCTCCCCCCCCCTCTCTCTCTCTCTCTCTCTCTCTCCCTCTCTCTCCCACTCCCCCTCTCTCTCCCACTCCCCCCTCTCTCTCCCACTCCCCCCTCTCTCTCCCACTCCCCATCTCTCTCTCTCTCTCTCTCTCTCTCTCTCTCTCTCTCTCTCTCTCTCTCTCTCTCTCTCTCTCTCTCTCTCTATCTCTCTCTCCCTCTCTCTCACTCCCCCCCCTCTCTCTCCCCCCCTCTCTCTCTCTCTCTCACTCCCCCCCCCCCCCCTCTCTCTCTCTCTCTCTCTCTCTCCTCTCTCTCTCTCTCTCTCTCCTCTCCCACCCCCCCTCTCTCTCCTCTCTCTCTCTGGGTTCAGTAGGTGTGTCTGTGAGCCGCTCTGTCTGTAGCTTTTGTCACGAGTCAATAGAGGTCACCATAGCGATTTTCAACGCCTTTCTAGGAAATAAATGGGCGTCGCTATAGAAATCAAAACTTTCAGAGGATTATTCTGCAGAATGATTGAAAAGAAAGAGTCCTGTACAGTGCTCTCCACACCAGACCCGCTGCATTCAGAGACGGGGGGAATTACCATCCACTTGAAGAACACATGCACATATTAAACAACTATTTAAATAACAAAGAAAAGTAAATAAACTCGGCAAAATGCACTACATGTCCAGCCAAACAAACACGACCGCTTATGCCATTCTGTAAATGTAAAAAATAAAATTCAAAATCCTGAAAAACTGACAAAAATGAAGATTCAATGTTTGTTTGTTTTTTAAAGAAAAATGAAAAAGTCGTGACTGTATATATGAGACAGGGTTACTATCATGAACTAAAACTAGAACCATAAAAAAAAAACATTTCATTACGTGAAAAAACATGACTAAAATAAAACAAAAAAAAATATAAAAAAATAATTGTATTAACTTATTTCATTTCAGTTAGTACCAATCTTATTTTTGTTAAGTTTAAGCTTAAGTACTAAAAAACTTAATACATTTTACTTTTCAGAACTATTCAGAGATATTCACTACAGATATGTCCGTGACGGCTAAGATTAGATTGATTTCCATGACACGCTGGTTCTTTAAAGAGAATTATGCCCACATCACTTTCCCCTGTTCAGGTGTGTAATTCATTACGCGGTACAGCCGTGCGGTTGTGGTTTGACACACTGCTTTCACAATCCTAGGCTGTATTGATTTTTATTTTTGCAGTCATAAAATGTCGAGCCTGTACGGTCAGCGCAGCGACCTCATGGTTTCGTCTAGACCTGTGCATTGCCCACATCCACAGTCTTACAACACATGGGAAATGCAATAAGCAACCGTACCAGACAATATATCCATTTTTCTCAAGTTTGTAAACAGAGAGAGCAATATTGAGGACAGCAAAATGAAAACTGCACTTTATATTGCAATATGTGCACTTACAGTTTACTTGCATCAGAAAGTACAGACTAAAATAAGTTAAAGGAATAGTTCACTTAAAAATGAAAATTGTCCTCATTTATGGACCCCATTGACCTCTATAGGACCCCATTGACCTTAAATACTATGTAATATTACCAAAATACTATGGGGTGCATCAACTGTGTGGTTACTGATATTCTCCAAAATATCTTCCTTTGTGTTCAACAGAAGAAATAAATTCATACAGGTTTGAAACAGCTTGAGGGTGAGTAAATGATGACAACATTTTAGTTTTTAAGCGAAACTATTCCTTACGTGGATTTAACATGGGTTGTTAGGTTTAGGTTCTGGGTTAGTACAGTAGCAATCATTCATAAAGGTCTAGAGACGGTGTCTCACCTGCTCCTCCCGTTGGCCAGTAGCTGGGGGAAGGAGAGAAGACCTGGGCAGCGAAGTCCTCGAAGGTCATGTTCTCCTTGTGGTTCTGAATGATGGCCTCCAGGTAGAGAGCTCTCTCCTCATAACTGACGGCCCATCAAGGAAAATTACATTCACATGACAGAAGATCATCACAGGGTTCAAAAACACCCAGGAACAATGACTGGAAATATCAACAAGAAAATCAGAACAACAGCACAGAAAAAGAGTTATAATGCTGTCAGCATCTAAAAAGTGACTCATGAAATCATCACAAAGTCATTTAGAAATGTTCTGTGAGGAACACACTAAAATGTATGCATGCATATTCAAAAATGGTGAATCAAGATGTTTGCATCATTTTATGCCAATGATGCCAAATGCAACTGGTTCTCAGGAGTTTTGTTGCCAAACATGTCTGAATTTGCAAAAGTGCAAGGAAGCTTTTTGAGATCTAACAGTAGATATAACACATACTTTTTAAAAAATGTCTCTTGTGCTCACCAAATCTGCATTTATTTAATAAAAAAAAAATACAAATACTTATAAGATCACGTTAAAATGCATCAGTTAGGGTTAGTGGATAGAATATGCAGTCTGCACAGTATTAAAAAAAATCATTATTTCTATGGAAAGTCCACATAACACATGGAAAAATGTACGTGCGTGTGTGTTTGTGCTTTATGCATTTGTAAAAATGTTAAGGAACACTGAATACTAATGCAATTAATGTCCAACAAAACGTTGGTTTAAAGCACTTAATGACACTTTCTGTTTTTCTGTGACCTAATGTAAAGTGGGTACTATTTACGGTTAATATGTTGTTAACAAAGCATTATCTAACTAAAGCTAATTAAACAATAATAATTTGTTAATTGCATTACACTGTTTGTAAATAGCCTATTTATATATATATATATATATATATATATATATATATATATATATATATATATATATATATATATATATAGAATTTAGAGACTACAATATACAAACTATTAATTAACTATAAACTAATAGTTTGCAAATGATTTGTAAGTACTTTATACTGTATATATTTTTATAAAGTGTTATCAACTGTACTTTATTCCTGTGATGTAATTAGTCCAGTTTTCAGTGATCCTTCAGAAATCATTGGAAAGCTACGGTCACATTTACCACAGCTCTGCAAACTTCACAGGCGATATCCAGTCATTCCAATAGGAATATACTTGTGGAAACCTTGATAAAAAAAAATGTATGAGACTTTGATAAATAGAAAGTTCGAAAGAACAGCATTTGTTTGAAAAAATATTGTTTTTGTAACAATGAAAAAGTTCTGCTCTAAATAAAATAATTAATTTACAAAAACCTCCTCACAAAGAAAGTCACAAGTAACAGTGCTAAGTAAACGAGTTTTCATTTTTTTCCCACTTGCACAGGCAGCTCAAATAATCAAGGGAAGTAAATTAGTAAAAGTAAAAAGGACAAAAAGAAGTTATTACAGTTTGCTTTAATTACAATTTAGCTTCAAGATCCGGCACATTCCACTTGGCATTTCAGAGCAAATGGAAACTTCATGTAATAGGTTGGGCACTGGTATACGGCAGATGAAACAAATCAAATCTTCCTGAAGCATTTGCACTGCAGTCATTACACACATGGTGAGCGTGGCCTGTGCAGTCCGTTAACCGTCCAAACAAACGCATGAGCAGGTGTTTCTGCGGCCACATACACACCAACACAAGCCTGGCAATCACTCGCCAACTAATACACGCATACAAGCCGTGTGCATTGCTGTATTTATATGTATATGTGTGTGTGTGTGTGTGTGCTCTAATGTGTAATGAATAGGTTGAGGAGTGGAGGCACATGCCTGCCTGCTGTAATTCTGGAGAGCCCGACTGATGCCATTCCCATCTCATTAGAGAGGCTGCTTATTCCGCCAGGCGCTAGGCTGTTGCCAAGGCCTTTGCACTCCATCATGACCACGCCACACCAGTGTGTGTGTGTGTGTGTGTGCCACGTGCCGGCGCAGCAGGAGCTGAGGCAACCGTGACAAATTGTTGAAAAGGTCCGACTGAACCCAGCGCTGACAAGCACCTGAGCCTGAGGGCTGCACACAAGAGGGAGCGATCGGCTTCACTTCTGCATGCTTTCTGCTCAAAACACACCGCCGAGAGGGAGGGGGCGCAGATCTGGGAGAAAACCTATAGCTTAGCCTCCAAATAAAACCGACTCAAAATGATCAGCAACAGACGGAACGCGGTGTTATGAATGTGTACGTACAAATCAGAGTATTACAGGGGAATTATCAAAACATTTAAGGTTTTGCTGGTATTGAAATATGGGCAACATTATATTATAGAGCCTTTGTGTCAAGAAGAAAAACCTTATGCACAATATAGCTTAGCTTGATCTCTAGAATCAATACTATTAGCTAAATACAGCACAGTACACATAAAATTGCTACTATGGAAACACGGTAAAGTGCCTTTATGGTTCATCGGGAAAGAAAACTAAAGATGAATAACAGTGAGTACTGAAAACACAACTGAGATGTAAAGCACATTAAGTAATGGGTGCGAAAGAAAAGTGTATGCGCGTGAAATAGAGGACAGAGGGAGGGAGGGGAAGAGAGGAATGAGAAGAAGAGATAATAAGCCTGATCCCACTAGGTCAACAGAGCCATATGGCGTGCCATTATCAGAGATGCAGATGACTTAAGCGTGGCTCAGCTATTGAGATTCCTAAAACAAATATTGACCTCAGCCAGAGTCACTGCTGCCATCGGCCAACCTGCACTCCCACTTCCTGAGGATGAAGAAAAAAGCCTAACCTCCATCTATTGAACACATTTATGCAGCAGTCACAGCACATATCATACATTCATCTGCGCCTAAGCGATGTTTGCGGCTTCTCATCAGTTCTGGCACACCTCGGATTTACGTGATACTGCTCCGGCAGCTGTTTATATATAAATGCACGCTGGCCTTTAGAAATAGGATTTGTGCTTTATTGTTCCTTGTATGCCTGATATAACAGTATAAAAAAGGTGTAGACAACTAACTACAAAACAAAGTGGTGTAGAAGCTATTTTCACTCAGAAATTGCTGGTCAATTTCACAAATTACAAAGATATGGCAAGCACATTGAATTAAACCTGAAATGTTCTTGTAAAACGCACTCCAATAATCTCTAAACACAATTTTTACAGTGTAGAAGTCAAAACCAGACTTGATTTGTGATTTGTCCAACATCTCATCTCTGTCTCGGGTTTCTCTAATTGTTGTGGCACAGGTTGTTCCTTTGAGTGCATGAGGTGGGTTCCTGAGGCTGGATGACGGTGACATGGACTAATTCAATAAAGCAGAGAACAGTGACGCCGTCCAAGCGCTCGTCTCCGCCGGAAGCGGGGCGATCTGAACATACAGGAAACACGCTGAATGTTTGCACAGACCGAGGTCTTTTAGATGAGACTGTTCCAGAATGCTCATGTTGAGAGAAAAACAAACACGGGGCCGTTCTGTATTTTCCGCAGGCGAGCGGGAACCTATATAAAGTATTAAATGAGAAGAAAGTTATCCGAAGTTTTGGGATTTCCCAACGTGATTGTAATTTAAGTCACCATTTCAGCACCTGTGATGGAAAAACTCTCCAGTCTGATGGAAACGAAACAAAGTGGGAATTTCCAAAGCCATTAATCGTAAGAACACGACTCTCAAAGTTTCACGCACCCAGAACACTCTACACAAAATATTTGAGAAAGATCTGGAAGCGGGACGTGGTGTCAAAAGGGCGAATTTAACACCCCACTGAATTGCTAAAATAATGTGATGACCTCATTCAGGCACAGGTCAGATTGTGCGTAGATGGGAGAAAGGGGATAAAAAAGTGTGTAAACAAAAAGTACAATAGCGCTGTTGCAACCGAGGGAAAACAGATGAAGCAAATCCACTTTGGAGAAGAAATGTCCTGTAAGCATCTGCAGAGGGGTTTAACAGATAATGCTCTTTTTACACTCTTTACGAGGACACTTCGCCACCCCACGGTGCACCAGGTGACAAAGGCGAGGCATTAAAGGCTGTCGAGAGCAGAAGCCCAGGGGACGCACTGACTCATTCAGTATTCAGGAACAGTCCAAAACCATCTATTCAACTGGGTCTTCAACCAGAACACAGTCGCAGAAGCTTCAGCTGCTCTGTACATGTTACTACAATCAAATCAACAAATGATTTTGACACATTTGGATTTAGATTCAAGTATGATTCTGAATCATCACTTGTATAGGGGCGTCTCTTCTATTATAATATCGTAATTGTTGTTTTAACGATGTACAAGCTGACATTATCGAGTGTCATTCACTTTGCAACCAAACAATAAGATGCCGTGAGATTGCACTTTTAGTGTGTGATGTAGTCTAGTAGAATGCAGTTAGAATTACCCCATTTTTTTTTATATATTTTCTAGCACAAATATAAATGTGATTTATTACATAACAACAGTTCAATAAACAAGAGGTTAATATTGTGTTGCATTTTAAACGTAGTATTCAGGAAACACATTTTGTTACTGAATGAATACGCGCTTTTGAACAATGATTCAATGACTCATTTAAAAAGTCACTCTTCATTACTGAAAGAATCTGGAATTTGAATGACTTGCTCATTACACAAACCTATTGACAGGTTAGTGTCATCTTTAAAGTATCATTACATTTAAAAAAAAATGTATATTCATTTATAAAAACAATGTTTATTGATAAAAATGTAATAACATATGAAGCATACATCTAATTAGGTGAGAAAAAAGCCCTTTCCCTGCGGAAATACAACTTTCCACAGAATATGAAGAAATTAAAAAAAACTTATGCTATTTACAATTTTAAGAATATTCTTTTCAAGAAATTTGTTCAAAACAATCTTAAGAAATGTTTTTGGGAATACAAAATATTCTCAATTGTATCCTTGAGTTCACAAATAACAAGAAAATGGCAGTTAAGAAAAATGTACGAATGTTTCGTAAATCTGGCCACAGATCTTATTTTCACAGCCGTGTTTTCTGGAGATACGATTTTTTGTCACTCCTACACACACATTTAGTGGTTATTATAAGTCAGATGTTTTACCGTACGAGTAAGTCCATTCGTTTTTATCACCCTACCCAACTAAATTAGCCCTCGTGAAATGTTAATTTTTCCTGACGTGTGTGTGAGGGTGATAGAGCGAGATGAAGAGAGTGTGTGTAGTTGTCCAGATGGTAAGGGGTGGCCAGTGGGGAATTGAGAGGTCAAGCACTTTGGCAGATCAAAGCCAAGGTCAGGTGGCAGTAGTGGCCATGTTCAAGGTGCAAAGGGACTCGGAGAGCCTCAGATGGCTTCTCATTAGCAGTCAGCTCAGGGCCCAGACCCCAGGGACCGCCTTCTAAACCCATCCCACCCTGAAACCCCTCCCCTCGGTCCACACACACAACAAAAGAGCTCACCCCGCAGGACACCTCAACACTGCTGACTCAGGGTCACAACGCCAGTTTGACAGTGCGCATAAATCCATCATTTACATGTTGGTGGAGATAAGGAAGTAATATCAGAAAATGGTCCTGTTAATGGAGCTTAGTCAGAGTAGACACCATAGTGAACTGAAAACAAGACGTGAGGGATGTGGATATCAGGGGCCGGATTCATGAAAATCATCTTAAGAAAGATGTTAAGCAATTTTTTTAGGATAAATGTGTAAGAATGTTCCAAAGTGCAATTCTTAAATTTGTTTTCTTAAAAAGAAAATGCCAGGTTATATAACTGAAATAAACATTCACGTTATTTCCGTTGCAACTGGCTTGACTGGATACAGAGTCGAGTTTAACGCATGTTTTTAATGCTTTTTTCAAAGAGCCTATCTCAATATGGAGAGGGCTGTTGCATTAATAACTTCATTAAACATCGTACCTGCAGGGATTAAAGACTTAAGAATTAAGTTGGAGATTATCCATTATTATCCTTAATTAACATATATATGTTATGCTATTTACAAGAATTTTCAAGAAATGGGTTTCAAACAATCTTAAACCTTTTTTTTTGGGAATACAAAATATTCTCAACTGTATTCTTGAGATCACAAATAACAAGAAAATGGCAGTTAAGAAAAATGTTATTCTTAACAATGTTTCATAAATCTGGCCACAGGTCTTATTTTCACAACCGTGTTTTCTAGAGTTTTAAGTTCACAGTAAATGTTGAGGCGAAGCATATTTTCAATGTTTTGTTTGCAATCAATAAAATAGTGAAAATAGTGTCTACCCTGACCAAAGTCTGAAAGCATTTTTTCTGTAAGTCTAAACTAATTTTGTATTTAACCCTATAAATGGTCCTTTGATAAAATGGATCAGGTTTGTGACAGTGCAAAGAGCAGATGGACACAGTAACCCAGAGGGGCCTGAGGAAGAGTAAGAGAAAGATGTGTAATGCTAGAGCTGTTTCAGTTGGGTTAGAGCTCTATTAGCATCGCAGGGGTCAATTAGCAGACAGAGGCTTGAGGCCTTGCACTGCTGTGTCTGCTTCAGCTGAAGAAAGGCCAGGTCTGATCAGAGATGGAGGCTGTAATTGAAACATAAGGAGCCTCTGGAGTTGTAGCCTGAGGACAGGCCACTTCACTGCGCTTCTGCATTTAACGTTCGAGCCTGACAGTGATGCTTGAGCAAAAAAAGTGCAAATTGTACAATGCACTTAAAATGGAAGTCTATGGAGAAATACACTAGGAGAAAATAAAACACAGTGTTTTAAACGTGTAGCTACAAGACACACTTGTTGCTATGAGATTAGTGCACTGAAAAAAATGTTATGTTGAATTTACTTAATTTTATTATGTCAAGGGGTTGCACGAAATAAATTTATCTAAATCCAGATATATTTTTTAAGTTAAATGTACTTATATTTTGTAAATTGGTTGTACTTATATTTTATAAGTAATTTCAGATTAATTATATTCATAAGTTTAGCTAAACTATTTTGAGTTGAATTTACTAAAAAATTTTAAGAATCACCCTGTGAATCTCAACAATGGTAACAATTATAAAGCATGTTGCAGTGCATTCTGGGTGCAACCAATCAAAACGCATTCATGGCTCCCATCATGCTTTGCTGAATGAATACATTATAGCTTATGATCAGAGGTTATCTCCTTGTCACCATTGCTGGCTCTGTACGAATTCAATGATTCAGGTCAAATGATTGTGAAATAATGGTTGTTAAATAACAATTAACACCATCAAATCACCTTTTCTATTTGTTCATCTTGCTGTTTTGACTCAGGTACAGCTGTCAAACACAATACAAAGTTAATGATGTGATACTAATAACAAATAAGTGGGATTAAATAACACATTAAAATCAGTGAAATTAACCAGATAAAAACATGTAACATTTACAAAGGGTCAGAATCATTTTTTTCAGTGTGTGATAAAAATCACTAATCAATTGTTTGAGCAAAGTTACAATATTTTTAAAAGGTTTGGGATAAGTTAGATTTTTTTTTTATTCAGCAAGGACACATTAAATTGATCGAAAGTGACAGTTAAGACATTAATACTGTTACAAAAGACTTACTTTGAAGACTGGAGTAAAGATGCTGAAAATTCAGATTTGATCACAGGAATAAATAAATGCATTTTAAAATGTATTCACATAGAAAACAATTATGAATTATATTATTTCCCATTATAAGAGTTTTTACTCCGTTTTTGATGGGATACATGCAGCCTTGGTGAGCATTCAAGTAACTATCCCTAAACAAATATATTTTTTTCTGCTTTTTAAACCCTCAGGAATTCCCACAAACGTTCACTGCACTAATGTAATCATGACATTTATTCGCTTTTACTACAAACGCTGTAACATTTTACTAAAAAAAGCTCAATGTTCATCAAAGGTCTTCCTCATTACACTGCTATTAAAATGTTATTTTAATTAACCTCTATTATAGACAGAAATGATGGACAGGAACGTTTACGGACAGACATTTAAAGTTTAAAGAGCAAATGCAAATTTCCATCATTTCATTGCTGTAACCATCAAGGCACGGCAAAGGTTAACAATACGCTTCTGCTCACCCCTCTCTTATTTGGCCTCTAAATGGGCTCTTGTGAGAGGAAGGAGAAGTTGAAGAACTGGAGAGTGACCATGCATGCTCAACCTCCACTCCAGCCAAGCACCAGCCATTAACCTCCACCAATCACATTGACCTTGCCGTCTAGCAGGGGGAGAGGATAATTGGCTGGTTTAGAAAAAAGGCCCCGCTGCTTTTGGGATATTGTCCGAGCGAACGCACTGCTGACATTCTCTATCTGTGAAAGGAATGTTTGCATACAGATGCCTTTCCATTTCTGCTGCACTTGTGCTGTAATTAGGCGCTGACACCAGCAGTCAGATCAAACACACTTCCACAGTCTCAGCTACGCTACGATTACATGGTATCACCACCACAGAATTATATTGTGTCATGCTGTGTGCTTGACCATTTGTTATACTGAGATATGGGAAAGAACAAAACACAAACTTGGTTAAGGTGTTTATCGGACAAAATATTATGGCAAAAAAGGCAAACTACAGTTTCAGGTTTTATTTTTCCTATGCACAAAAAATGCATAGAAAAACAAAAAGCTCACAGGAAAAAAATATTTTATAACATAATCAGTTATTAATATTTTGTTGGTTCTCTCTTGTTTTTAAATGTCTTGGCCAAAAATTACGCCAACACAATTTGACATGTTTCATTGCGTTATCACAAATAGAACAAGTGACTCCAAGCACAACTACACAATATGCTTACAAAATCTTAAACAATTTTTTTTTTATAATATTTGACGCTGCAGATCCAGGGCTTGATCATACTCCTAAGCCAAAAGTTTACTTCAGTTTTGGCGAAAATACTTAGTATATTCATGCAGCCGAACACTGAGCCTCTTGAAGTATTTTACAGCATGTGCAAACACAGACGCTCGACACACGCCCACTTGAAAGATTCATCTAGGGCTGCACGATTAATCGCAACTTACATGAAATCACGCTTAAACCGGTTTGGCTTATTGCGATTATGAAATCGCAAAGGCTGTGATTATTTGCGACATATATTGTCAGTGACGCACGGCTCTGTGATCAGTAGTAAACGCTGCTCCATCAGAAAGCACTGCGAGTATGACGCACATTTGAAAAAGCAGAACACGACAAACATCTTTCCAAACATGAGAAGCATTTATGAACCTCTTGTCCAACAAAAGACAACATTTAATAAACCAAGCGTTTCAATCTTCTGTTTATTCAGCTACAGATAGTATGATGCCCATAGGGATTTCCTAGAACGATGTGGGTTATCCTACTTCTTCGGGGGATATATGGAGTTTTTGCGCAAGTGCGCCTCTGGCGTTCAGATGAAGCAGCATTTACTACCGATCACAGAGCCGTACTTCACTGACAAGCTGCGCATAATCACAGCCTTTTGCCAAATCATGTGCGGTTTAATTTTGATGAATAGTGCAGCCCTAGTTTGATCCTTGTCCAGTGTCTGCGCTATTTCCCTCTAGAAGTTATGAGCGATAAACTAAACTGATAAACTAGAGTTGCGTGTACCTCTTAACCCCCTCAAACAAGCGGTTATCAACACGGCCGTCTTTTGTTCTTGCAGTTTTGCGTACAAATTTGGCTTACATGCATTCTAGCCGTAAATGCTAAAATATTTGAGAATCAAATCAGATCCAAAAATTACACATTTGCATATGGTCAGAACTCCACACAGCTCCTGTATTACTCTCCACTGGACACAAATGATTTCCGGTCTCTCGTTCATGTGGGATAGTGTAAAGGCAGCTTGATTACACGGTTTCTGAACATGAAGCATTTATAGAGGTACACTCAAATGTAGAAGTACACCCTTAAATGTTAAACTTAAAACGCTCCGCCAATGAAAGAGTGAAGCAGGGCTCTAGAGTGCGACCAAAATTTGTCAGAGTGCGACTAAAATGTTTCCTAGCACCTAACGTCCTCGCATCCGCTGCTTCTCCACGAACGAAGCGTTTGTTCTCCTTTGACGGAACTCACACTCATGGTTGGATCATATCGTGGTCTAAACCAATCAGAGACAGAGATGGGGCGGGTCTTTGCGTCTGATTGGCTGTGGTAGGCCTACATTGCTCTGTGATGTGTGATTGAAATTGCGACCTGAGCACCAGAGAATCAGTTAAGGCAATCAGCATCAGCAAAATAAATGCAAGAATAGAGTTTTTTCTTTAAGAAAAGTAGACCTGTTCCCCCCAACACTCTTCACGGTCAATGCTCGAAAACAGCCCAGACATGGAGCTACTTCAGCCACCAGTCTCCTCAGTCCCTGTAAGATGCCAAGCCCTGGTCCTTCGTCAGAGATGGCATCCGACTCAGAGACGGAGGTAGAGCCGACCGAGCTTGAGCTAGAGACTCAAAATAAAAAAGGGAAAAACATATACATTTCGTAAAGACTGGTTAGACCAGTTTCCCTATTTAAGTTTTAATAAGAAGGAGAACGTAATGCACTGCATTTATTGTAAAGAATGTGGCCAGAGCATGGCAGGGAGCAGTGCATTTGTAAGCAGATCAAAAAGCACAATATTAAAAAAAAACACACTTCATGCTGCTATAAGTGTGTGACTAAAGTGTGTGTGTGACCCCTCTCCCGGCTGCATTTCAGCGGCAGGCAGCAGCATCAGGTCCTCAGAACAATCAGAGATGATAATAAAATTCAAATGTCGCTTATAACATCACAAAAGAAGAGCTGCCATTCACTAAATTTAGATCGGAAATTATTCTGATGAATGGATTAACGGAATAGACGTGAACCCGACGTACAGCAATGTGATGCATGTGCCCAATTTATTGGGGTAATAGCTGACACATTAAAAAAAAACACCACTGTTGCCATCGCGAATTCCATACATGTCATTTTTGATCTACGGTTTAGGGAAGCACTTTTAATACAGTTAATACAGTATAATTGTGCGTGCTTTAAATAAAAAAAAAGTATTTACCTACACCTTATTCTTGCTTAAAATCATTTACATAATATATATGAATGTATATGAAGCATGATAAAAAGGTGACGTTGAAATTGTGGCGTTAAAGGCGACGCGAGCCGAGGGACAATTTGGGGGCACCGAAATAAAAAAGTTATCGGTTGTGCAACAGTGCAACCAAGGCAAAAAGTTAGTCTGGAGCCCAGTGAAGTATCGCTTCTATTACCAATTAACCATTTATGAGGGCTTTTATGTGATGAGAAAAAGTGTGTTGAAAAGCAAATCAGAGAAGAGAAAGCAGCAAGAGATGTACAGATAAAGAGAGAGCACAATGGACTTGATGCCAGTTCCCGTCAGCTCCAGAGCCCGTGGGATGGCAGGTGTTGATTGGTGGATTTCTATGGCACCGCTGTAAGGGTACCTGTTGTCACGGTACTGGACGGAGGCGCGAAGCATGTCTCGGTGGAAAAGCCAGGAGGAGGTGTGAGGTGATTATGGGATGGATGGGGGAGGGGAAGAGAGGGAGAACTCCAGAGGGACGAGTGAAACAATGCTGCTGATGTGCTCGTCATTAGCTCAAGGCCCTGGCGTCTCATTACTCAGCTTGTTCTCAGAAAGAGACGATGATTACTGATCAAGAGTGCCAGAGTGAGCGTGTGCACGAGACGAGGAGAAACTACAACAAACAAGGGTGGGGACGCGTCAGAAAACATCCCTGTCGTCTTTCAGTCAGTAATGTCAGCTTCTGAAGGATGTGTGTGTGTGTGTGTGACTCTTCCACTTCAACACAAGGCTAATTAAGTCCAAAGCCCAGAGATGAAGGGGAGTTGAGACAGGTTAATTGAACCTCGAGGGGGACGTTCACACCCTGCACATCTCACCTCTCCAGCATCCATCTCAGAAGAAGACGCGGCCACGTAGAGTTACGAGCGTGACATCACTTCCCATGTAGATTCCCGTATAGAGCTGCCAGGCCGGCCGAGTCTGAGTGCAGATTTACGACGGGTTTAAATCAAACGCCTCTGCACTACCTGAGCGTGAACACAAAGGCTCCTCTGCCTATGGCGCTCGAAGTATTGATCCGATCTATGGGTCAAAGAAAAGGGCTTGTTGGCATAGAGAGAGAATGTAGAGAGGTTAACGGGTTACACCGCGCTGAAAGATCTGCCGCGGTGGTGGCACTCGTATTATGGATCTCAGGGGAATTGTTGATTAAGGTGAGGTGTGTGTGACTCGGCAGTTTCCACATAAAGAAGACGCATCCTGAACGCCAGCCCGTCTCGCTTTCTTACTAGAGAAAGCTCTGATAGGAATGGGGAAGTAACTTTAGAGGCTGTGGAAAGTGGGAACATTTTTCGAAGTGGATTTTCAAAGACACAACTGGACGTGTCTCTCTGAAATTTCCACTTGTCAACCAATGCCAGCACTGCAGCAAAATGTTTTCAACTTCTGGTCACATGACGAAGCGTTGCTTTTGCAAACCTTTGTACTTCTCCTCTACCTCCTTGCGACAAACCATAGGCAATGAAATCAATCATTTTTCCACATTCAACTCAAATGCGTAGGCATCTTAAGACTTTGAGAATATTGCATAGCCACGCTAGCCTGGCTATCGTCTCATTGAGACTTGGGTCTGGGAACCACATGTTCATTTTCTCATATTTGAGGCGTGGTTTACGAATGCCCAGAGCCGTTTATTGGGTGCTACGAATGTCTATCAAATTCGCCTGTACGTAGCTCATAGCCAATCATTTTAATTATACCAGGTGACGTATGTAAAGCGACTGAAATTAGACGAGGAAGACGACGATGGGTCAGAGATTTATGTGTACACAATGCTGTTCAGCGACTATTGCCGTTTGTGCAAGACAAACATGAGGGTGGAAGGTATATATGGACCCACTACAGACATGTTTTTATCGAGTTTATCCGAGATTGGCCAAAGCCTGTTGGTAGCAGGGCAAAAACATCTTTCTTGGTTATGAAATGGTTTAATGCCAAAAGCTGCTCTTTTTTTCTAAATAAACTTGCGTTCTAAACTACTTAGAACAATATCTAAGGCTAGCCTGGCTAACGCCAGACCCAATCTCGTTGAGAATTGGGTCTGGGAACCACATGCGCAATTTCTCGTATTTGAGGCGTGGTTTCAGAATGCCCGTCGCAGTTTATTGGGTGCTAAGAATGTCTATCAAATATGCCTGTACGTAGCTCATAGCCAATCGTTTCGATTATACCAGATGACGTATGTAGAGCGACAGAAATTAGACAAGGAAGAAGACGATGGGAAAGATCTTTTTTGTAAACAATGACGTTAAGCGATTATTGCCGTTTGTGCAAGATAAATATGAGGGTAGAAGGTATATATGGACACTCCACAGACATGTTTCCGTGTGTTGCATAGATGTTGTCATCGTCTAGCTGCTCCCTCCCCGTTCTGTGATTGGTTCCCTAAATGAGGCGAAAAATCTGGCCATGGTATCCAGACTGCCTTTCAGCGTGAATTGAATCGCGCTGCGGTAAGGCAGTATGGGGAAACCCAGGCTAATCTAAGGCTGCATCGAAAGGTAACTTCACGTCTGCTGCCATGTTGGATCCGTAGGTATAAACAAACTGCTTCGGTGTCGCATAGACGTCGTCATAGTCTTGCTGCTCCCTCCCCGTTCTGTGATTGGTCCCCTCGCTGAGGCGAAAATCTGGTCCATGGAATCCAGGCTACCTAGCAGCGTGAATAAAATCGCACGCTGCGCACAAGTCAGCATGGGAAACCCAGGCTATAGCCACGCATTGCTTGACACCAAATTCTAGTGAGAAGTCTTGCTTTCTACGGTCGACATAGCATGGCACAGATGAAACCTGTTGATCATACTATCCAGCATGATGTTAAAAATCTGCTTATTAGACTAATGACCTAGAATTTAAAAAAAATAATAATAATAATAAAAAAAAACTTTTCAGTTATGGTCATTATACATGACTAGAAGAGTCCATTTTTATTCAGGATTAAGCATTTTGTAATCTTCCCAGATAAATGTTTTAACAAATTCAGACTGATAAGGGCTTTAATATGAGATGCAAAGAGGGAAGTAATTAAGCTAACAAACCGCTACTATAAAAGGCAATTGGGAACAGTGCCGCTTCTAAAAGAAGTTATAATAAGATGGAGCCATCAAGGCAGACGCATCTCAAGTCAGAGGTGGGCAGCGCAGGTTCTTTGAAGAGCTCTTTTGTATCAGACACAGGCCTCTTTGTGATAAAAAGCTCCAGCATTTATAAAGCCCTCCTCATTGAGACAATGAGATTAATTCACATGCGAATATGCATTGGGCGCTGAATAATCAGCTAAACATGCGGTTCTGAATGGACATGGATTATAAGAGAGATCCTGTGATCCTCTTTTAAGGTATCAGGCAAAGCATGAAAAATTAATAATGGTGTTAAACAATGATACAAAATCTGACAAAGACAAAAAAATATAACTCTAGTTTCAGTGAGAAAGAAATGCCTGTCTTTCTCCAATATCAGTAGTACAGAATATCATCTTAATTCATTCAATACATGCCTTTACCACACATGCTGTTTATTAGCAACATGTAACCAAAACAAGAATTCATTAGTCAAGCTTTTTAATGGCGTTAATTAAAAATAATAATGTCAATTACTGAGATTTAAAATATATATATATATATATATATATATATATATATATATATATATATATATATATATATATATATATATATGTATGTATGTATGGGTGTTGTTTTGTTAAGTATCAGATTTGATGGACTTTATGGATGATATGGTGAGGCTTCAGAGATCAAAACTTAATTATTTTTATTATTATTAATTATTATAATTATCATAAAAAACACTTGAATTTTATTCAAAGGCCCAAACTGAGCAAAAATATGCAATTATGTACAGTATACAGTATGGCTAAAAATTAAGATGCAATTCTAATAGCTTGTAATGTAAATCAATGGGATCTTCATAACATTATGGATATTCAAGGAAACCTAATTTGCTTCAGTCTAGTAAGTGTTCAACTATTTAACTAAATATTATTAATAATATAAAAGTTATTTTTTATGTTTACTTTATAAAAATCTGCTGATTTCACAGCAGAAAAACACATGAACTACAAGCTAAAGGGGGGACGTTTTTACAATTATACTAAAAGGCCTTTTACTAGTTAAAAAATCATAAATAATCAATCGGACGAAAAAAGGCATGTAGTAGATTGTGTGCAACAAGTTTTCAGCAAAGATTTGATCGGTTTTATAATTTAGAGCCTTTAGAATTTTGTGCATCAAATATGATACAGTACGCTTTAAGCGAGACACGGCAGGCAAAAACATTGTTTTTTTTTCACTGGTTAATTTTGAGATGTTGGGATATTTATCTTCAATAACACATCTTCTTTCAGACTTGTGGTGAAAAAAAGTCAGAAATGCACATTTAGGTCTTTATTTTACTACACTTTGTCTGTTTGAGTCTGTAGATTTCTCATAAATTCATCAAAAGTTGGCGATCGGCAGAGCCGGACAGTAACAGAGTACATTTACTTGAGTACAGTACTTAAGTACAATTTTGAGGGATCTGTACTTTACTCGAGTATCATTTTTGGGGAGTACTCATGACTTTACTCAAGTACATTTGAGAGGCAAATATTGTACTCTTTACTCCAATACATTTCTATCCATAACCGTGAGTACCGTGAGTAAAAAAAAAAAGGGAAAAAAGAAAAATCTCGGACACCCTCAATTTGTTGTTTCCCTCTCAAACGTGATTGGATTGTGCAGGTGCCACTGATTGGGACAGCCTATCAGCAATCACCTTCAGCTTTCCGCCAAAACTCAACTCCATGGTCAGATTTAGATAAGAGACGAAACCATGGACGAAACAATGGATGAAGACGCAGCAGGTCCATCCCGGGAGCGATATTTTTTTTCCCAGGATGGTAGGGGAAGACTCATGAATATTCATTAGGGAACTCATCCCTGATTGGTCTGATGACCTAACCCCGCCCCTAAACCTACCCGTCACTGGGGTTACGACCAAGATTGAACACCGCCCCTAAACCTACCCGTCACTGGGGTTACGACCAATAAGGGATGAGTTCCCTAATGAATATTCATGAGTCTTCCCCTACCATCCTGGGAAAACAAATATCGCATCCCGGGAATGTGCCGACCCGTGGCCCGGCTGGCCCCGCCTCGCCAGACCATTTCAATTTTCTGCAATGTTAAATAAAGCAACATGGTAAAAATATGAAAATGACTTGATTTTACTTTCAATTCCTTTTACATTCTCCAAGGTATTAATATTATCATTTTTCATAACTCCATGTAGGAAGTTTCTGTACATAAATGTAAGCACTGTGGCAGTAGTATAATGTAATATTTAGAAAATTTACTCTTGTACTCTTGATACTCAAGTACTTTTAAAACCAAGTACTTCAGTACTTTTACTTAAGTAGACATCTGACTGTAGTACTTTTACTTGTACTTGAGTAAAATTTAGCAAGGGGTATCTGTACTTTTACTAAAGTAATGGAACTGTGTACTCTGTCCGCCTCTGGCGATCGCGATCTGCACCCTGTCATCACACACACCGTTAGAAAGCTCTCTCTCTCCTGCACAATACTGTCAGATCCAAATATGGTCATTTCCTCTAAAGGCGCAATCTCATTTTACAATATAAATTTTTAAAGCCCGTTTTCTCAAAATGACTTTTCTCTCAAACTCCAAGTCTGAAATCTCCACTTCAGTCGCACATATATACACCACACTTTCCAGTCTTGTAGCTTTTAGCCTATATTATAAAGACATTTACAGAGGGATTTGTAAATATATTATTCCTAGCCTGATTTATATAACATTTTATTCTAAAAAAACATGGCAAAAATATTTTTTTTAAGGCTATTGACAGTTTATTCTGATTTACAGGATAACAAAAGTAGATATCCATAAATCCCTCTGTAATTTTTTTTCCCATCCAATATGTGAACACAATGAAAAAAATTATTTGAACCTGGCTTTATCCAATACTCAGATTATACTCAAAATATATGTAAATAAGCGCATATTTAATTAGATAATGCATAATTTGCATATTTAAACATTAAATTACAGAAAACTTGTAATACATTTTTTTCTCATCTTAAAGGGGTGATGAACTGAGAAATCAAATTTTCCTTGAGCTTTTGACATCTGAGAGGTCATCATATTATAAGAATATCCTGTAAGTTTCAGAACTGAAAACGTCCTTGTTAGTCCAATAAATGCTTTTATTGACACCAGGCTCAGCAAACGACCCGTTTTTCAAAGTGGGGAACTCTGAAGTCAAAGAGGATAAAACACCACCCCCGCAGAAGAAGATCAACGCCTGCTTCAACACGGCCGGTTTAGCCCCGCCCACCGATTCGCGCATTACGAGATGGTCCTCACTGCAGAACATGAAATCCACGGGGAGGAGTCGGATCTAGATCCAACTCCTCCCACCTTACATACCTAAACCTACCCAGCTCCACCCCTTATCCCTAAACCCACCCCTAAACCTACCCAGCTCCACCCCTTATCCCTAAACCCACCCCTAAACCTACCCAACCCCACCCCTTAATCTGGATCCGACTCCGCCCCCCGGATCTCGTGTACTGCAATGAGGTGCTACTGCGCATTACACGCATAGCTAAATAACATAGGGCTACCTCGTGATGACAAACCGGATCGAGCTACCGAGCAATACAAAATATTGTGCAGTGCCTGGTTGTGGAAGAAGACAGTCTCTGCATAAGCTTCCTCTGGATTCCAATAGGAGTGCATGGATAAACTTTATTTTTAATGATGTTCCACTCCAGCTGATGAGGTAAAACATTGTCCGTCTGTTCGCTTCATTTCACTGAGGATTGTTTTGTAAACAAGACTGGATTTGCAGACCGATTAAGAGTAAAGAACGGTGCTGTGCCATCTATATTGGATCTGACAGGAATTATGCAACACCTGGACTCTGCGTCGAACATGTATGGGCGAATCATTCCGGTTGCCATTTTACAACATTGGACGTTTTCAAAACAATTTCCCCCAAGTGCATCGACCGGTGAGTTGAAACTCATTATAATATGCAAAACTGTTATTCACTCACAGCAGTGGGCGTTTACTTCCAAGTCTTCAGTGCGAGACGCCCATAAAAACCCAGCGTTTTTCAGCTAGGCTCAAAACTAGGTTAGAAAATAGCCTATTACTTATTCATTTTGATGTTTTTGAATGCAAAAACCAAGCGAACGTCATAAATTTACCTCAGACAACAATATAATAAGATTTAAAAAGCCAGTTCATGACCCCTTTAATGTAGGTAATCAACTGGGAAAGTTTCATGGTGATATCTGCTAGTTAAAAATGTTACCCTATTCACCTGTAGCGTCTCGCCTTAAATGGGTGATATTTATAGGGTTTAATATTTAACTTTGAAGCATGTTTAGTAGCAAATAGTTTTTTTCCGAGGTATCAATTTTCCCTTGTATTAGTATAAGCAGGTGAAATGTTGATATAACAACAAACTGACCAATCAGAAATGACAGAAAATAAGAATATGTGTAGATGGGGATGATAAACAGACTTTTGGTGTACTCTCTCTCTTCATCTAGTCTTTTTTGGTGGGGGGGGGGGGTAATTCCTGCCTGCAGGCGCTCTGTGCAGTCAAGCGCACTATTACGAGGCAACAATTAAGCGGGATGTGGAAGCCGGCACCTGGTCCAAGGCATTCAGTGGCTTTCAGCAGCAGCTGACTGTACAGTGTCCTCCACACCAGGTGGTCCTCCTTCAATGACATTAGCTAGTGACTCCAGGGTTAATAAAGGGCCCGCATTGGCCCAGTGTGCTTGCACAAATCACATTCACTTAGCCACAGACACTGGCTCTTTAAATGGGCTGACCAAACAATGTGCTCTCCAAAACAACCACATAAAGACAGCTCGAAACACAAGTTGAGAATGTTACTTGTCATCAGAAAGCATACAGGCGGTCTTTAAAATGTAAATACATCTTATGGATATGATGCTGGAGCAGCTGTAATGTGTCCTAAAACTGGGCTTCTTTTCTACACAAGTCAAACATCTATCTATATTTCTCACAATATTTCAGTGATCCTTAGATTTGATTTTTTTTGTTTACATAATACGTTTAGTCAGTCATTTGTACTTTATTAAAGGACAAAGGGATTCAAATCATGATCCCACTGTGTCATTGTGACATATTTAGAGCCATTCACCACCAGTCATTAAAGATTGTTCACCAAGGCTGCAAAAATACAGTAAAAACAGTGATATTTTGAAATATTATTACAATTTAAGTTATATATTAGATGTAATGTATTCCTGTGATGCAAATCTGTATTTTCAGCATCCTTACTCCAGTCTTCAGTTCAGAAATCATTCTAATGTGCTTCTCACTTATTATTTGAGCTCAATTATTAATAATGGCATCAATGTTGAAAACAGTTATTTATGTTTATAACATTATAAATGTCTTCACTGTCACTTTTGATCAATTTAATGCATCCTTGCTGAATAAAGGTATTAACTTCTTTAAATAAATAGTAAAAAGTATAGTAAAAGTATTAAGTTCTCCAACATTTGAATGGTACTGTATCCACAAAAATATTAGGCAGCAAAAACAGTTTTAAACATTGATAATAATAAGAAATGTTTTTTGAGCACCAAATCAACATCATACAGTACCAGGAGGATGGGTTCGATTTGGATTTAACGTGTATCCTTACTCTTATATTTACTATGTCTAAACTACTTTTTGTATTATTTTTCTTTACATTTTGTGTTGTGTGTGTTTGTCTTATAAACGTCAAGTTTTGGTGAGAATGATGGCTATGCTTTCTCAATATTGCTTCCTTTTTTAACGTATTTTTTATATGTTAGGCAAATCCTTTTTAAACCTTTTTACAAGAGTTTTTGCTGCGGTAAAAAAAAGACGTAATATTTCACAATATTTCACAATATATTTTTGGTCAAATAAACGAAGCCTTGGTGAGCCAAAGATACTTTTTTTAAAAACATTAAAAACAGTAATTATTCCAAACTTTTGACAGGTAGTGAATGCGTTTATTTGTTGATACCAAACGGATAATTCACTTTATAAAATAGAGATTAAACATCAATAAAACATTGTGATATCAATTGCATCATACTTCTAGGAGATGAAGACGAAACCCTTGGCTGGTGTGGGGGAGGAACTATAGACACGTCCTCATAAAGCCTGTGGCATCCTCACCTCACAGCTTTGTGCATTAACCGTCAATGAGACTCATATACATGACAACAGCTATAGATTTGTAGCGGCTCTGCCACAGTAATTAAAAGGCTGTATGAACTGTTTGAAACCAAGACCTGCAAATCACAATGAAATGCTAAGAGCTTCCATTTCAGCATTATGCTGGATTGTCTGGCAATCAAAAGGAGCAGCAAATATAAAAACCAATCGCAGACACGTAATGAAGTTCCAAACAGACGCAAATGGCCTCTGGTTGAGGCAAATACTTTATAATGAGCATTTCATATACAAACAAATGAATAAGAATCACGGGGGAAATTACGGCATTATTATAGACATCCGGTGTAACGTTCTCCTGCCAGGAAAGCTAAGGGACATTAGCAGAGCTTAGCCCTTCACCGAATAAACTGCACTCCTCTACTTCACGATGTAAAGAAGCTCCATTTCCACATCAAAGCCCGGCTGGAAAAAAAGCGTGATGCACACTTTTATGTTGCTTTGCGGTTTTTGCTGTTGTTTTGTTTATTCCCCCTATCCTCTTCGCAGAGACTCCGTTTTGTGTGAACATGCAAATGGAGAAACACAAGGACATCCTTTAGCTCAGAACAATCACAGGCAGCGCGTGGAGGAGCCGTCTCTGCCTTTGAACTGTTTAAAGTGGTATTAATGGCCAACTTATAAATAATCAACTAATTCCTCTTTAAAGATATCCGCCAGTGGAGCGCTGCAAAAACTGCGAGCGCTGCGGTCTTTAAAGCAGCCTCAATGCGCAATGTTTTATTCATATATTTTGTATGCTATGCAATGATTTGTTGCTTGCAAAACTTTATTAAACAGCAGATGCTTCAATCAAAGACCTTCCCCAGGCATTTCATTGAAAACTGTTCACGTTCAACCAGATTTCTTCATTTGTCTTTATAAAAGAATAATTGAAATACTATAGGCAAATTCCAGGGTACATTCAGCATAATCTGAGCAGCATCTGTGCATTCAGAAGTCTGGTGCTACTGTACATTAAGAAATAAATTGTGTTCTGAATGGTCTACACTCACTTGAGATGAGTGTGGGTCATCTATCAATGCGTTTAGTTGCAGTTGAAATGACGTGACCCACTAAATCTCGGAGAGATGTTGTTGGATTATGCAAAGGGAGTAAAGTAGACAGCGAAAGTTATTATGGTGAATCAGTACCTGTACGACCGAAGAAGCAGAAAAGGTATGCAGCCAGAAGACTAAAAGACTCCCAAAGATTAAGGTGGAAAGATGTTATGACTGAGAAAATCCTGGCCTCGTCTCACTCGCCACAATTTCTAAAAAGAGTCTAAAATATCAATCAGATGACAGAAGGACTGGACTAGATTGTGTGCGACAAGTTTTACAGGAAAGTTAATCATGTGGACCATTTAAACTTTCTGCCTATCAACTATGATACAGTTAGCCTGGTCCCACCAGACTCTCGTACATTTCATTTCATTTGTACATAGAGTCTGCCACCGCTCCATTGACTTCCTTGTAGTCGGGAACTCTATTGAAGTCTAAAACTATTGGATCTGCCCAGAGTCACTCTGGATCTGCCATAACCAATCGCTAACGTTTGGTCGTGACATATGTATTTTCCCGAACCCCGTGGGGAGGATGGCCACCAACAAAACTAAGCAAAGACTGTTCTTGCTCTGGTTTTAACATCTTGATATTCGGCAGCGCTGCCACAACGGACCGAATGGATTCGCTCGCATCTTTCTCCGCTGTCATTACTGAACTACAACTCAAATAACGCACAAGTCCGCATCAACGTCATCGTTCTCAGCCACTCCCTCTGTTCGCTGATTGGCCCGCTAAAAAATTTATCGGAAAACCAAAGTCTACAGCAGATTCCCAGACGTAGTACCGAAGGAAAATGAAAATTGAGCGGAAGTAGGTAGGAGGGCAGAGCCAGGCTATGATACAGTAGACTTTATGGTTAAACACCTCTCCTGTACTTGTGCTCAAAACACAGTCAACCGATTGAAAATACCCAAGGATATTCCTCATTTATGATTATAAGTATTATATAAAGCTGGACCAACTAAAATGTGCTTGGTACATACATGTGTTTAATTAAATTGCTCTTTATACACCAAACTTTTTTTGGTGTATTGTTTTATAATTGTTAATTTAGTGCCACCGCCGCTTGACAAAAACAACACGGCACAGAAGCATAAAATGAACGTATCACGGGACGTACAATACAGATGGCGGGTTATACGGTGGCTGACATTTGAGTGACATTTAGGGAAGAATTGGATATGTGTGGCATAAGAGAGGATAAGCAGTCTTCATTCAGGCCGAGAGAGCCAGAGATGAGTGACCGAGCGCGGGAGATTGAATGGTAATCAGCTGATATTCACCGATTGAAGACTCTTGCTCACCATTGGAGGATTTCAATATCACAAGAGCCCTAGAGGCAGTGTTCTTATCAGCAACGGCCTCAGACAAAGAACCCCCCCGAATGAGATATGAGCTTTAACGAGGGCCAGTGCTAAACAACCATGACGATTAGCCAGAGAAGAATCAGGCATGCATGAAGACGCAAACACAAAAGCACGAAGCCCCTCTCCTGCAAACGTGTCCACAATCCACATCCTGGCACGCAAACCAACACGAGCCTTGAGACACCACAGCTCTTTTGAGAAAGACTATCATGCGAAGAATACCTCCGCTGCCTCAGGCAATCTCATTCTAATGAGCGAGAAACAAAACACAAACAAAACAAAGCAACAGTGCTCTGGAAAAACGCAGTCCGATCTTGCGCACACACACACACTCTCGTACATTCAAATACTCCCACACTTAAGTGCCAAAGCTTGCCAGAATTGCTCATTAACACTCCCTTTACAAGACTATAGACAAAGCACGCCAGAGACAAAACCCACACACGGCTCATCAATACGAACGCGTTCATTGTGTACAAGGGCGACAAACAAAAAGCGGAGCGACATCCATTTGGATAACCTGAGAGGGCTAACAGCTTTCTCCCAGAGTTGGCAGCCTGAGGAGGGAGGAGAAGAAAGTTCATTAATTAAACAGGGCTTGGGCAGACAGATGGAACTGCTAGCTGGATGCTAATTACTCCGAGAAGAAGAGCAGGTTTAACACTCGTCCTCCCCTCCTCCGCCATCAATCACAATTAGCACAGCTCCGAAATGTCCATCCCGCTCATCGGACCAACAACAGGAAGAGTGGGAGACAGAGGCAGGCACTGTGACCAACTGGACCACTTCATGTCTGCTTACAACGTTTTCCACAGATGCACAGGTGTAGACTTGGGTCTGGACCAGAGGATCTAGTTACGAGACCAAGAATATTTTGTTGCAAACTAAATGAGCAAAAACTTTGGAGAATGCTTGTGAACTTGTGCACAGGCTCTTCTAAGCTGAGATACATTTATCATCTTTGCATCCTCTGTTCTGAGAAAATATCAGCTATACTCAGGTATACCTACCCCTAAACCATTACCTTGTATTAGCCAGTACTTTCTAGGTAAGTACACTGTAAGTACTGTACTGTAAAAGGAAGTGTTACCCTTTCTTCTACAATGTGTGCACTTACAGTCTACTTACCTAAGAAAGTACTTGGAAATAAAAGGTAACTACATGGAGGTTAAGTTTAGGGGTAGGTTCAGGGTTAGCTACCCAGTTACTGTAATTACTTTAATAAGTATATTAAAGGGTATAGTATATATATATGTGAAACAGGACTGTAAAATTTGTATATTATAACAATATTAAAACAATTTAAAATGTTTTCTATTTGAATATATTCTAAAATGTAATTCATTCTTGTGATGGTAAAGCTGAATTTCCAGCAGCCGGTTGTGCTGCTTTATATTTTAGTGGAAAACCATAATACATTTTTTATTTCAGGATACTTTTATGAAGAGAAAGTTTACAAGAAAAGTATTTCATTAAAATCAAAATTATTTGAAACTAAGTAAAAGTCTTTACTGTCATTTTGTATCTTATATGTATCTTATGGAGCACAAATCTTTGAATGGTACTTTTGCACTATGAAATAAATAAGAGTTGTGCAAGAACCATGATTTATTTTTTATTAAAACCATCAAAGACGAGTCTACTGTGTGCTCACTGTACGAGAGTAGGTGACAAACATGTAAACATAGAAACACTCTGTCTAAACAAGAACAACTGATCAGCCGTAAGAGATCATTTCACTGTGTTTTTGAAAACATGATCTATTTGTATAACATATAATGAGGCAACCGTTTATCCATTGTTTCCCATTTAAAACAGTTGTCTCTTATCCCCACAAAATAAACAACAACAAAACAGGAGAATACTCTATGCCAGAGTGCAACAACACAAGCTGGCAGGTGCCAACAGGAGCCGCTCTCGCTTTTCTCACGCGCTTTAGTAACGTCACTCCTGAGGGAGCATTAATAAAGGAGCAAGCTCTGTGTAACTCTACCTCTCTCTCTCTCTCTCTCTCTCTCTCTCTCTCACACACACACACACACACACACACACACACACACACACACACACACACACACACACACACACACACGTCTGGTTCGCTATCTTTGTGGGGACTCTCCATAGGTGTAATGGTTTTTATACTGTACAAACTATATATTCTGTCCCCCTACACTGCCCCTGTCCCTAAACCTACCCATCACAGGAGACATTCTGCATTTTTAATTTTTAAAAAAACATTGTTTTTTATGTTTTTTAAGCTATTTGAAATATGAGGACTCATGCAATGTCCTCATATATCACGTGTAAGTTGTAATACCAGTGTAATATGCATGTCATTATACACATTTGTGTACTAATATATCACAAAAACAAGAGCACACACACACACACACACACACACACACACACACACACACACACACACACACACACACACACACACACACGCACTCACACACACACACACACACACACACAACCACACACACACACACACACACACACACGTACACACACACACACACGCACGCACGCACGCACACACACGCACGCACGCACACACACGCACACACACACACACACACACACACACACACACCACACAGATCTGGCAATGGCTCCTCCATTCACAATAGTGGCAGAACATGGACAGATGTCAAGCATGAATGCCTAATGGAGTGCTAGTGATTTTTTTCTTTTTTCATTTTGTGTGGGAGGAGACCGAGGTTCAAGTTTAAACGTAGATTGTCAAATTCAATCACATTGGCGCAGACGTTCTGTGACAGAAAAAAAAACATCAGAGCAACAAACTCCCAGTAGCTGCTAAAAGACGACAACATTTTGTGGAAACTTAGAAAAATCTTTTGATTTTAACCCAGTGCACTTTTAAACAGAGGTTCATTATTGGCATCAATGGTTCCATGAAGAACCAATGGAATCTTTTCCATTCTAAAAATGGTTATTTACAGTAGAAAAAGGTTATTAGAACATGTACTAAAATGTTCTTCATACTAAGAAAAACTTGGTTCTTCTAAGAAATGTTCATTGTCAGTTTCTATTTTTGCATCACAGAACGTCTGCACAATGTGATTAAATTTGACAATCTTCGTTTAAACCTGAATCTCTGTCTCCTCCCACACGCACGCACGCACGCACACACGCACACACAAAAAAAACTAGCACTCCATTAGGCATTCATGCTTGACATCTGTCTATGTTCGGCCACTATAGCATCGCTGTGAAAACGATTTTTAAAAGAGCAAGCAACCACCAGAACACCCTGACAACTAGTCAAAATGTGTTCTGCATAAGCAAGCACTACTTATGGTGTATTCAGAAATGTTAATAATTTAGTTTACAATGTTACTTCCCCATGCCTTCATCCTCTTGTCAAGGAAAATGACCATTAAATGCATTCAAATTCTGGTTGGAGAGTGGGCAAAACAAAAGAAAAAGGAGAATATCATCAAGTGCGTATTTCATATCACGTTGATAAAGTATGAAGGAGTTTGACCCAGTAGCATGCAGTACTTATATCGAATTAGACACGACTCGATGACCCGGGAGTCTTCCTGCTCCCTGCGGAAATTTGATTAAAAAAGCTATTGAGGATTCCGAGCATGATGATGATGTGCAGAAAAGAAAGCCGAGGCTGCATGGATAAACATGAAGTGCATGAGATCCATACACACATCTATTACATTTGCCACCTGTTTTTTCTTCTTTTATCCATTCCCTGAGTTGTTTACTGACCTGTGTTTAAGTCCTGGGTTTACCATAAGAGAAAATCCCCCACGGGCATGTGTGTGTGTGCGCGCATGTGTGTGTCACTATTCTTTGTTCCAAGCATCACGAGCAGCAGGAGGGGTAGAGAGAGCTAGAGAAGAGTAATGCTATGAGTCATTCAGTGTTAGAGAGAGAGGGTGGGTGGGAGAATACTTGAGTATTTCATATAAAGAGGCAGCAGTGAGACGCCATATGCCATATGGGCAAAACTGACTTTCCACTCATGGCTGGGCTTGACAGGCCTGTGGATGGGAGCCCCCCTTGATTGTGTGTGTGTGTGTGTGTGTGTGTGTGTGTGTGTGTGTGTGTGTGTTACAGAGGCTATGTTCAGAATAAAATATTAACTTACCAAATAAAATAGAATATTTACTTACTGTATTGGTCTTGAAAAATATGAAAAAAGTGAAACAGTAGGTATTATTTCACACAGTGGTATGCTACACTATTGTCACACACTGTAAAAAGAGAAATAGTTGAGAATATTTCATCCATTCAAAAAACTTGAGCCATTCAGATTTTTAGGTTCTCTTTGCAGTACATATATGTATATATATATAGAACACTTAATATGTGAAGTGAACAACCCTATGCAAACATATCTGGTTATAGTTTTAGAAGGTTGTACATAGACTTCAACATATGACATAAACCTAAGAAATGGTGATAATCAACAAATGTAAATGATGAGCTCTTAACAAAACTAATTAATCTGAAATAGAAGAAAGTGCTGTAACGTTGAAAAAAGAAAAAAGCATGTCGCATTTAACATTTAGCAGTTGCAAATATTGAGTCAGGAAATCATTCTTTATATTGGAAACGGAAAGTTCAGTGCATTAACTAAAGTGTTTTATACATTGCATTTTATATGTACTGAAGCAATAGCAAGGGTAGTATGGTAGTTTGCTATTCTCAACATCCACAGTCCATAGACTGTCTATGAAAGTGTGCAGACATGAACGAGAAGAAAAGGAGAGAAAGAGATGGGTGGGTGGTTGAGCTGGTGTAACTCACTGATCTGAACACACTGGACTTTGTCAGGACCTCCAGTAACAGCTGGCAAGTTGGGCGACCCAGGAAAGCAGACTAGGGAGGGGGACACACATGGGGGTGGAGAACGGAGAGTGGAAACGTATTTAGAGACGCTGAACTGCTCTCCACTGAGACGTCGTCTCCCAGCTCTAAACTCAAAGATGCTCGTATCAACAGGGAATCTTCCCAGAAACGCCAGAAACATTATTCATGTAAGGATGCAAAATGTAGGCATGAATGGTGCCCAATGCATTGGAAGTGCACAATCCCGCTCTTGCCTTTCTGTGGTGGTAACAAACCTTAGTGGATAATGGGACATCAAGGGGGTTTCAAATACTGTCAGCTAAGCAGGGTTATTGAACTAAAACGTAATAAAATAATACTACTTTAAATAAAAAATAAATAAAAAAGAGTTATTGATTTTAAATCCATCCAACCAACCAACCAACCATCCAAACCAACCAACCAACCAACCAACCAAACCAACCAACCAACCAAACCAACCAACCAACCAACCAACCAACCAACCAACCAACCAACCCAACCAACCAACCAACCAACCAACCAACCAACCAACCAACCAACCAACCATCCATCCATCCATCCATCCATCCAACCATCCATCCAACCACAACCAACCAACCAACCAACCAACCAACCAACCAACCAACCAACCAACCAACCAACCAACCAACCAACCAACCAACCAATACAAATTACAAAAACAATGAAATTACTGGAACTTCAATACAAAAATATATAATAAAAACAAATTCAAAATATGAATACAAACTTTAATAGTATCTAAATTATACTACAATATATAAATTATACTGATACTTTTTACTTTTGGGCTGAATTTCTTTAGTGTTGTCGATACAAACATTTGTAGAAATTGCTGAACCATTATTTAAATGCTATTATCTACTATTATAATATGTTGGTCTATTAATGTGGTATCAGTAATTGCAAATGTGCAAAAAAGCTAAATGTGAATGTCACTAGGACAGTCTCTTCCAGTTTAACTAGGTGGTTCTTAGCCAGAATAATCTGCAAATTATTAACACAAGAAAGCATGTAAGCCATTTAATCACATTTGGCTTTTGGCTTGCTTAGTTGGGGACATTTAACATTTAATTTTGAATTTAACAATACTATTACAACATTATTTTCCTGTTATCTCTGTAAAGCTGCTTTGAAACAATTTGTATTGTAAAAAACGCTATATAAATAAAGGTGACTTGACTCAACCCTCACAAGTGACTTCAACATAATGCATGGATACTGTACTTCAATAAGAAGCTACTATGAACACAATCAGATCTAATATGGTGAGACGGCCACAACGACATCCAAACGATCACATTCATAATCCTAACCCTAAATTGCTGCTGGTACTTGTATTATGGTTTATATGAGACCACATCCCCAACGTACCCTTGACCATCACGGGTGAAAGCTGAATCTCGCATGACTGACGGTGGGTAGGAACAGATTATGGCTATTGATTGGTGCCTAGAGATGGATCTGAGCCAGGAGTAAGCAGGCTAACTCCATCGATTGGTGTTCAGCAGGGGAGGCAGCACAGAGACTGAAGGTCAGTGCATCTCTGCCTCACCTCTTAAAGGCCACTGGACTGCCATCGCAAGCCCATATGGATTAAAGCATCTCCACTTCATGCAGAGAATGACAGAAAGAAAGTGAAAAGACAGTGCATGACACACTGACCTTAGGCCAAGAAAGCTCATATGGCATTAGAACAACACCAGGGTGAGTAAATAATGATCCAAGATTATTTTTTGGATGAACGATCCCTTTAAAAGGACCCATTAAACTCCTCAGCAATACAAAGAAAGATAATATGAAGGAACAAAAGGCTCTCGTATCAGCTGAAGATGTATTGATCTTGTAATATATCCTAAGTTTCCCTGCACAAGGCTTCATCATGGCCCACTTCAAACTCGCAGCAGCTGATGAATCGATAATCACGACGCATTATGCGCGACGTGAAGGGTGTCAGCAGGAGTGAGGACTCTCCATTCAAGCTAAGCCCTTTGGAAAAGCATAATCCCAGAGTCGGGCGGGACAGAGATCCATAGATTAGCTCCGCACACTCACCTGCATACACGCATACGAACACGGACAATGGAGCGCAGGGGTGTGTGGGACAGCGCAGGGCACGGGGGTGGATTGCAGTGCCCCATGCCAAGCGCTGGTGGTCATTTCACCAAAACCCATCCAATTAGGGCTGAGTGATGGTGTATCCCGCTGGAGGCCAGAGAGAGACACCTGCTTTTATCAGCCTGTGCAGGGAGTACGAGGACTCGCTTTCAAGAAATATTCAACTAATTACGTTGGAGCACCGAGCACAACAAGCAGGAAAATTGCAGGGATCCCGACCCATTGTGAAGCAGAAAACTCCAGAGAAGATTTCATTTCCACACAAAAACAGACGAGAGAGAGAGAGAGAGAGAGAGAGAGAGAGAGAGAGAGAGAGAGAGAGAGAGAGAGAGAGAGAGAGAGAGAGAGAGAGAGAGAGAGAGAGAGAGAGAGAGAGAGAGAGAGAGACCAAGACCACATTGACCAGTATAAACGGTATAAACCAGTATAAACTTCATACATGGAAATAATTCATAAATGTATGTTGCCTTTTTTCTGCGTTGTAATGTAATCTGAGTAAAATGTAATGCTCAAGAAAAAATGTAAGGCAAGGCTTGGTTTGGATTTTGAGTTGTTGGGAGGCAGATCTGAATGAGAGCTTGAGGTCGATTGTAAAAAAAAAGGGGCGGTTTAAGCAAACAAAGTGATTGGAGAAGTCTGGCATATGTCACAATAGACAAGTCTGTCCCAGTGTTGTTATTGTTAACTAAAATTAAAATGGTTTAAAAAAAAATGTGTTACTTGAAAAAAATCTGAAATAAAATTTTAGATGAAAACTAAAAAATTGATTTTTTTTTAAAATGTTGCCTTGGCAACTAACTGAAAGAAAAGTTGAAGAACTAAAATTACGACCTGAAAGAAAACTAAACCTGAAGCTAAAAATTAATTAAAGCTATTAAGAAATATATATATAAAAAAAACTGAATAAAAATGACAAAAGCACAAAATATCAATAACGTTAAGATCAATTCATATAGAAAACAGGTAATGGGAATTTTCTTTGAATGACAACACGCAGATTTTGCCCCCGCCTCTTTACCCTCATAATTAATTACTGTTTTTTATGTATGCGGGTCAGTGCAGGAGACCCGTGTGTTGTCTGACATGAGACACATTTCAAAAGTCACAACCTTAAAACCAACAACAACAACAACAGAAATCAGCTTTGATCAGAAAACTGGAATTGGGCTTGTGTTGTGGACTTAGAGAAAGAGATGAGCTGAGCAATGGAAAGATAAACAGAGCCAGAACGAGTGAGTGAGAGAGGATGCACTTATGTGTGAATGTTGAGCAGATGTTCTTGTGACGGACAGATAAGAGACAGTGGTGTAGAAGCAGCACCCAAACGCAGATCAATTATTCATAGAGACAGATCAAGTCATTGCAGGAAGCTGTGAAAGCACAATATCCTTAATGGCCTTTCACACCCTATTCACAAGAGACAATTAACAGTCACACACACACCAACACACAATGATGATCATACTGACGCAATATCATTCCAGAAAGCAAAGAGCAGAACTAAAAAAATCAGGCATGATGCAGCAATATCTACTTACAGTATGATCTACAGTAATCTCCTATTACAGGTGTAATACAAGCTTATTACACAGGGATGGGAATACCTGATTGGTCAAAAAATGGTGAAAATCTGTTAAATAGATGCACTTGCACTACCATCTTATTTTTATTTTAAATACATGCTTTTGACTGAATTTACTGCATTTTTGTTAAAGTAAACGCAGCCTTGGCGAGCACAAGAGACTTGATTCAGAAACATTAAAAAAAATCATACCAACCCCAAACTTTTGAATGCTAGTCTAGCACTCTTTATTCTCACATATCAAAATAATATCCCCTCAAATCAATATTTTGTGATCATATTTTATAAGAAGTCTTGTATTAAATGGGATAATTTGCAGTCAGCTATCCTTATCAAAAAGTAATGACCACTGTTTTATGTCAGCGTTCCTTTAAGGTTCGTTTTGTGATAATGAGCAATATTAGCATATAAAATTGGTTGGCACACTTTCCAAGAGTGTTGATTTATTATTTACAGCTACACTGCTTGACGTATTACATTACTTCACTTCTTGCCAAACACTTTCACAACTAGTAATGTCAGCTTACACTGTTTTTAGAGAGAAGTTCTACATGCAGATGAAAAAGTTATGAGACAATCAAATATACATTTAGTAATATTATAAGCATAACAGTTGAATCCTGACCACTGAATTATTGATGATTAAAGCCACATTTCAAGTTGGCCATTGATTTGTAATATTACATGGCGGGTCTGTTTCAATCTGCTCATTAGTTCCATAGAAAATATGCACTACCTAGGAATTTCTCATTGTCAAAGTCATTCTAGTGCACTGAAACAATTGTTCTCTGAAAATTCCCAGAATACACCATAAACACCAGCAAGCATCGGCTACTGAATATTTTGACTTACCGGAAAATGGTGCATTGTCTTGGAGGACGAGCAGCACTTTTAACAGCTATAACAAATAGCAACAAATGATGGCAAAAAAGAAATAAAAATATGCTCATGCCGTATAATACAGCAATTCATGGGTTTCAGTCACGTGACTTTTTTGTTGTGGCCGCCATCTTTAGGACCTTTGCGTTAAATCGCATAATCTCTCCCTGTTGATCGGAAAGATGTTGCACACTTAAATAGCACAGATGAAAAGCAACGGTATTTAAATAAAATAGATACTTTAGGTATAGATCCGTATTTACTGTTAAACGAACTGCTGACTCCACTAAAGTCTAGTAAAAACTTGCCAAATTTTACGTTTGCTACTGACAGTAACATCTACCTTGTCAACAATCCCTCGCCATGTCCCCACCACTTTTGAAACATCTTGCGGCACGGATGTACCAATACAAATAAATAAAGGTAAAATAAGAGGTGATCTAGCATGCTGAAATGTGTTGTTTTTGAAATCAAGTGATGAAAGTGCTTGCTGACTCTGGACCAGTGATGCAGAAACTGTTCTCTCGTGACTCGCGCACACCGCACAGTCTTGTGGCTGTGGCTGATGTTGCCAGATTGTGTGTTTTTTTAGCTACATATTAAGGCCTGTTTACGGTGTGTTTTAGCCGGGTTTTCGCCTGGAAGCCTATATAGAAATCTGGCACCCTATTGAACGAAGGTAAACTGAGCGAGCATGCGTTCACAGTAACGTTCATCAGGCAGTAATTCAGTAACTTACGTTCAGTTCACGTTCGCCCAAAATATGAACGAGTTCATGAACTATCGTTAATTGAACACATTCAGGCACAACACTGTTGTACAGGTATATCTGATTTATGATTTAGTGTTGTATTAAATGCCCCAGTTATGCCCTATTATCACAGTTTACAGCACAGCAGATAGACGGCATGTTGCAATTCGGTCCTACAAATGGCGGCCGCTCCACTGTGTGACGTCACATGAAATCTATGAATAGTGATATGATTAACCTCATAATGGCTTTGCAGATTATTGAGGCATCAGTGTCCCGATATTTAGAGGAAGTCATGTTCACGATATAATGATCAGGGAACTGCAGTGTATGAGACACACTCAGAGTGTGTTTTCTCAACATGTACACATCACACACAGATACTCGAATGCAGAGATCTGACAGTCGACTGCATCACAGACCATAGAGGTTAAAGGATACAAACTCTGGTAGAGCGGCAGTCGAGACTTCACGGCCCTGCTTGCATTGATGCACGTGGCCCGCACCAGACTGGGCAACAGCGTCCCAGTCACTATCGCCCCGTCGAACAGAGGCCCGAAGAAAGGAACCTGTCAGGAGATGGTAAAAACACTTAAACATTGTGTGTTTTAAACATTAAATCACATCAAGTCTCAGCCTGATGTTGCATGTGATGTGTAGCGGAGTTACAACAGCTCGTGTCTTTAGCAGCACGAAGACACACACTAAAATGTCAGAAACAGGTCAGTGCCTTTCATGTTCAAACTGGAGTCGGACAAAGATGGAGAGACTCGAGAAGAAGTGACAACATGTAGAATGCAACAGGACATTTCGGATGAATTTAGGCAGCTGATTTTGAGTTATATCTTCTAGTCATTGATTAGCACATTCCGTCATGATAATCTATAAAACACATTCCTGGGGGCGGGGTTTATGTAATATTAAGGATTAATGACGTCACTAAGCTTAGCCCCTTTCACACAGAGATTCCGGAAAATACACGGATAATGTGACCCGGCATTCTGGGATTGTTTGATTTCAGTTCATTCACACTGCCAGTGATTTGCCGGGATCTGTGAGTGCATTCACACACATCCCGTGAAGATCCCGTTAAGACACATGACGTCAGGATGAGACGTGTAACGTACGCGTCGAAAACATGTAGGCCGACCATAGACAGTAGAAGAGGCGTACAGTTCCACAAAGCTGGAGAACGATCTCAGCTTCGTTCAACTTCGTTCCAGTTTGCAGATGACGAACACAAACTTTCTTCTAAAATCAACAGAGCGATGGCACGTGCGCCATCACTATGACACCCCTTACGGCATTGGTCCTGGCTTTTGTTCACACAGGGCGCGTTCCGGGACTGATTCCGGCAATGTTACTAGGTCCTCAACCTGGCATCGATGCCGGGTCGTGTTTGCGTTCACACAGAAGTCGTTCTGGCAATTTGCCGGGATCATCGCGCTGTGTGAAAGGGGCTCTTGTGTAGTCCTACCAACCGTTTGTTGTAGTCCTTAAAAAGCGATTTCTGTGAAAGCAAGTATCTCCCTTTGCTTTGAACTTTGAGCATCGTAACTTTGCAGATGTTCTTTATGCTCAAACAGCAACATTACTCACTAACTAAAGTTAAAAAGGTGAATTCATTATCAACCACCCCTTTAAAAACATTAAATAACTATGCATGAAGTCTCAGCTTCCGAAGTTGCATGTGATGTGATGTACACCACAAACAGACAGGAACACATCTATAGGCAGGACAGCTGAATCTAGTGGATGGATAATGCAGCACTTCCATTCGCCAAGGCTTTTTATCGAGCGGATGACATGAGAGTTAGTTGAGTGGAACGGCAGATAACAGTGACACAGCTGAGGGAATTTCACTAATTGCAGCCAGTCACATGATGCAGGAACCATATATATCTGACAGCATCCAGGCCACTCAACACACAGCAGTCAAGACTCGCAGAGGTGATGTGTTTACGAGAAATTACAAATGATGCACGCTTGGTTTCTCTGGGGATCTAGTGGCAGGCCCAAAGAGGAGGAAGATGAAAGGCAGCTTGACCGCGATGAGAGTGGCGTGCCGACAGTGCAGTAATGGACTCTGAGCATTAGTGCTTTCAGGGAGCAGACAGGAAGAGATGCCATTCAGCCACAATCCACATATCCTGACAATCAACCAAACATCGCACATCCTGGCGGAGATCTTAAGACGCCTCTGGAGAGGCATTGCACGTAATATATGAAAATCTGGCAAGTTATGGTGGACGGTTGTGGTTTTTAATGTAACGTAATGTCATTATCTTCACGATGGGGGACGTACCTGGGTTTTTTTCAGGATCTGAACAAAGAACATGTGGTTTTTCATCGGGTAGATGATGATGAGGACGTCTCCGAAGTCTGTGGGAATGATTCCTCGTCTGTAATCCCGCGTGTGCTCCGACCACACGATGTGCACTTCATCGTTTCCCAAGTGACGAAGCTATGACCAACCAGAGGCAAAACGCATCAATAAATCTGACACAAAAAAACTGGACCAAACATTAGTCATAAAACTCACGAGGGCTTCATGTCGGAGAAAAACAAACACACACAGATAATCATTTGTACAGGGCAAACATATTGAGTAAACAGATTCTTACAAAAACATTAAAAAGGGATAACTCGACCTCACAAACATGTACGTTTTCTTAGTGATCAACAATCAGAAAAAAAGACATTTATTTTAGTACATAACAACTCCTGGAATTATTTTGGGAATTTTCAATCTGAAGACAAATGAGCTGGAGAAATTGGGTTCATTATGTCTCAATCATTTAAACAAATGGGCTTTTGCCAGAAAATTGGACAGATTTTCATTTTACATAAAAATATACATACATTTGTAGGAAATGCATTTTTCAGAAGCTCATTTTTGGCAAGGAACATGAAACACATGGGTGTTGAGAGTCGGAATAATATGTGCTTCTAATGTTGAAGCACCAGTAACATATTGCAATCATTTATTTAATGTTGTACATGTGGAAATCTGTGAATCAGAGCAATGGGTTCAGAAATGTGATAATATCAGCTTAAGTTCAGGAAGGAGAAGTTAAACATAAAAAAGTATAAATTGTTTCTAGAACTCGACTAGTAAGAGTCAATGCGGATACAGAGAGCTGGTAACATACTGGTACATCTAAATTTATTCAATAGTTATTCAAACCACACTAAATACATGTGTATCTATCCATTGACACAGCTGTTGGTAGATTTTTTGGTAGATTCACTGCTGATTTTTTTTTTTCAGAGACAGATGCAGTTGTAACCTAAACATATTATTTGTCTAGTTATTTAAAATGTTGAATGGTCTACTCTACTGCAACAGAGCCGTAAACTTTAGCGTGCGTTCACATTAGCTTTCAGAAAACCATTCTAAACATTTTTTAGAGCTCTTTGGATTCAAACCACTTTATTTTCCGTATTCAATTGAAATACAATTACATAACATTAATAAACTGTATATATACAATTCTTTTAATATTGAAGTATTTATTTATTAAATTATAAATTAATAGGTAAGCCAATATTTTTTTATTACCATTTATTTCAGTATGTTAGATTCTGTCAATTAAAAGAAACATCAGGCATGCGTATCAACATAATAAATTACTGCTTTTGTTCAGAAACAAAAATGTATTTTAAAATGTTATTTGTGTATTGTACTTTTCATATTTTGAGTATAGTACAGCAAAACTACAGTGCTTCCAGTGGGCTATTTTATAAAGCTGTCCACACTGGAAACTTCGACACATGCAATCATATATAAAACTATATGTTATTAAATTGTATACATTCAATTATTTTATATACAAATTCCTTTGATTGTGTTCTTTTTCTGTTTTATTCGATGCACCCCTTTCTGAATATTGATTTATCTCCCCAAAACACGCCCCCGAAGCAATTCAACATGCACTCTGGTGCTGACCCTAACTTTACATTTCCCACATAAATATATTTATGCATATGCTGTTATATAGACACAAGACGGCTGGATAAAGATGCTAATTCACTCTCTGACAATAGGTGGCGCTAATGGAAAAGTTGAAATACAGCAGTTACCACAGTTACGCGTTCACACAAAGCCATGCGGCGCTTATGAAAACTACTTTTAAAAATGAACTGTCAAAATTAAAATGAAAAGTAGTTTGGTAACACTTTACAATAGGGTTCATTAGTTACCATTAGTTAATGTATAAACAAACATGAGCTAACCATGAGCAATACAATTGTTACTGTATTTATTAATCTTTGTTAATGCTAGTTCAAACAAATCCAGCTGTTCATTGTTTGTTCATTGTTGAAATTAACAAAATTAACAAAGATTAATAAATGCTGTATAAGTGCAGTTCATTATTAGTTCCTGCTAACTAATGTAGTTAACTAATGTTAACTAACAAACATTATTGTAAAGTGTTACCAGTGTTTTTAATGTGTGACTCAGATACTGCAGTATTATTATCATCCAAATTAAGAGAATAATGTGATAGACATATCGCCCAATGCAATAGTAATGCACACATGAAGTGTGCAAAATTATTTTTCATACACGGCATCATTCATTGTTCACTGTCACTAACCAAAACAAAAGCAGGGCAGACAGACCATAAAGACTTAATTCCAAATAATTAACAACAATTAAGTGGACTATTAGCAGAATAGTGAGAAATTAAAGTGACCTCTGTAATCAAGAAACAGGAGTCTTGGAAGCATTTGGCTGCAACAGTGTGTCCGTAAGCGAGCTCTTGTCAATGGGTCGTTAAACATCTGCCGATGCACCCAAGCCTAATGAGCCATTACCAAAACATGTCCTCTTCACCAAAAATGCAATTACCACATTTCCCCATAAGCCCTTAATTATGCTAATGGGCTAAAATTAAACAAATCCACAACAAGCTGATTGGGTCGGCGCATACCGATCCATTTGGAGAGTCAGCAGAAGAATTGGCGGCATGTAAACAGGTTGGGGGAAGAGAGGAAATGCAACACACATTGTACGCATACACCAGATGCCATTCTCAATGAAAGGGATCAGATGTTAAAGACTGCAGACTTCTAAGAAATGCAAACTTTAGAATAGGGTGCCGAAGGAGCTGTGGCTGGTTGCCATGCTGTTGCTATAGAAGATATTCTATGCGGTTGCTAGGGTAGTTTCTTCCTGGCCCAAGCCAAAAGAGTCCCTAAGACCCTAGCTGGTCTCTAGATATAACTCGGGTCACTCCACCAATCAAAGGTTTGGGGATTTTTTTCACACACCAGAGGGAAATCACAGTGATAGCACAGCTTTTCTTAAACCACATGACTTGCGGTATCATTATGTCTGTGTTGTACAGGACTGTTTGCCAAAGTTTAATCAGGGTATCTGCAGATTTTTAAATTCAAAGACTTTTACAAATATAATTAATACAGAAAAAACAAAACATACATCCTCAAAAAAATAGTGTATCTACATTAATATTATTTTACTTAATTAAACAGACTGGGGCATAAAGTCAAAACAGGGTAAAACAGGTCAAAACTGGGTAAACATTTGAAATAGGGTAACCAAGTTAAAAATACTAAAGACATGTTTTATCTAAAATATACTGAAATTGGTTTTGGTGTACCAATATATAAATACATATGAATTATAGGTATACTGATATTGGATTTTGCTGATACGATAATGTGTTTAAAAAAATATAAAAATATTATTGTGCAGATATTAGTAAAGTCTATATACTGAATGTATTAAATAATGTTCTTAGTTTCGGCCCAGAAGCCGCAAGAGTTTGTTAAAATGCCAGATACAGTTTACTGTCAAATCAAAATAGCAAAAAAATAAAAAAATAAATATGCAAGACTTTTTTTGGGATAATTTTCATGACCTTAAATCTAATCAAACTGAATTTAAAACTTAAGGCTCAGATCTAATTGTTTAATGCCAAGGATTGTTTAAACTGCAATACCTTAAATGTATTGAAAATCAAGCTTTTAATGTTATTTGTATGTCTATGTGGTGTTTCATAAGTCGACAGCATTGCTGAGTATTTTCTCCTTAAAACTGCAGTAAACCAAAGACAGTCTCAAAAACACGGTTTGAAATCGCTGGTGTTTCTGACGTCACAAACTACCTTGTAACCAATCAGATCGACGTGTGATCGTCAACGAGTGGATCTTTGAGTGCTGTGAGTGAGTGGAGGCGTGGCTCATTTGCATATTCATAAACCTCCTAAATGAGGCAAGGGTGTAGTTTCATTCAAGATATTTAAAGGCAAGAAGATTTTTTTTCAAGAAGGAAAAAAACATTTAAATATGTAATTTTGGTGATCAAAGATTAGTTTTAAGTGATAAAATATTGACTACAGGGGGACTTTAAGTATGAGCAATAGTAATAGTGGCATTTGCTTTAGCAACCATGAAAATATTAGGATATTAGCAGCCATATGTTGCATGGAGTATAACATTTACACTGAAAACAATTCACTCAGAAATTGCTATTAAGTTTTAAAAATGTACGAAGAATCAGCAAGAAACACATTGAATTAAACATGAAATTTTGAAGTAGAAAGACTGAAATAGTATTTTCTTGTAAAACGTACTCCAATAATCTTTATTTATATATTTTTGCAGTGTACATGAAGATTGTAAACGCTGAGCAGAGCAAGAGATGCCCTGAAGCTTAAACGCTCGGCTTGTAAAGAAGCAGCGTCCCTCCCTCTGAAACAAAAGAGAGAGTGTGTGTGTGTGTGTGTGTGTGTGTGTGTGTGTGGTGGCTCCTGACACCGGGCCTCGCATGGAAACACCCTCTCAGTAACTGCATTACTGGCCTGGCCAGCTGCTCGGCTCGATCTGCCCCCAGCACTCAATTTGAATCAGGAATTCTTCTCTTTTCCCCCTCTCTGTTTTCCTCGCTGTCGTCTTTTCACCCCTCCTTTCTCTCACTACCTCTGAAAGTTGGATTTGCAAATTAGAGGAGTTACTTCCTGTCTGCCTGTGGCTGATAAAACAGCCCTTTCACCCCTCCTCACACACGTGCCAGAGCGGGAGCGCGGCAATTACGGGGCCTGATGTCCAAAATGAATGGAGCATGGCTGGCGGCACACGCACTCCCTCCCACTGGCTAACAGAGGAACGGAGTGTGGCTGAGATGGGCTAATATGAGCTCTGACGGCGTGAGGCTGAGATGTCCGGGAGCCTGATGAATTTCTCTCTCTGCAGGCCTGCGCATGATCGGATTGAGCGCTCAGAACTAAGCAGGGTCCCACCGGCTCATTTTGCCAGAGTTAACCTGCTAACGCATGTCGATCGCCGTCCCGCAGACACAGGGGGAATTCGATAGCAGGGCCCTGCTGGTATCCGGCAGGCCTTTGGCCCTTGTGGCGTGAGTTAATGTGCTGATCGGGGCCCCGGTCACAGCGCGCACAGGAGTCCAGAGTTACTAAACCTGCACATGCTCGGCTCCCTCGCTCTCGCAGAGGTCTGACAGAGACCAGCGATCAGAAGTCACGCTTTACACACACGTCACCCGTCATTAAATCACCATTTTAAACACAATGAAATGTCAGTGCGTTTTTCTTTAGGGGTAAGCAAACATTTGCCATTAGTATATATATATATATAGGTGTCACAAACACATACATAATTTTAAGGAGGAAAGAAAAAGTGTGCACATCCACAACTCATCTAAAACTGAGCTTTTTAACAAGACAGCAGTGAGATTTCACATGGAAACGAAGAGGAAGAGTGAGAAAGGGTGAAAACACAACTGAGTGACTAACCAATCACTCTACGTGTCAGAGGTTATCGGCCCTGACCGACACACTTACAATAATATATATATATATATATACATACATACACACTACCGTTCAAAAGTTTGGGGTCAATACTTTTTTTTTTAATTAATACTTACTTTAAATTGATCAAAAGTGACAGTAAAGACATTTATAACAATGCAAAATATTTATTTTTTAATTATGCTTTTCTCTTGAACTTTCAAAGAATCCTGAAAAAAATAATCACGGTTTGCACAAAAATATGAAGCGGCAAAACTGTTTTCAACTGTGATAATAATCATAAATGTTTCTTGAGCATCAAATCATCATATTATAGTGATTTCTGAAGGATCATGTGACACTGAAGACTGGAGTAATGATGCTGATAAATTCAGATTTGATCACAGGAATAAATTACACTTTACTATATATTCACATAGAAAACAGCTGATTTACATTGAATTAACATTTCACAATATTACTGGGTTTGTTTTGTATTTTTAATCAAATAAATGCAGCCTTGGTGAGCAGAAGAGACTTTTAAAAACAAAAAATCTTACCGACCCCAAACTTTTGAACAGCAGTGTATATATATATATATATATAGGAATGGCATTATAGAAAAACAGATTCTTTCACTCTAAAGCTTCACGATACATTTCTTTGTCCAGTTTGTAGACTTCCATGGCTTACTTGAAACTATTTTGTCGACACTGCTTGACAGTGGTAGGACAAACGGCAATAGAAAAGCCTGATAGTGATAGCAACAGTAACTAAGGGGCGCAGTTTAACGGCAGGTCATTTCAAAACCAAAAGATCATCCGCTTTCTTCTTCCTCATTTCCTCTCTGAATGTGACTGGAATGCCTGCACTTCTGACCAAGCAGTGGTGCAATTTATACTGATAAATGACCAATTTCTACCAGTTTATTGTGCAAATCACATCTAAAACCCCAATATTTATTTAAAAAGTGTATGGGTCTTGTCAAGCAGGAAATGAGGAACTACCTTTTTGGTGATGGAGTCCTCTGAGTCAGAAGGCATGCGAGTCGACACGTGGAAGATGACCTCCACGTTGGAGGTAGCGTAGTATGGCGCTGTGTTTCCAGTGCTGCCATTCCTCTGCAAACCACCCATAAACCCACAGTGAGAGGCCAGATTCACCTGAAAGAGAGAGAAGCTTTCTGATGTAGTCACAGGACATGATCCCTGCTCACTACAGGCGCATTTAGTGGATTTGATGTGTTATTTCACCTCCCATCCCAGCCCAGAGACGAAGTCCTCGTACGCCTGACTGCCCTCTGTGTTGGACAGAATGGAGCATTTGTCCTCTTGGCCTTCTCCAATGTAGAACACAGCAATCTTGTGCGTCTCTCGACTGGAAACAGAAAAAACAAGACCAACAGACATCATGCAAAGTTGTAACATCATGAGCATATTTCATGTGTTCAGTGTATTAATCAAAGGCGATCCAGAGAAGTGGGATGCACCTGAGCAACATTTCAAGTGTTGTAGCAAAGGGTCTGAATACTTACGCAATGAGATCAAATTTTAATCAAATTTATCACAAACCTGGTTGTCATTAAGGGGTATGAAGTTTAGATTAGTGTTATTTAGCATTGCAATATTTTAAAGCATCACTTTCAATAAGGTTGCAACATAAAAATGTTAAATATATATATATAAATAATATATCTTTTGGTTCAATTTTTTTCCTTAAAACAACAAGTAAACATTGTTGAATGGAAGAGCTTGATGAATATAAGTCAACTCTAAAATCCTTGTAAAAATAGAGAAAATAGAATGAGAAATAAAAGGAGTGTATTTGTTTTCCTGGCACGCAGTAAAAAGGGAAAGTTCACCAAAAAATTTAAAATCTGTCATTAATTACTCACTCTCATGTCAGTAAGGCTTTTGTTCATCTTTAGAACACAAATGAAGATATTTTTGATGAAATCTGAGAGCTTTCTGTCCCTCCATTGACAGCTACACAACTACCACTGTGACCTTCATAAAAGTTCATAAAGAGATCCTAAAACTAACCCATATGAATTGAGCGGTTTAGCCACATTTTCTCAACAGAATCGATCGACAGATAATCAACATTATATGATGAACAGATTGAATTTAGGCTTTTATTCACATATAAACATTGATCAACTCACACATCAGTTGTGGTAAACGAAACTCAAGCATGTTCGCTTGATGTGCGAGAACCAATGAGGTTCATTCTTGTGTTACGCATCACGTTTGAGCTTCAGCAAGAACCAATGAGGTTCATTCTCGTGTTACACAGCATGTTTGAGCTTCAGGAAGAGGTTTGTTCTCGCGTGTCAAGCAGGTTCGGTTGAGCTTCTGTTTATGTTCGCTGATCAATTTTTATATGTAAATAAAAGCCTAAATTCAATCTGTTCATCATATAAAGCGATCGATTCTGTTTAGAAAATTTGGACTAGCTGTCGTGGCTCTCAATAGAGGGACACAAAGCTCTCAGATTTCATTAAAAAGATCTTCATTTGTGTTCTGAAGATGAACGAAAGCCTTACGGGTTTGGAACGACACCCGAAGAGATTTTTCATTTTTGGGTGAAATATGCCTCACACATGTGTGGTATGAAGACTGAACGCAACGTACGACAGATAATTAAGATGCTTTTGGCAAGTTAATATTTCATAATTGTTCATTTTAACAATGCTCTCCCTAACGGACAGTTGTGGCTTAGTTTCAAAAAATGTCAAGTAATAGGATATTCGTAACCTATACATGAAACAACCTTTGTTATGCTCATTAAATGCAAACTATTTTTTAAAATTATTATTATCACAACAAAAACCTTGTATATTGTATATAACAATATAAAACCTTGTATATAAACCAAAAATGTTTACCGCTATTGGCTAATAAATACAACTCTGGTATGTGCGGTGTATGTTTGAGCAGTGTGTGTCTCTTTGAGCAGTGTTGCTAATGAAGCCTCATGCCCTTGCAGTGTGATGCTTGGCATGCTCAGTCAGCGGTTGCCATGAGTGGGCCGGCTATGCCTGAGAGGGGAACGCTGGCCCGATCCTGGGGGTATTCTTTAATAAGCCTCTGTAATTAGCCACTCTGAGTGCCTATTGATCGCTGTTGGCTGAGAAGTGTGGATCTGTGATCAGCCAGACGTGGGCAGGATTAGGCTGTGAGGAGCGGAGTATCTGAGAGTGTTCTTAAGACATGTCTCCTTAATAGTGCTTTTAAAGGATTTAGCCACTCTCTGTAGACTGGCATAAGGCTGCACGATAGAGCTCTCCAAATGCATGCTGTTGTTTGCTGCTGATTTGTAGCGTTAAGTGCAGATGAGTCAGAAAGAAGATATAATTCAGTTTTCATGTCACTAATTTACTAGGTGTGTAATTATGTATGAAACTTGAACTCTTTCCCCGCCATTGACGGAATTTTCCTGCTTTCTGTGTTTTCACTGTTATAACCTGACCTGTTTTCAATTGTGTGGCGACTTGTACAGCCCCAAGCAGCGCACAAAGCTGGCATTTTTCTCAATTTCCGTAATGAGAGGTATGGGAAAGTTGCCCTCCGCAATATGGCGCCGCTGTTGACGTACGCTCCAGCAGCCAATAGGGCGTCTATGTATTTATTGAGTCTATGTGTAAGTAGACGCACATGTAAAATAACGCGATCATCAACATTAAACAGCATATAAATCAAAACCGCCTAATATTACCAATTGAAATGTCAATCCAGGACGAGCTATAGGACTGTGAGGCTTTGATGGACTTGATCTACTCCATCTATGTTTTGATCATCGTTCTGAATCCAGTAAATCCAGTCTAATTTTTTTTTTTTTATAATTTTTTTTTTATATGAAACTCACCCCTATTCAATTGTTGATAAAAAAAAATACATTAAGCTAGAATAAAAATGTTTTTTGTTGCTGTTGTTGTTGTTGTTTAAAAGCAAAAGTTCAGTTCTTTCTTTAGATATAGTGCATGTTCAGATATTCATACAACAAAATATTCTGGTGGCCATGAACATTTGGTGAAAATGTTCAAAATTCTGGTAGCGGCTGGCTTTACTTTTTTTTTTTTTTTTTAACGCTGTCGGGAAAGAGTTAAGGCATGAATGTCAGATGTTGTCGTCTTGTTGAAGCAGAAACTCTTACCACTGCCTTGAATCCAGATTCTTCAGCTCTCTCAAGAGCTTGGAGTTCTTCTTTAGAAGATGAAAGCTCTTTCTATAAAGAGAAAATAAAATGGAACATCATAAAACTTCTCAAAAGATAAATGGTGAGACAAAAATTAATCAAATTATTAATTTTAATGTTAAAATGTTTCCTCCTATCCCACTGCAACCAATACGCAGGACAACTAGAAGTACTGCATGCATTTAAAATATTTAGACGCCTTGTAATCATATTCACACATTATTTTGTGACATACTCATATATTTTAAGATGCAAAAAAGATACTAAAATATATATAAAAATATATAAAAAATGAAAATTCTTTAGTCATTTACTCACACTCATAACTTCACATCCATATAAATAACTATAGAGGAATAACAAAATGTCACCATAAAAGTAGAATTTTAACTGTTTCTGTTACTTTTAAAACACTACTGTTCAAATGTTTGGGGTCAGTAAGATCTTTTTAATTCTGGTCGATCCACCGATTAATATTTACAACAAAGTGTGTATGCTGCGTAAAAAATGGGTCCGTTTTTGCATTGGTAAACAAAAAAAGCAGACGGGCTGATTGAAAACGCAAATGTATTCTCCGCCAGTATAGCGCTTATGAAATAAAGCGGTGGCCTGGAACCTCTGTATAGAAAGCTGCACTCATAAAGGCTACTTTAGGCATTATAAGGATGTAAGAGAAAAAAGTGAAGGAAACTGTTTTAAAGGCAGTCAGTTCCCTTCAGACATACATCCGTACAAAAACAGCTATTGACACACAAAACTCATCTGAATTGCACAAATCACGTGAATGACATATTTCAATGTCAGAATTGTGAAAGGCAACAAGTTTGCAGGAATGAATAAACACCAGTTGTGCCGCACAAGTCCTGAAAAGTGAAGCCAAAGCATTGCGATCGATTTTTCTGTCCCCAAATTTAAGAGCTATTGAAATTAAAATTAAGAGAATTCTTATATCATTTAAGATATTTAAGACTTTTTATGGCCTTGAATTTGATAAAAGTAAATGTAAGACTTTAAGGACACCCTGTATTAACCCTGTCTGACGCCTAAGCGAAGAACGAAAAAGAACTTGAGTATATTAGGCCTTAAAAATCAATGCCCAATGAGCTTTACAAGTGGGTGAATAAATGACTGAATTTCCATCTCGAGATGTACGATATATTTAAAAATGTTTACTGTGAAAGTTTTCCAGCAACTTCTATGAAATGTTGTACCTGCGATCCCATGAGTTCATGCCGAGGTCGTTGAGGAGAAGTCTGCAGAGGTAAAAGGGTGATTGTGGCTCCTGGTGTGTGGGCTCTCTCTGCGTCTCTGCTCTGATGCTGGGGTCTTCACTCTGTCTCCACATCAGCTCCTCATCCTCTTGCTTCGTCTGTCTGTGGATGGCATCCATGATGAGCCCTTCCATCTCAGGGTTCATGCCCATGGGTGGAGCCGGTGGTTGTGTGAGCCTCAGCTGGGGCTGCGGGAGGCACTCGGGGCTGCTGTGGCCGAGATCTTCCAGTAGCTGGTCTAACACATCCACGCCATCCTCCATTTCCGCCTCAGAGGAGCATTTGCTGGAGCGGACGGAGCTCTGCTTTTCAGAGACACCGGTGTCACGAGACAACTGATCTCTACTGCCACTGGAGCTCAAGCCAGACCCGTCCAGAGTGCAGAAGAGAACGCCGCCGTCCCACGAGTACTTTCCCGAGATGTCCCTGACGATGACGCGGACCTCCGAGGAATGATCCCTTGGGTTGGCACTTACAGTGCTGGAATTATCAGAGGGGATCTGAAGGTACGAGACTAGTGTGCTGTCATTGAAGACGAAGAGCTGTAGATTGGGGCTTTTGAAGACTTCAGAGGAGAGTTCGGAAGACTCTATGTAGGGGTTGTCGTGGTTCTCACTGACCAGGCTGTTTAAGAGAGCAGGGCCGCCGCTGAGAGGATGGTGTCCCAAATGATTGACCAGGTGTGACATTACCATCCGAGCAGTCAGAGGAATCAGCTCCATGCTTCTCCTTTTCTTTTCTGGGATGTCAAACAACTTTAGTTTAGTACATATGACTTACAGGTATAATCTTAGGGTTAGTTCACACAAAAAATGTAATTGTGTTATCAATTTATTTAAAAAAAGGACACTGAACATTAATAAATAAGTAATACATATTAGTCAAAAGGCTAATTCTTATCAGCACCCATTTTTGGTACACTTTTTAGCACCCAAAGGGGTACACTACAAAAAATAATTAAAAAATAGCTACATGCATATAATACACTAAGAGAATAATATTAATATGGTCTCTTTATGGATGTAAAAAAACAACATCAGTGTTGGCATTGTTGATCATCAAAAAGCCAATTTCTTCAATTATATTTAAATGAATAATAGGATGTATATGTATAATTACCCTCATGTCATTATAAACACATCAGACTTTTGATCCTCCTCAAAACCTCAATAAAGAGGATTTAATGAAAACTGAGAGATATCGGTCTTTCGATTAAAGGCATGTAACAAAAACTTTGATGCTTCAACAAGTCCATAAAGGTATCGTAAATGTAACAATTCAAGTCTTTTGAAGAGACACGACCGCTTTATATGAAGAACAGAAACATTGATCAACGCACATACATATAAAGCACATCAAATTTGCTATAAAATGAAGCTCAACCCTAATTGCTTGATATCCGAGACCAAACTTCATTGGTTCTTGTGCTTCTGTTGATCATATTTGATCATATCATCTCCTATTGGATATTGGTAAACTGACCATCCAGGCCAATTAGGTGGCCATTATTTGGCCATATTGAGGTTTGCTGTAATTTGGCAATTTTAACTATTTTTTTTTGTTATTTATTCATTGCACAGACTTTTTCTTGGCACAGCCCTGACAATGTACAGTCACCACCACACATGATCACAAATCTCTTTGTAATAACTTATTCTGATTTGATGTATTGACTGTATGACTAACTTTTTTAGGGTCCAGAATTTATTTTGCAATAATGATTGGCTGACTGTTTTTTCCTTTACTTATCTTTCTCAAAAGCTAGCTGGTATACTGGCTTTTAGCTGTCATGACCAATGGAGGCAGTTTTCCCACGTTTGCACCATCTATACGGGTGTCTACATAGACACCTTTAAAATATCTATTCAGTCTCCTAAAACAGACTCAAAGGGCTGCACTAATGAGCATCACACCTTTCGTGATGAGTGAATAGGGCTCTGCAAGCACTATGAATTAAAGTCCTCTGAATGCTGAACACCTCTCAAAGTGAGAAATCTAGTGTTGTCATTAGTGGATATTAAGATTAGGATGAGAGAGAGAGAGGAGGGGGAAAAAACGAAGTGCTCACATTGTGACAGTGCTATCAATACCATCATCCCCATCAAAGTGGAAAAAGCTCTTTGCAAAGACGAGCAAGTTGCATTAGGGATGCACAGAGCTTTGAAGTGAACTAATCAATATGAGCTAGGTACTGGGATATTGCTTATGAGTTGCTCTTTGGCTGAGGATGTTTGTTTTTTCGTACGCAGAGATATAAAAGGCATGTCAATGGCTGGAGATGTTAGTGTTGCAAAAGCCAGCAGTCTTTTTCTTCCTCTACTCTGTTGATATAAATGTACTGTCATAAAAGGCATCCCTGTTGGAAGAGGAAAGATCCCCTCCCCCCACAACCCAACCAAAAACAGATGACATTTGATGACATGCCAAGGTAGAAAACACACAAGAAATATTGCCTAATGGATAAAGCAAGGTCGGAGGAGGAAAAAAAAAAGATTTCTTTAATAATTGGCATAAATGGGCTTGCTTTGAGTGGATGAGGGAACTAATGCACACCTCTTTAAAATTCATTTCATTTCACATTGTGCTACATTTGCTCTAATATGATTCACGAGAGCTCAGTATAAACTCAAAGGACAAATTAAAAACATCCCTTTTTGTACTTTCTTTGCTTTTTTAAGGGAGATGCAGCGGTTTCACAATTTATGCTGGAAAAGTTGACATCATACATTTTGTAAATTTGCCTTTACATTACAGACATTAAAAATGATTTGTTTTTATTTGTAGCAAAAATTGTTAAATATGACAAAATAATAAAAAAAATTGTATATGGTTAATCTCACAAAAATATTTTTTTGCCGATCATTAGTAATAAATTAAGTATAACAAATACTACTATGGTGTTTTACAAATGCACTTAATTAGGAAAAGGCAAAAAAAAATGTGATACTGATATTAAAAAATACTGATATTTCTTTTTTCTTTTGATTTTGGGGCGAGCAATGACCCAGCAGAGATTTCATGGGATTTCGCTAAGCAGGTTGTCGATAACGTGTTGTAGATAACAAAACACAATAGCAATAAGATTAATTGGAAGCACAACAGGAAATCCTTACCTTCAGCCACAGTGAGGAGATTTCCAAAGTCTCCCATGACATTGTGTATGGGGGGTGGTTCAAAGCTCTTGACATTGCCTAGAGTAAGGAAGGGTTCGTAGTCTGTCGACAGATCAGCAAGGCTGAGGAGGTAGTGACTTTGTTGAGTGTGTAGGTTAGACCCTGATACACAAGTGTGCAGCACCTAAGACAGCAGAACAGTGAATTAAGTATACCAGTGATACACTACAAAAAGAATGACTAAACAAAATAAATAAAGTAAATAAGAAAAGTTTTGCGGGCCTACTACAGAACCCTGGGGAACACCTTCGGGAAATAAGTGAGATTACAAGGACTATTTATTTAATAATGAACAGCTTTCTCGCTTGTTCTGTTGTTACAAAAGCACACTGCAATGCATAAGGAACTACTGACATTGTTTAGATTTAGTGCATTTTTAAAATCTAGTGAGATGTATCAAATCGAGAACTCTGTTATGATCAACAACTCAGCCATGAAGATGCTCTTCTTGGCACACCACTGAGATGCATTAAAAAGAAATCTTTAATAGATTGAAACATTGTTGTTACACCCAGACGGTGTGGTTGAGTGCTGCAAGGCCACCATATGGAGATGGGACGATATTTACAATGCTAAGCCAGGAAACCCAATGAGAGGGGCTTTATGGGCTAATAATCTATTTCTCCTGTGATATGGGAGTGTATCGATGTGCAGAAACAGATGGTCATGGCTCTATTGGCTGGAGAAGATAAGACACGGTCCAGCACAGTTTATCATAGTGCCTGAACAGGTTTGCTCTGTTTGATTTAATTAAGGCTTTATCCCTTGGCTCAATCTCAAACCACACACACTGACGCAGCAAACAATGACAATATAAGCTACATAAACATGATCTGATATATGTAAAAATACCTAAAAATAAAACCACAGAACTTTGATTTGCCACATAATCACCATCATAGAGCTATTAGTATCTGGTTCAACTGGAAACTGCTGATATATCAGAGATACAGGTCATCCAACGGTGTGATGGATGATCTCTCAATGTATATCAGTAAATCAGTAATAACTATTGGATGAGAAAAAACCTAAATTGAATTGAGCTTGATGACGACACCACTGTTTTCTGTAGAGGTGATTTATTCCGGTTGATTCCTGTTTATTACTATAGACCTGATGTAGCCCCGCGCTCGTTGTCTTTTGTCTCTCGGTCTGTATTTTCACAGCGATCCTGCGTATTTATGAATGAACGGCTCGTTTTAAAATCTTCTCGGTCTACTGACATTTGTTAAGACATCTGCTTTAAACATTATGATCCTCATGATAACTTTCGTTAACTTTTCATTAAGTAAATCCACTTCAAAAGCTAATTACTCCCGGACAGCAATGGCATAGAAATATACAGAACGACCGCAAAAACAGAAGTTCAAAGACAATATTTTAAAGATGTCTGCGCCCTCGTTTCTCTGGCGCATAAGGTCTATAAAGCGTCTTTAAAACAATCTGTATTGTAAACTCTATAAATAAAGGTGACTTGAGTTGACTAAGGTACAACCCACTGCACTTCTATCCCTCACATACTGATTACTGAGAGCTGCGATACCTCAGCCATAAACTGATTGCTTTTCCTGTTAGATAAGTAGAAAATCAAACTGACTAAGTATAAAGCCGTCACCTAGTGATAAGAGGAGAGAGGAAAAAAATAAATTGAGGAAAATTTAGCACCCAAAGTATTAAATGGCATTCGCTGGTTCTGAGGATTCATGTGATTTCATCAGTTTATAAATTTTCTAAGTGGCACTTCTCAAACTGTGCTGCATAAATGAACCTAGACTCCATAACCTTAGGACATTTATCATCAATTATTATTTGAGTAGTACTATAAGCATGAGATGCTAATCATTATTTCTTGCTCTTAATTGAGACAAGGCACTCGAAAACAAGAGTATTGATGTGCTGTCCTGGCGAGGGTTATGTACATGTGCTCGTGTTAGATGCTATTCAGCTCTGACAAATGGGAGATTAAAGTAATCCCACTGAGCATATAATAACTAGCAGAAAATGATTAACAGTCAAACGAGTGCAGAGGAAAACAAAGGACATTTATTCTTCCCCTTTCCCCTTTGCAGCAGGTGCATTTTCTCTCATATGATGATGAACTGAATTCTTGAGTTTGGCATTCATTGGTGAGCTTATCAATCCAACAATGGGACATTTAAATAATTCGGCCATTTTTTTCTGGGAGCATGACATCTGCACAAAGGTCCGTGTCTGTCTGCATCTGCACAACAGCCCGGGACTAATATCTCATTTATTCTGTGCCCCTCAATGCCCTCTCATTAGCGTCTGATGACTAAATATGAGCTGCGAGGGGACGAATGCATTTATAATAGAACATAACGCGCGCACACACACACACACACTGGAAGATTTCTGCTTTAATTTCAAGTAACAAACTAGAGTAACAGTCACTCTACGGCTGCACGATTCATCCAAATAAAACCGAAATTGCAACATGGCTTAGTGCGATTATTAAATCGCAAAGGCTGTGATTTAATTAAATAATATATGTGCTGTGTGTTTCAGCTCATGATCTGTCAGTGTGATGTTCAGTCTCTGCATCTGCTCTGGGTTCGGGTCACCATAACGTGCATTTGTGAACACAGACATTGAAAAGCATTCATGAACTAATGACAAGCGTTAAGGGATCCTGCGGTTTTATGTCAAAATAACAGTTCCATGGTGTAATGTTTGAAAATGAAGAAATTTAGGGTGTGAAAAATACATTTAGTCCTGGTTTGCTTGGCGTTCACACGGAACCTAAGAACCTTAAAGTACCTATAGGTTTTTATGATGTTTATTTATTAGGGGTGTAACGATAAGCTCATGTCATGATTCGATACATATCACGATACTGAACTCACAATCCAATATTATTGCGATACTCTAAGACATATGACAGAAGGTTAACAAAAAAATTACTGTTGATTAAAATACTAAATTTGGTGTTATAATGTGTGTGTAAATGAATAGGCTTGGACTTGGTGCTGGAAACCCAACGCACATGACAATAGTGACACCAGAATAAAAATATCCATGATTCTGAAGCTGAAAATACATAATTTTTAAAGTTTTATAAGCGTAGGCCACTTTTTACTGGTAACATCAGACATTTGACATTATCAGACCCACAAATATTCCCCCATTGCATTATTATACATTATATTCAACATTATATGTAGTAGTTTGTTTACAAGAGTTTCTGATGTTTGTTCCAAACAGTAATGGTCAACATTGCTCCTATGATGAGAATGCTTTCTGTCTTTTGTAGGGCCACATATTGTGACATCATTATCTAACAGTGAATTTAGCTGATGTAGTCAATATAGTGGAATAAAAACAACAACTAGTCTTTTTCAAACGAAGCGCTGGATACCTGAGATAATACTTCTCACCATTTATTCACAGGGTATGAACGATTGTTTTCCATATCCATTCACTTTATAAGGGGTTTGACTTGTGAAACAGTGGTGGATTTTTCTGGACCTCGGCGATTAACTTCTCCACAATGTCGTCTGCCATTTTAAATGCGCGAGCCATTATCAATAGCAAACCTAGATTCTTTTTTTTTAAATTGTGATTTTTATCCAAAAAAAAAAAAAAAATCGTATTTTTTCCCTAAATTGTGCAGCCCTACTTCCTCAAAACAAGTTCCCGAGGCCTGTACGCACCCTGTAAATGTAGTCGAGTAGAGGGGCTTTCTGTGAGGCGGGGTCATCCAGCACAGGCATAGTGATGGGCTCCAGGAGGATGGAGAGAGGTACGGCCATGCACCAGTCCAGCAGGCACAGCAGTAGAGACACCATTAACTAGAGCACACGGAGAACGCTTTCATTTAGCACACTCATGACACCACTACACAATAATCAATACACCTGCCAAAGACAAGCTGTTAGGAAGGATGAAACACTAAGCACAGAGACAGAGTCACCGGGAGCTGCTCATTCTGAATTCCCATGTCCAAAATCAGAGATCTAAACAGAGACTCAGTTCTGCTTTGCTTACCTTTTTATCGGCCTCAACTGTTGAGTGTTCAGCACTGGGCAGAAGAAATGCTATGGTTGCTACAAAAATCTGCAGGAGAAGAAAAGCAGAGATTAATCAGACGTCACGTGCACAATACCACAATGCTGATGAAGATGCTTCATACCTCTATAATTCTTTTGGGGAGAGACGGCTCCAGTCTCTGTAAGTGCTGCCAGTGAGAGATCAGCAGCTGGAAGATGTCACAGGCCACGTTTGCCACCACCTTATTTCCAAACTAAAAGACACAATCACAGATGAGAATGATAATAGAAATTAGTTTTTCACGAAATGGACATGATCAGGAAGAAGATTTAAGATTTAATACTATTTACTTATATGCTGCTGAAATGCCAACTAGCCTCTCCCTATGGAGGATCCCGATAACACTCTATAGATAAAGCGTTGTGGAAATTTTGGTTTGCGTACCTACCCGAAGTGATAAAATAAAATTCTGTATCAAAATGTATAGGCAAGACAATTAGTTTGTTTACACATGACTATAGAATCAATTCTTAATGCGCATGTGAACGCCATTAGCGTTTATCATAGGATCGCGTTTAAAGTCTATTTAGAGAGAATATTGTCTATTGAGTGTCGTCTTTTCGGCCCCTAATTTAATAACAAATTATCATTTCAACGGAAGTGAATCAATCAAAACTAACTTTAGCTGGAAATAACATTATTCAAGAACCGCTATAAAACCAAACCAATCTCTGTTACCTTAAATTATATGTTTGTCTCTGTAAAGCTGCTTTGAAACAATCTACATTGTTAAAAGCGCTGTATAAATGAGGATGACTTGACTATATGCAGAATCTGATATAAAGCTAAATAGATGAGGCTTTACCTCTTGTGCTTTATAAAGCTTCTATTTAATCAAAGAATCCCGAAAAAAATGGTGGCTAATACATATGAAGCAGCACAATAAATAATAATGAAATATTTAAAATTAATAACAATAATATTTCTTGAGCAGCTAGTAAATTCAGCTGAAAATTCAGATTTTCCAACAAAAGAATAAAAAACATTTTAAAATATATTAAATAAAATAGAAAACAGTTGCAACAATATTCCACAATATTACTGGTGTAACTGTAGTTTTGATCAAATAAATGTATCCTTGGTGAGTATAAGAAACATCTTTCCAAAAAAAAGAAAGAAAAGAAAATCAATACATTTTCCACTTTGAAAATGATCAGAGAAAAGAACTGGAATGTTCTTCATTTGAAACATTTCATTTGACTCAATCTGTTCTCAGATCATAACTCATAGTTCATATAGGTATTAACAATATTACATGTGAAAAATCAGATGGTAAAAGATGGCACTGAAAATTAATAAATGGCATAATACATCATGATTAAAACACACATGACATTATTTGTGTCTTTTCTATTTCTATGTTGTTGTTTTCTTTTGCTATTTAGCACCATATTATTCTAGAGAAACATCTCTGGGAGGGTTCCAGGTTAATGGAGTGTGTCTGTCGCTCTACCCAGAGTTCTCTCTGGCTCTGGGCTTCAGTCATGTGGAATCTGAGGTGAGAGAGTGAGTGTTTGCTCAGAGTAATAGAAGAGAAGAAGCCGCACATAAACTCTCAACAGCTCGGCACATGCTTTTAGAGATGGAAACCCTGCTCCTTCCCCAAAGCTGTATTCTGCCTGACCTCCGCGTGTCAACATGAACTGCACGTAATTACAGCATGAGGAAGGGAATGTGAAGACTCAATCTGGAAGGTATCGTTTTAGACGTGGTTGCAAATCACAATAACTATGATTCAAAAAGTCTTTCCAACTATACTTCAATTTAATAAAGCAGTATTTGATAACATTTGGATTGTTAGATAATCCAACAGGTTTTCTACAAAGAAGAAGAACATGAAGTTTTCAGTATATAAAAACCATGCGATTAATACAAAATCCTTAAATAATTTATACGCAAATAATTACTGAAGCATGTGGAAGTGCGTCATTAACGTAACGTCACACAGGTAGATGATCTTGGGACCTGGTAGGTGGACATTTCTATTCAAACTATTTAACCTGGTTTCGCATCTCTGTTTGCGATCAGATCGGGACAATTTTAGTCCAATGATCAGCGAATTCAATCAGTCAAAAACAGGAAAACCAGGCTGTTTACATCAGAGATAGCAGTTTTCAGTGGATTATCCATTCCAGTGTGTTTAGCTTCAAAACACGAGCTGTCATATTCTGTCATGTTTCTGAAGAGCTTGAGCCTCACACATCCACTGCTGTATGATGATACACAAACTCGTTTCTCTTACGAGAGTATCTCTCGTACTGCGTAATATCTTACGCTATGGGGAAATACTCTTTCCTCGAGATATTGAAGCCAAAAATTATCCTTAATTTTTTAAACATGCAAAACGCTTTTGCAGCAGCAAGCAGACAAGGGCGAGACAGCTCGCGCGCCCATTGGCTGCCTCGCTGGAAAAAGCTGCAGCCTATCGAGTGAGGCACTGCGTGACGTAATGACGAATGGGGACGCTTCGCGCTCATTTCGTCATGTCGCGCCAGTATAGGCGTGGTCTCGCCCTATAAATACCCCCTCGATAGCTGTATTTCCTCTGATTTTTCTACTCTTCACGCGAAGCTCACGCATCGCTGGATCCAGAGTGAGAAGCCGCGCCGTTGACTTGTAGCCTTATCAGCGGGACGTGCCATCTTCTGAAGTCGCTTTCCGGCGTACTATATCCTTTTACTCTGCTAAGTGTGTGTGTGTTTGCTTACGTGACGCAACACCCATTTATCTGTTCTAAAAGAGCTGCGTCTTTTTAAAGATGCCTTTCTGTGGCTCGTGCCGCGCCCAACTCAGTGATGAGGACCGTCACGTCATCTGTGTGTCCTGCCTGGGTCATGAGCACGCGGCTATCGCGCTCGCGGATGGTGGATGCCCGCACTGCGAACTTCTGCCTATGGTGACTCTGAGGACTCGCCTGGCGTCGTTCTCTGAGCCCGCGTCCCAGCCTTCTGTGCCGCGCCGTAAGAAGCGTCGCGCCCAGCGCGCTCCCGAGCCTTCTCCAGCCCGCCAAAGCTCGCCGGTTCGCCCGCCTGCTTCGCCGGCTTCACTTGAGTCGCTCCCGGACGGACAGCGCCCGCCGTCTGCCGCCGCTTCCGCTCCCGAGCTGGACGAGCCTGCTGAGGTATGCTCTCTTGTGGCTTCTGATAGCGAGGATTGGGCGAGCTCTGTGGACTCCCCCCCGCTGACGTGTCTAGCCAACCCTCTGGGAAAAGACCCGGCATTGAGGCTGAGCTGATGCGTCTGCTCACCCAGGCCGTGGAGAGCATCGGCCTCGAGTGGGAGGCGCCTGCCTTGCCGCCGCGCAACAGACTCGACGGGCGCTTTCTCAAGAAGGACGAAGCCCCGTCTAAGTCTAGGGCCGCCCCCTTCCTCCCTGAGCTCCACGACGAAGTCGCCAAGTCATGGACCGCCCCGTTCTCCGCCAGGCTGCGCACTTCCACCTCTGCGGCTTTTTCTTCTGTCACCGGCGCGGGAGATAAAGGATATCTCTCCATTCCTCCTGTGGAGGCGGCGGTCGCGTCGCATCTCTGCCCGCCCTCTGCGGGACGGCGCGCGCAGACGACGCTTCCTTCTAAAGCCTGCCGGGTGACTTCATCGCTGCACGGGCGTGCTTACACAGCCGCTGGACAGGCGGTCTCAGCGCTGCATACTATGGCGGTCTTGCAGATTTACCAGGCCGACCTTCTCCTTAAATTGGACGAGGAAGGTCCGGGTGCTGTCAGTGTGGCGGATTTACGAGGCGCTACGGACCTTGCTCTATGCGCCGCTAAAGCCGCTGCTCAGGCCATGGGGCGGAATATGGCCTCTCTCACCGTTGCCGAGAGACATCTGTGGTTGACGCTGTCTGAGATGACGGAAGCTGAGCGCTCTGTATTCCTCGACGCGCCCATTTCCCCTGCGGGCCTCTTCGGATCTGCCGTCAAGGATTTCGCGGACAGATTTTCTGAGGAGCAGAAGACTTCGCAGGCCATGAAGCACTTCCTCCCGAAGCGCTCGAGCTCCGCTGCAGGTCGCTCTAAGCAGCCGTCTGCTCGCAGCTCGCAGCCTCGGCCTGCATCGCCCGCAGCCGCCGCTACACAGCGCCGCCAGGCCCGGGATCAGAGACCGCGCTCTCGCTCTGCTGGACGCCGCCCCGCTCAGCGCGGGCCCCGGCCGAAGATTGAGCTCAAGCCCGAGGCCTCGAAGCTTTCCTAGCCACTCTAGGAAAGCGACGGTGTTCGGATCCCGCTGCGGCCGGTTCCCCACCGAAACGATTCGCTCGTTCAGTTCCTTGCGATGTGACTGTGCCAGTGTATTTAGCAGTGAAGCAGCCGGTGTCTCAGCCCGCTTGCCTGCACACAAAAGCCGTTTTTATGGCTACCCAGATAAATCCAATAAAGAGTGTATTTTCTGGTATACCGGCCACGGCCGATGGTGTTATGAGTGTTGTAAGAATGCCCACGCCCCAGTGCCCATTCCCACACCCAGACACAGCCCGCCACGGTGCGAGGCTAGCACACATAAATCTTACTCAGGTCGATTGTGCAAACAATGTAGTGAATGCGCCCATACAATGCCCGCTCACGCTGCATGCCGCGTGTCCCTTGGTTTCTGTAAAAACGAAACCAACACACAATCTATAGGCTCCGGCCGAAAGCGTGTACAGTGCAGTAGATGTGCCCGTAGGTTTGCGCCCACTCCCCGCAAGCACGCCGAATCCCACGGGATTCGCCCCGCTCACTCTCGCTGTGCGTCCCGCCATAGAGAATTTGAGCGCGGCCAGGCTGCCCGCTGTGTTCAGCGCGCCCCCCGCCTCGAACGCTGTAAGCACGGCGTTGTGTTCCCAGGGTACCGGGGCTCTCGAGCCGTTGCCTGGTCACGGCCAGAGCCCGGTCTGCATCCTACCTCTAGCTATTCACGCAGAAGCGTGGTCAAAGCTACCCGGGGTATCAGACTGGGTGCTGAACACTATAAAGAGAGGCTACTCGCTACAATTCGCACGACGTCCCCGCTGTTATACGGCGCGCGTCGAGACTACGGTGAGAAACGAAGTATCTCATCTACTTCGAGGCGAGATAGCGAAACTGCTGAGCAAGGGGGCCATAGAGCCCCTTTCTCAGGCTCAGAGCGAAGGGGGCTTATACAGCAGATATTTTCTGGTACCGAAAAAAGATGGGGGCTTCAGACCCATTCTAGATCTGAGACAGCTGAACAAAGCGCTTGTGAAGCGCCAGTTCAGGATGCTTATGACCAGGGGAATCCTCGCGCAAGTGCGCCAAGGGGACTGGTTTATGTCAATAGATCTGAAAGACGCCTATTTCCAAATACAAATAGCGTCCCATCACAGGCGATTCTTGAGATTCGCGTTCGAGGGCCAGGCATATCAATACACAGTCCTGCCGTTCGGCCTGTCCTTGGCACCCCGTACATTTACGAAGTGCATGGACGCGGCTCTCGCACCCTTGAGACTTCACGGCATGCGAGTTATGAACTACTTGGATGATTGGCTAATTCTAGCTCGATCACGGTCAGAGCTCATAGAACACAGGGCCACACTGCTCGAGCACCTCGAGAAACTGGGCCTGACAGTCAACTGGGAAAAGAGCTCGCTGTGTCCCAGCCAGAGAATTTCTTTCCTGGGAACAGTGTTGGACTCGCTATCCATGACGGCACGCCTGTCACCGGAGCGCGTACTAAGTATTCAGCGCGTCGCGGAATCCTTCCGCCACGGCTCTATAGTCCCGCTCAGACGGTTTCAGAAAATGCTGGGCCTGATGGCCTCAGCATCCTCTGTACTCCAGCTGGGCCTGCTTCGCATGCGCCCACTGCAGAGGTGGCTGAAGGCACGGGTCCCGCCCTGGGCATGGACCACGGGCCGGTGTCGCCTCAGGGTCGACCAATGGTGCGTTTCGGCTCTGAAACCATGGAAAGTAACCAGCTGGTATCAGTCTGGTGTGAGTCTGGGGACCGCCTCAAGGGTGAAAGTGGTGTCTACGGACGCCTCCACCACGGGGTGGGGAGCGCTGCTCGAGGGCAGACCGCTGGCTGGCCTATGGTCAGAGCAGGAGAAGCTCCTTCACATAAACTGCTTGGAATTGATAGCAGTCGACAAAGCACTACGGCGCTTCCGTCCCCTGATAAAGGGCCACCACGTCTTGGTCCGGTCGGACAACAGGTCAGTGGTGGCGTACATAAACCGCCAGGGCGGCCTCGGGTCCACACGCCTTTGCAGGCTGACGGAACCCCTCTTGGTCTGGGCCCAGCGCAACCTCCTTTCTCTGAAAGCGGCGCACGTGCCTGGGCACCTGAATACGGGTCCAGACATGCTGTCCAGAGACAACGTCCCGACAGGAGAATGGTCGCTGCACCCGCAGACGGTCCAGCTGCTGTGGGAAACGTTCGGCAGAGCGCAGGTGGACCTGTTCGCGTCCCGCGAGAACGCTCACTGCCCAGTATTCTTCTCGAAAAGCAGGGACGCGCTGGCCCATGCTTGGCCCAGCGGTCCCCTGTATGCTTTTCCCCCTGTCTCGCTCCTGCCTCAGGTGTTGGAGTGGATCAGGGAAAATGGATGCCCAGTGCTGCTTGTAGCTCCGCTCTGGACGAACCAGGCTTGGTTTCCGGTCCTGATGCGGCTGGCCAGCACTGCCCCGTGGCCTGTACCGTTGAGGAAAGATCTCCTCTCTCAGGCGGAGGGCTCGATTTGGCATCCTCGCCCGGAACTGTGGTCCCTGCACGCATGGGCCATCAACGGGTACCCGCTAGCCTCCCGGAAGGAGTGCTAAACACGATCGCGCAGGCTAGAGCTCCGTCTACCAGACGGCTCTATGCCTCGAAATGGTCGGTGTTCTCTACTTGGTGTCGAGCCCGTGGCTTTTCACCTGTGGACTGCGGGGTTAAGGAAGTGCTTGCCTTCCTTCAGGAGCTGATGGATAAGGGTAGGACCCCATCCACGCTCAAAGTTTACGTGGCGGCCATAGCAACGTTTGCTAAACCGGTGTCTGGCCAGTCACTGGGGAAAAAACGACTTAGTCGTGCGTTTCCTACAAGGAGCTCGGAGGTTAAACCCTCCCAGGCCCCCTTCAGTCCCGGCTTGGGACCTTTCCACGGTCTTGGAGGCCATGAAAGGCGCCCCGTTTGAGCCGATCCAGCTGTCGGACATGAAGCACCTGTCCCTTAAGACGGTGTTTCTATTGGCTCTCGCTTCAGTGAAGCGTGTAGGGGACTTACAGGCGCTTTCTGTAAGCGCGTCATGTCTGGAGTTTGGGCCTAACGACTCAAAGGTCGTACTCAAACCGAGGCACGGCTACGTGCCGAAATCCCTCAATACACCGTTTAGGGCCCAGGTAATTTCCCTGTCAGCCCTTCCGGTTCTCAATGAGGAGAGGGACGCGAGTCTCCTTTGCCCTGTCAGGGCGTTAAGGGCTTATGTGTCCCGCTCGGCTGAGTTCAGACAGACCGAGCAGCTTTTCGTGTTGTTTGGCGGCCGTTCTAAGGGACTCGCCGCTTCAAAACAGAGCCTATCCAGATGGATAGTGGATGCCATAGCGCTGGCCTACACTTCCAAGGGCCTGCAGTGCCCATTGGGTGTCAAAGCGCACTCCACGAGAGGCGTGGCCTCGTCGTGGGCATGGTACAGCGGGGTCTCCCTGCAGGATATCTGTACGGCTGCGGGCTGGGCCTCGCCGTCTACATTTATCAAGTACTACAACCTGGAGGTGCCCGCCTTACAAGCTAAGCTTCTGGCGGTTTGAACTTCGGGCTTATCGGCCGCCATGCGGCGATGTGTACCCCTACGGGTCTGTTACCCCTACGGGACTTTTATGAAGGAGTGATGCTTCTAGCCTCTCCTCCTCTACTCTGTGTGAGTTGTGGTGATTGTGCACTAGATGCGCCCCGGGACTCTGGTGTTGGATCCCTGTCCGCACGGCGTGTTGCATGGGGTTCCCCATAGCGTAAGATATTACGCAGTACGAGAGATACTCTCGTAAGAGAACGTACTCGGTTACTAACGTAACCTCGGTTCTCTCTAGAGAGGGAACGAGTACTGCGTATCTTGCCGTGCTTGGAATATGCTCTGGTTCGCTTCGGCGTTAAAAAATCAGAGGAAATACAGCTATCGAGGGGGTATTTATAGGGCGAGACCACGCCTATACTGGCGGGACATGACGAAATGAGCGCGAAGCGTCCCCATTCGTCATTACGTCACGCAGTGCCTCACTCGATAGGCTGCAGCTTTTCCAGCGAGGCAGCCAATGGGCGCGCGAGCTGTCTCGCCCTTGTCTGCTTGCTGCTGCAAAAGCGTTTTGCATGTTTAAAAAATTAAGGATAATTTTTGGCTTCAATATCTCGAGGAAAGAGTATTTCCCAATAGCGTAAGATATTACGCAGTACTCGTTCCCTCTCTAGAGAGAACCGAGGTTACGTTAGTAACCGAGTACGGTTTCTTGACTGAATGAAGCAAACAAGCGTCTCGCTAGTGAAGTTTTGATGGATGAGGATTGCACGATGAATGTGGTGACGTACAGGAGTCGTACAGTAGGCACACGCGAGTCTATTATATTGATGCATAAACAAACTGTGTATGTGAGTGAATACATTTATATATTATGTATTTGTGCACAGACACATTTCATTACACTCACTTTGTTTCCACACACATTCAGGATCATGTTTTCATTTGTCATGTTTCATGTTGCTGTGTTTAGTATTTCTACACCTACTATACACTATCAATTCTGAAATGTTTTTTTATGTCATTATAAGTGTCACAAAAGGGTGCAATTAATCGCTATTATAAACTGTAATCTATTGACAGCACTAACATATACATATATACTGTACACACACACACACACACACACACACGATTGGTGACTTTTGAGATCTGGTGACTGAAGGCCGTTTGAGTTTAGTGAACTGATTGTCATGCTCAAGAAACCAGTTTGAGGTGATATGAGCTGTGTTATCCTGGAAGTGTCCATTAGAAGATGGGTACACTGTGTTCATAAAGGGATGGACAAGGTCCTTCTGACCCAACCATCTAAATGTCACAGCAGAAATCGAGACTCATCAGACCAGGCAACGTTTTTCCAATCTTCTATTGTCCAGTTTTGTTGATCCCGTGTGAACTTTAGCATCAGTTTCAGTTCTCAGCTGACAGGAGTATCCCGGTGCGTATCTTCTGCTTCAAGGCTTGACGTGGTGTGTGTTCAGAGATGCTCTTCTGCTTCAAGGCTTGACGTGTGGTGTGTGTTCAGAGATGCTCTTCTGCTTCAAGGCTTGACGTGGTGTGTGTTCAGAGATGCTCTTCTGCTTCAAGGCTTGACGTGGTGTGTGTTCAGAGATGCTCTTCTGCTTCAAGGCTTGATGTGTGGTGTGTGTTCAGAGATGCTCTTCTGCTTCAAGGCTTGACGTGTGGTGTGTGTTCAGAGATGCTCTTCTGCTTCAAGGCTTGACGTGTGGTGTGTGTTCAGAGATGCTCTTCTGCTTCAAGGCTTGACGTGTGGTGTGTGTTCAGAGATGCTCTTCTGCTTCAAGGCTTGACGTGGTGTGTGTTCAGAGATGCTCTTCTGCTTCAAGGCTTGATGTGTGGTGTGTGTTCAGAGATGCTCTTCTGCTTCAAGGCTTGACGTGTGGTGTGTGTTCAGAGATGCTCTTCTGCTTCAAGGCTTGACGTGTGGTGTGTGTTCAGAGATGCTCTTCTGCAGACCTCGGTTTAAACGAGTGCTTATTTAAGTTACTGTTGCCTTTCTATCAGCTCTGACCAATCTGTCCGTTCTCCTCTGACATCAACACAGCATTTTCACCCACAGAACTGACGCTCACTGGATTTTTCTCTTTTAGGACCATTCTCTGTAAACCTTAGAGATGGTTGTGCATGAAAATCCCAGTAGATCAGCAGTTTCTTAACTACACTCAGACCAGCCCGTCTGGCACCAACAACCAAGTCACTTAAATCACTTTACTTCCCCATTCTGACGCTCAGTCATGTCTTCATGAATAAGGGTACATTTACATGACAACGATGTGCTAAAAACTGAAGTTTTTATTTGTACAGATGACAACATTATCAAAACGATCCCTATTCCCACGGATCCGCAAAAACAACAAATAAGGCTAGATTACACATGCCAGAGAAGTAGTTGGCGATGTCTACGCACATGCCTATAGACACAAATTACATAATCTAGCATTTTTTTAAATCAGATTTTCATTCTAAATCTTGATAATACTGTATTATTACTTTGTATTCTGGGTAAATTTCATCTTCACAAAGCCAGAAACATTCACTGTAATCCCAATTTTAGAATGTTCTCCTCTTGATATAAAGTCCCTTTTTACTTCCTTTAGGAAAATTTCAAAACCTTTGAACATAAAGGTTTCAAAAACATGTATTATTATTGAGTCTGTTCTAAGAAACCTTACTTTTTCATGATGACATGATAATTTGTGTAATTCTTATAACCAAATGTGATGATGACCTTTATTTCTTACTGTTAACATCTGTATCCATTCATTTGCAAAAAAAGTAAAAAAGCCTAGACCGAACATGTAATAGCCTACACGTGCATGACGTCAAAATTTTCACAGATTTGTGTTTTTTTGTAGTTTACACGGATACGATAAGTGTGTCGGTTTCAAAAAAACTTGCACTTTGAAACCTGTTTTCAAAAGTTTGTGAACGCTGTTGTTGGGTAAATAAACGGCCAAAACACTTTTAGTTGAAACCGGTGTTGTGTAAACGGCCCCTTAATGTTTTGAGTGGCTGCCATGTGATTGGCTGATTAGATATTTGCGTTAATGAGCAGTTGAACAGGTGTACCTAATAAAGTGGCCGCAAGTTGGGATATTAGAACTGATAAGACAATTTTAAAAAATATATATTTTTGACAGAGCGTCAAGTCAAGGTTGAACATCACAAACATCACACACACAATTTTCAGTGTATTTTCAGAGAAGTGAGATACAGTAAATTATTAGCTTTACTTTTGTGGATGAATACAAACTTCATACAGTAGTAATGCAACTAATACGGATTAGGAGGACAGACTAAAACATCTTCAGAGTGAAGAACACATCAAACATAATCACCTTCAGCGTGACACCCAGGACGTTGATCGCATCTTTCACCTGATGGTGTGTTTCTGTGTGTCTCAGCTCCTCACACACCCATAGCCCCAGACTGCAGATCGCTACACACCTAAAACATGGTTACAACACACTCAGACTGCTGCCAGACCAACAGAGCAGCCGTTTACATCATTCACAAGGTAAAACTGACCAGTATGGCTGTAATCATGTATCTATGGAAGCTTGTTTCCGCCACAAAATAAAATATTAAAAGATAATAGCGACTTTTTATCTCACAATTGCACAATTTTTATCTTGCAATTCTGACTTTATTTCTCAAAATTGTGAGATATAGAGGCATAATTTCAAGTTTATTTCTTGTAATTGCGAGTTTATAACACGCATTGGGCCCTATTTGAACTGGAACGCAAGTATCAAGCGTGAAGCGCAAGTAACTTTGTGGGCGGGTCTTGGGCGCTGTTGCTATTTTACCGGCGGGATAAATGACTCTTGCGCCCGACGCAAGTTTAAAAGGGGTCGGTCTGAAATAGCTAAATTATTCATAGGTGTGGTTTGGGCGTAACGTGAAATAAACCAATCAGAGCGTCATCCAACATACCCTTTAAGAGCAGGTGTGCATGTTGCATGGCGGATTGTTATTATTATTGCGGATTTACCAGGCGCGCGCCAGGATCGGTTCACAGCCAAGGAGATTGATTTTTTTTTTCCTGGTTCTCTTGACGGATAAACTAATTTGTCAGATGTCCTTATATAGGCCTACATATGTGTCTTGCCACTATTGGGCAAACAGCTCTGATCCGTCATTACTACAATTAGCCTGAAAAATTTGGGTAAATGTGTAAGCTAGATTTATGCCTACATTTTTTTACATCTTCATGGACACCACAATGATTTGTTAATATTTTTCTTTGTTATAATGTATGATTTGCAAAAATAAAAACGGCTGCATCTGTGTTGATGAGAGAATCAAAGTGTATGCGCGTTGTGCACCCGCTACATTATGGCCAAGCATGCGCGCTTAAAATAGCATTATGAACAACGCGCCATTGACTTTAGACCAGGTTTTTTCTGGTCAGTGGCGCAATTGTTTTCTGGAACTGCAAAATAGCACTAGGGAATGTTTGCGCCGAAACACGCCTCCTTTTTGCTTCGACCCGCCCAGGGAGCACAAGTGCACTTCCTAGTTTACCGACGTGCGTCTGTGGAGGGAAAAGCCCGCTTTGCGCGGGCGCAAAATATGAATGATGTCGGTGTACAAAGTCATTTGCGCCGGGTGCAAGATAGAGCCCAGCGTGAGTTTATATCTCGCAATTCTGACTTTATAACACACAATTGTCACTTTATATATCACAATTCTGACTCGCAATTTAAAAGTCAAAATTACCTTTTTCATTTTTTATTCTGTGATGGAAACAAGCTTCCATATGCATGGGATTTGAATAGGATCAAAATAAAATGTCAAAAATTAGTACAAGATCATTGAACACATAAGGCTCAGTTTCCTGGATTGGATCATTATAATGATAGAGATAGGTCAGAAAGTATGTTGTTGTACCTGGCTCCTTCACATGTCTCATTACGTGCAGTCTTCAGAAGAATGTTTACAAGGTAGTCCTACAGACAGAAAGCATCACAAAGACAGTTAATGCTAATATATTTGGCAGTACATCTAATAGAAGGTCACAGTTTTGGTAATGGCCTAGATGATGTTGGTAGGAATGGGTTTGTATATTTGTATGCCTGATGTTTTGAGTTCACCCAAAAATGAAACGTCTGTCATAATTTACTATTCCTGTTTTTTGTACCCTTTTTCAATTTTTTGAAAGTCAAGTTTAATTTGTAAAGTGCTTTTCACACATACACAATGTTTGAAAGCAAATAAATTCACACTGTTCATGTTTGTTACACCTTAATGCCTTATAGTCCACATGTAGCAGTTTAGGGCTGAATGATATGATGTTGGTGAAAATATAAATCAAATTAAGCTTTGCTATATAGTATATTGTTTTATGTATGCGGGTAGAAGTTGGGTAATCATACGATGGCTACAAAAAGTCTTTTGTACCCGTCTCCTGATTGGCACCTCTTCACGAGATCCTTTCGAAAGCTCTTTGCCTGCCTAAGATTCGACCAGGAAGACATTAAGAAAATCCTACAAAAACTGCTGATTCAGATCAGCTTTCTATTCAGAGGTAATCACTTAAATAATGACTGGAGGATTATTATTACTTTTTAGTAATAATTTGAATGTGTTTGGTTAATTCCAAAAAGAGTAACATGCACCATTAAAAAGGGCGTGCACGCTTATACAACTGGGCAATTATAGACTTATTTCAGCCAGAATTACCATTAGGTGATGTGCATTACTGCCATGATTAAATGATGTAATTGGTTAAAGATTTTGGTTATATCGCCCACCCCTAAGTAGTTTCATTGAGAAGTCAATTGAAAGTCAATCCGAAGGCAACTGTGGCAGGGAAAATACAGTGATCCAAATGTGAGAAGACATTTAAATCATTACTTACTGAAAATGGCATTGACATGAGGAAATTAAATCATAAGGCTTTAACATTTCAGAATTGTAATTAATGGGGGAATTCTTCCTTTAAAAAACGTCTTTAAAGGGGTCATCAGATGAAAAATTCACTTTTATATGGTATTTGCATATACATGTGTCTTTGCAGTGTGTGTGGACACAACCACCAAACAATGAATTTTAAAAAAAAAAAAAAATTAATCTTCAAAAAGCATAAAGACTCTCAATAATCAAGCCGTTTGGATTTTCTAAGCAATATGATGTCATATTGCTCATTCTCCGCTCCGCCCACGACCACTGACGGACTGTCAAGTATTAGCATATTTCCACCCTCAGCCAATTGTATACTGTCCGCCTAGGCAGCACGTTTCGTGTCTTGTGTCGACACCCCCCACGGAAGAGATCATTTACAGAGACATACACAGAAACGGGTCGCTGTGTACAGAGCTGTTTTGAGGAGGTAAAAAGGGTGTTGTTTTACACAACCATTGAGGAATTTTAACCAAAGTATGTTACAAACTTTACATGAAGACCCTACAGAATCATACCAACTTGTGGAACATTTTAAATTTATGTTAGTTAGGCTAGTAGTTTTAACTGTGGTATCAAAATTGGAATAGAGAATAGTAAATGTTGACTGTTATCTCACATTTTGGTGCCATTACTGCCTGTTTTTGTAAAACCAGTTTCATGGCCAGTAAAATATGTTTATGGCCAGTACATTTTCTTAAGTCGCCAGCTATTGGCAGGTTTTAGGCCCGCTGAGGGAGTATTTTGACTTGAAAATGGAAAAGTTTTGTTGCATATAACAATTCAGCTTGCTTATAGGCTTGTTATACTCCCGATTATGAGGGACAGTACCAGTATAACATTTTTACTGGTTTAAAGGGTAACATGAATAAAACTTTCTTGACAAAAACATATCCTACATCAATATTCTACCAAATCGACTGTTTTATGCACAGATTAAGTAGGCTATTTCGAATGCAAGACTGTTCGAATGCAAGACTGTAGGCTATACAGACTGTTTTCTCCTGAGAGTTCGACTGGTCAGTTACAAAACTTTAATTTTAAAGTTTAAACATTAATGACATTAGCAGTGGTGCACATTCCTAGTACCAAAACCTAGCTGGTTCAGATTTACAGGATTTGGTTCACCTGTATAACAGCATACCTTCATGTCCTCTTTGCCAACTACAATATCCTCAGATCCGGGAACAGACTGCAAAGATGGGATCTGTTGATACAGGTTAGGGAAGCACACCAGCGAACCGAGAACCGTCTGAGCCTCGATCCGTGGAGCCTGAATGGAGAAGACACCAGCATGAAGCAGTGTAAGTGTGGATATGTTCATTTAAAGATTGGCTAGCAGCAGCATGTACCTCAAAAGAGTCTGTGTTCAGGACGCGAGCAGCTGCGGTGATGAAGTCTCCCACCAGCATGGTGAAGCCCGGCAGGCCAAGGAAGAAGAATCTCGGTGAACACCACCTGATCATCGTGTTCAACACATCCTGAGCAAACCAGAGCATGAGAGAGCAGGGATAAGATAGCGTTTTAGGATATTCTGTGTGCCACTTTAATTGATACCCCTTTTCCACCAAAGCATTGAGAGCCGGTCCGGAGCCGGTGCCTACTCGCAAACCAGTTCTTTGTGTTTCGACAGCCAAAGAACCGGTTCTCGGCCAGGAAAATTGGTTCCAAAACTCTTTGCTGAACTAGAACCGTTCTTTTACCGCGTCATGCTTACGTCGGGGGCTGGGGGCGGGGTTTAGAACACAAATGTGTTATCAAAGGTCTTCTTCTGACTTCAATATAGGATCGCAAAACCATGAGAAACATTTGCAGAAAGACGATGTAGTCCGCCATTGTAATTGTTATGCATGAAGTTGGCGCAAGCGTTTTCTAGCTAAGACGTATGGCGACGTACACAGTGACGTAACGATGTCTTTCGCTGGGCTCTCTAGTCAGTTGTAAAACAAACAGGTTCGCAAGTTGAACTAACTTTGAACCAACTTTGAACCATCACCAGTTCCAAACCAGTTCTTTTTTGGTGGAAAAGGGGTATTAGAGGACAGTAAAGAAGTGGTTCAAGAGTAGGAACAGATAACTTAATAAAATGTGGTGAAACTATTTCGATAGTCCACTTTAGACATTCTAGTAACTGTAATTGCAACTACGTCAACTAACTCTCATTATTATTATCACAGTATCTCATCATCTCAGTATTAGAAACATTTAGGTTAGGATTAGTGTTAGTAAAATAAGTTAACATGTAGTTGCAAAGTTTCTTATAGTCAGTAGAATGTCTGTTGGGGAGCATCACAATAAATTGTTAGCAGATTTTAAACAAACAGTCTACTTATACTCTAATGATGACAGTTAGCAACATTAAAGCAACACTAAGTAACATTGTTTGCCTTAAAATAATGTTTCCAAAATCTTATCAGTGGTTCATCAAGTCGTAACAGGGTGAAAGGCACGTCTGCCATAGCCTGTCGGGGTCTGTATCGCTTTTACTGGCACTACGTAACTTCGGGTTTCGGGTAGGAACCCGACCACAAAAAGAACTACAAAATTCGACTGCTTTACGTCAAGCGCTACAATAGTCATTATTTCGTTTTTTTTCGTTTCCAACCAGTAGGGCGACCGAAGAGGAAAAGTTACTTGGTGTTACTTTAAATATGGGTGAATTCAGGTTTTTCCAGTAAAAAGGTGTCCCAATCACTCTGAATTCACCCCTACGTATTGATCTGCAAATTAGCAAATGTCTTATGTCATATAAATGTCTGAAATCATATTACTAAAACATTAAACTAAATATAAATTTAAGCTACTTATCATTCAAGGTTGCAAACAAGTGAAAATAATGAAATCTGTCCACATTCAAGCATTTCAATGCAATGGCCTTAAACAACTTGTTTAGTTCCCAAATAGGAACACTATATGTGTAATTATGTATATATGTTTTATAATAAATACTAAAATGCCCCATTAATAAAATGAATGACACCATCAGTCACCGCAGACTTAAGTTTCAAGGATCTCATGACACATTTGAGTCAGAAACAAATGATAAATTTAGTGACTTGCTAACTTACTCTCTCTGACTCACTGTTTTTTTCTTAATTTTTTGGATCAGTTCAATTTGAGAATGAATCATTCAGTGTGATTTGTGAACTGATTCAACAGGTTCATCAAAAATAATCAGCTTGCTAACAAATTGGATGTTGCTATCGTGTCTCAGAGCGGGTGTCCATTCCTTCAATTCAAAGTAACAAATTATATGTTTGTTTTTTTATGAAATGCAATGGAGTGTAGATTTTTTTTAAAAAGTACTTTAGAAAAGTTTTAAAGTGAAATTACAGAGAAGAGGCTCTGGAAATAACTCAAACTCAGATTTGAACCTAAGGTTACTTGCATGCACCGTTTGGAGGAATCTATGCGTTACTCTGAAGGAGTGAAACATTACATAACTCAGAGTGTACACATTAAACGCTTTATAAATCACAATTTCTGTTTCTCCCACATCAGTTCCTCCTTTAAACCAACTGTGCCATGCACACAAACAAACAAACAAACAAACAAACGCACGCATAAACAAGCACGGCTGCTCCGTAAGCGCTACAATCATCTTCCTTAATTGAATCCTTTGTAAACACTGTCAGACGAAGAAGAAGAAAACAGCAATATAGGCCACCTCGCTGCATAAAAAGAGTCCTGCTGAGAGGGAGATGTGAAATTGGTGGAAGCGGTGCATCTGCAGGGACATTTTACCCTCATTCTGCAATAACTGACCTTTGCAATGCTTAGCAACCAGTAGTAATTAACCGCCACCAAACTGCAGCGTGATTACCCAAAATGAGCATTTTGGAGGAAGCGGCAATTCTGCAAAGCGGGACTATTATGCAGCGGTAAATACAGAAAGCACAATCTGAATCTACAGTGTGTGTGTGTGTGTGTGTGTGTGGCAGCTCAACATGGCCCAATGATTTAAATTGTGCAAGGAAATGCACATGTACACACGAGTGACAGGCCTTTGCATCTGAAGACTGTAAATGTGCTACAGCTTCGACACATACTTCAATCTCTGACCTTTATATGACTCCAAACGGTGGAGGTAAAAATCAATGTGTGTATACTGAATCCTGCCCGCAGCCCAACACCTGTTAGCAGTGCTCTTACTGTTGACTCTCCTGTGCCTACAGCGGCACACAACCAAAGGTTTATCATTAACTACAGGCTCTGTCTGTGGGATTAGCGTTCTCGTTTACGGATGCATTTCCTAGCAAAATAATATGTAATAATAGTTAAATAAATGCTTGTGATACATTTATTTTGAAGAATAAAGTATAAATATAACAAAAATCTATAAATATTAATGTATTTGTCATGAATCACTCAACGGTTTATTATATGCTTGTAATTCTATTTGTGAACCAGTGACTTACTACTGATATAATTAAAGTCACTGTCAAATCAAAACTTCTTTTTTTAATGAAATGTTGGTTATTATGTGCAGGTCATTATTTAAAAAAAAAAAAAAAGTAAAGAAAAAGTGCTGCTGTAATCTTCAATAAAAATAAAGTCCCACCTCCCTCTGATGACATGTACACCGGCTCGAGGGCTGGGTAATAACTGTCCAATAGCCAATGAGCTTCAGTCCTTCCCCTCCAATAACCTGTCACTCATATGAAACAGCGTCTATGTAGTTTATAACAGCTTCTTTATCCAGTCAAATCAAGTCCCGCCCAGCATTTTTAATCTTAGTACGGTAAGCTCTTTCTCTCAGATATACGGCACAACAAAAACACAATTTCCATTTACAGGTCGACTTTAACAATTCCAAATCTGAACTTTTTTTTGACCACATGGTTTGAACAGATGTAGGTTTCATATTTCATCAGATTTACATATAAACTAGTGTGTAATTAGAAAAAAAAAAAGCACAAAGCACAAGACTATCTTTATGTAATGTTGTACAGTGATTTGATATTTGCTAGTTCAGATCGCTATTATTGATTTTTTTTTGTACTGAATGATTTTCAACCCTAAAACATTTTGAATGTAACAAGATGCCACATTTCTTTTCAAATGTGTTACACTCAATGGTCCACTTTAGACATTCTACACACTATAAGAAACTTTGCAATTATGTATGAACTCAGTCACAATTATACACAGTGTAGCACTAGCGCAACAACACACACTGACACATGCATTTAGCTGCTTGTTCAAACTAACTCAAGTTATTTCACTGCTTTCAACCAATTTGAGACTAGATGAATGATTCCTGTTGTGTTAAAGTAGCATTGTAAAACAGGAGAACATCATGTTTTGTACAGGACTGGAATGCACATGTGAGATTTGTGTTTAGATTTAAATGTCACACTATGTTTTGTAAAGAATATTTGCGACTGTTTTGGAGGGGGTTTAAAACAAGTTAAATGTGTTGTTTATGGTCTCACACTCAACTTGTGAAGAATGAATATCACTGACTCATTTGAAAATCACATTTTTAAGTAGCATTTGTGATCATTTGAGCCCAGTGTTTCCACATTTTTGACTGGTGATGAAAATCCCAAAGTTCACACTGTACACTTGTTCACACTTCCACACCGAAACTCTATAGTTCAAGCTATTATACATTATTATAACAGCTATTCAATTTTCAATGCTCTTGAAAAGAACTGACTAGTATAGAACTATGGTTGAATTGCAGCTCACATCTAAAGCAATGTAAGTAGTTTGTGCAGGTGTCTGTGAAACTGTATGGCTGTGAACATGAACGGTTGTTTCAGAGGTGTATAAGATGTGAATGTGAAGCTGAAGTTTAACAGCTCCATCGAGTGAGCGGTAAAACAACCGCAGAAAGAGACGCACTTCTCAGCTACCCTTCCCAGCTACCCTTCCCATTGTCTCTCTATCTGGCTTCAAATCTGCCCTCATGTGGAAGTGGACTGAGACTGCGAGCCAATAGTGACACAAATGGAGTCTATTATCTACAGAATAGCGGCCAAATGCACTTTAACAAACTCCATTGCTTTTTCATTGCATCTCCACATTCAGAAAGCACTTCTTTTTTGGTCTAGACCAAATAAAACAAACACAAATAAAGTGTAGCTGTGCCAGCACACACACACACACACACACACACACACACACACACACACACACACAAACACACACACACACACACACACACACACACACACACACACACACACACACACACACACAAACACACACACACACACACACACACACACACACACACACACACACACACACACACACACACACACACACACACACACACACACACAGAGCATATTTCACTATACTGCATCATGATCAAAACCATAAACAACTATAATAATATAACGCCTATAGTATGAAAGAAATGTTGAGTGTATATTAGCCACAATCAGATCAGACTTACTCTCTTTTGTTGATTCAATAATGATTCCTTGCGAATGTTTATGATTCAGGCATTTTATTATCTACAGAATATAGGAGCTTTAGAGAGCCTTTACTGCATCACACACAAGACTGTCACACCATCTAGTGGTCAAATGCATGAAGGTTTATATTCTTTTTAGGTTAAATACTTATGTTCTACTGGAAGAATTGGTGGCATGCTGCCAAAAAATAATCTGATAAAACAAACCTCTCTCACACATTTTAAAAAGCAGATTGGAAACCAAAGTATTTTTTTTAAATGAAAGTCTAACAGGCTTTGCTTGTTATTGACATGTAAATTAGTCTAAAACATTTTAATTAGTGGAAGTACTTTTCTGATTGGATGAAGAATTGGTTATAATTATGATTTCTGTAATTCCTGTGGAGCTTCTCTGTCATGTCCCTTCTCATATCTTTAACACAATTTTTACGCACTGAAATAATTAACAACCCATCATTATGTGAAGTTATAATCCATAATTCGGCAAACAGAAATACAAAACGTCGACACAGGAAGTTTAAAAGTTTTAATAAACGACGCTCGCATGCAGAATCATCTGTACCTGATCGTCGCTGGTGAAGCCTTTGTGCATGACGTGGTAGAGGTGCACCAGGAAGTCACTGTTGGGCAGGACGTCTTGATGTTTCGTCATCATCTCACAGATCAGCTTATACGCCTGTAGCTTCCCAGCTTTGAACTCTGACGGCAGCATGGTAGCCTGAACACACACATTACAGGTCGTTCGGTGTTCAATATGCCATTCCTATTCAAAACAAGTCACAAGTACACACGGCGACACATGCCCACTGCATCATATCTGCATTCGGTTTGCTTCTCAAACTTGCTGTTTGCTTTTCAATTACGTGTTTTTCCATTTCTGATGTCATGTGTGTAATGTCCAAGGCTGTGTATTTGTTTTGATATTTGTTTTATGAGTAGCCTATATGAGTGAAAATTGTGTCATTAATCGCTGAAGCTCAAATGTGCTGCATAACATGAGAATGAACCTGATTGGTTCTCACTGATCAAGCCGAAGTGCTTGAGCTTCAGTTTAACACAACTGATGTGTGAGTTGATGAATGTTTATATGTGAATAAAAGCATAAATTCAATCTGTTCATCATATAAAAAGATTGAGTCTCTTCAGAAAATTTGGACTAAATCGTTTAATTCCCATAGACTAGTTTTACGATCTCTTTATGAACTTTTTAAAGCGTCACAGTGGTAGTTGTGTAGCTGTCAATGGAGGGACAGAAAGAATAGTCTTAATTTCATTAAAAAGATCTTCATTTGTGTTCTGAAGATGAACGAAAGTCTTACGGGTTTGGAACGACATGAAGGCGAGTAATTAAATTTAAAAAAATCATTTTTTGGTGAATTATCTTTTACTGCATGCCAGGAAGACAAATACATTCTCCTTTTATTTTCTCTATTTTTACACAAATTTTAGAGATTTTTGTGGAAGCGATGATACATTTTTGAGGATTCTTGAATGAATAGAATGTTCAAAAGATTATTCGAAATATAAATCTTCAATCTCTCTCTCTCTCAAAAAAGAAAAAGAAAGACTGACTGACCTCAAACTAAACCCAATCAGAAGTGGACACATCTGAGACACGTTATTATCAGGCGTGAGCAGTAATGTTTCTTGGCTCATCACTTGTGAAACAGGGCAAAAGTCTTGTGGTCTAAATTTCCGAGGATGTTCCTGACGGGCAGTTGTGAATGAGTGTTACCTTGAAGAGCCAGGAAGCCAGCATGCGCAGAGGAGGGAAGAACAAGGGTCTGGCCATGGCTGTGTCAGTATCCACTCGGATCCCAAGATTATCTCTGATCTGAAGCAAGAGTTCCACATCAGATGTTGTACGGTGACTGTATAGAAGGCTCTGCAGGGAATGAAGGGAACCCACCTTGGCCAGCTTGTGCCAGAGCTCATAGAGGTAACTGAAGACCTTGGCGTGGATACGGGCACAGCGGATGCTGTTCACATCACCGAGAATCCCCAGGATCCTTCTCCAGAGAACGAAGGCTGAGTCTGCGTGCCAACCGGTCAAACTGCCACCCGCGATGATGCTGACATCATCAGCCAGAAACTCGCTGCTGTCTGCGAGGAAGAGCAGGCACACACACACACACGGTCCATTACAGGAAGTACAATTTATACTTATAAAAGCCTTTTAGTGTTATTTTATTAAAATGTCCCCTTCAGCTCGTGCTTCCCACGTTTTTTTTGCTGTGAAATCTGCACTGATTTTTATACAGTTAACTTAAGAATAACGTCTATATTGTTAGTAATATTTGATGAACACTTTATATTTGATGAATATTTCATGAACACTTACTGGACTGAAGCAACTTCGGTTTACTTGATAATCTTTGCACAATTGTTTTGAAAAATCATGTTAAAAATTAAGTATCAAATATGATCCATCAGGTTTCTGATGAAGGTTTATTTGCTCGTCTCTTAATCATCATTGTATGGAGGTTATGTGCAACAAACTTCTGTAAAACAGGTTGCATCTCTTCCTCTTGCGTGTCTTAATAAAAAAAGCGCATTAATATAGAATGTGATTAAACTGACTTGGAACGACCTGTGCATTAAACAGTTTTCCTTCCAGCCAATCAGAATTGAGTATTCAGCCATACATATAAGAGCCATAAAATATAAATATGATACTTTATATTAAAAACACACATGCAAACTGTTCTTTTAAATTAAAAAACAAATATTTTGTCTAAAGGTTCATTGAACTGTTACATCTTAAAAAAAAAAAGATTCAGACTATTTCATTCGTCATGCTTTACAGGGTTAACTAGAGGCCTGTCCACTAACTCGAAAAGACTTACATGTATCTATGCAAAAGTTTAATAAGAGTCATGAGACTTGTTTGCTCTAAGAAACTCTTGAACTGTTCAAACTGCCCCATCCCCTTATTTTCCCCATTTACTGAATGTCATTCTGCCACTACAGGAGGAAAGAGTGAACGAAAATGAATGAGTGAACAAGAACATTGATGTAAATATCGAGGAGGGCTGTGAAGTTAATGCATAAACAATTTCATCACACACGCGCACGCACACGCACACACAGAGAATACAAAAGAAACTTGGTCAAAAGTCTCTCAAGTACATTAATTGCTTTGTATATCTACTGCATATGATGTATGTGTTGATTAATGTTTATATGAAAATAAAAGCCTAAATTACATTCTACACACATATGACTTTTGGCCCTCTACTGGTTCCAAAACACAACTTTCAATAGAAGATGGCTTCAGCTCTGCTGCTGTGTGAATGAATGTGGACCGAGGCACCAGTGGACACTGATACAGGATTGGACAGATAAATGATGGTTTCTTTGTGGTTTGCGGATCCATGGTCAAATGTTCGTGTTCATTGTGACAGCAACCTTAGCTTTGCACTATTAACACACCATTCAGGCGTCACAGTAGCCAGAGCTGTCTGTAAAATCAGTCCTGACCACTCTAAAACATAAACCACAGTTTTACAATATTATCACAGTGTATTTGGATGAAGTAATACATGGTATGGAAGATTTTTTTATACTATTCCTTTTAATTGGTTCTTCATGTAACACAATCATGTCTCTTGGATTAAACCTTACATTTATTTGTATCACTTTTACAATGTCATAATGAACGTGAAGTGTCAAAGTTGTGGTGGAATGACATCTCTCAGGTTTCAATAAAAATATCTTTTCAACATTGATGTTCTGAAGATGAACGAAAGTCTTATAGTTTGAGTGAATGACGACTGAATTTTAATTTTTGGGTGAGCTATCCCTTTAAGATAAGTGTACGTCAACAGATAAAAAAATACCTCTGTTTAATTCTGTTAGAAATATTAGTTTTTCTACTACATCTTCAGGACACTAAAAAGTTAATTGCTATACGGAGGGAAAACAAGAACAAGAAAATGGAGAAGGGAAAAACGGACTTAAACTGCTAAAACACTGCTGTAGATTCAGTGGATCGGCCTGAACCTTCCCGGTGTAATAGATCACACTGCACACTACATCTGAGTTGCCTCCGCACAAACCTTCTACAACATTATGGATCATTTTCCAATGTTTGTAGTTTGAAAATTTTCTACCTTGCAGGAGAGAAATGCTTTAGGAAAAAGTTTTAGACCCTAGTGAGTTGCCTACCTAGACTGCATTGTAAGAAGTAGGCACATCAAAAGCAAAGACTGATCCAAAAGGAAAGCAAAATAATGCTGTATTCTAAGAGAGCTTTTTTTTTTAGACATATTGTCCGGCAGAAACGCATGTATCCTTCATGGATAAGCCCATTTATAAAAATACACTGTAAAAAATGATTTCTTGAATTTATAATGAAACAAAAAAAATATTGGATTATGTTTTACAAAAAAAATGTTATATTCAATTAAATGTGTTACTTTATATTTTTGTAAAATGTACAAACAAAAAAAGAGTGAAAATTGGTTCAATGTAAATCCTACACCAATGTTTTTCAGTGCACCTGAACAGGACAGATTCTCAAAATACTTCATTCTAATTACAAATTACCATTTCACCCAATAACTGCATGTGATTTTTGCATTTCCTGCGGTTTCGTGGTTGTGCTAATGTGTGCGGTTGTGGTTCGTTGCCAAGAATATTTCAAATCAGCTATTTATGAGATCCGCCTTTGGCGAAGATGTTGTCTTAGGAAAAAGTCACCTATGCGAGGGTTTGTAAAAGTGTTGTCTTTGAGGGATGCAGGTAGAGTGAAGTACAGAGGATGAGTTTGGTCTGAAGGAGGTTGAGAGGATGAGTGCAATACCCAGATGGTGAGGCATATTCATGGCATCCTCCAGGAGCTGAGGGCCCTCACAGCAGCCATGAGGCAGGAGGAGAGCCGGAGACACTGGGGGACAGTGAGGGAGGGCTGCACAATCAGACCCTACACACACACACACACACACACACACACACAACACAACGATGGATGGCAGGGAGGTGGTGGTGGAATCACGTTACACACAAACAGGGATATCAAAACACTTAAAGACACAGACAGCTGATAATGAAATAGTTTTTAATAATCAGTAGCAGATGTTAGGATGATTTAAAGCAGTGGTTCTCCACAGGACTTCTCCGTAAATTACACTTCAAGATTTAGATTTAAACGCTGGATATTTTACAGTCGATTTACTGGATAAGAATTAAGAATAAGGATTTTTACTCTTTACAATTTTCACCCAATAAACTAGAAAAATGTATATCCATCCATTATAAAAATATGCATTGAGTTGTAGGATTTCACTAATTTACATGACTTTTCCAGGCCTAGAATTTAGTTTATTAGGGTTCCTCATACTGTAAATCCAGGTTTTCCAAGAACAAAACTGTTGCACTGGGGGTGCATTAAAATAAGAAAAATTAAGATGATTTTTGTTGTTTTAGCTTATTTTAATACTTTTTTGTCTTATTTTATACCATTTTAACCCTCTGGTAATCTTTTTTAGACCAAAACATTTTCCATTTTGAATTTTTAAAATGTTTCACTTTATCAGAATGGTACAAAACTTTTTAGCACTTACTATATGAACACAAAATAATTTGTTGATATAATTAGAAAATGGTCTTACAAGTGACACTTGTGATCTTTATGATTATGACTTTATCTTTATGATAAAAAAATGACACCCAAGTAAAGCAATGAAATATGAAAAACTGGGAACACTTCCCTTAAATCCTGATGTACTCGTTACATCATAAGAAGAATGGCATCTATGCTAATTTTAGCGTCTTTTTTTATCCCAAGGTTTTCCCTCGGCCCGCCAGATCCAGGCCGTTTCCAGATCTGAATCATTTTTCATTTTCATTTATTCATTTATTCAAAGCGACTTACAATTGCTATATATATCAGAGGTCGCATGCCTCTGGAGCAACTAGGGGTTAAGTGTCTTGCTCAGGGACACATTGGTGTCTCACAGTGGATTCAAACCCAGGTATCTCACACCAAAGGCATGTGTCTTATCCACTGCGCCATGAAGTGCCAACTAGCCTCTCCCTATGGAGGATCCCGATACCACACTACAGATAAAGCGCTGTCGAAATTTCGGTTTGCGTACCTACCCCAAAGTGATAAAATAAAATTGTGTATCAAATGTATAGGCAAGACAAGTAGTTTGTTTAGGCATGGTTTGTAGGGAATTACGAACCAGCGCACACATATATTCAAACGCGCATAACTATATAATAAATTCTTAATGCGCATGTGAACGCCATCAGCGTTTTTCACAGGTTCGCGTTTAAAGTCTATTTAGAGAGAATGGCGTCGTCTTAGCGGCCCCTAATTTAATAACAAATGATCATTTAATCGGAAGTGAATTAATCAAAACTAACTTTAGCTGGAAACAACATATTCAAGAACCGCTATAAAACCAAACCAATCTCTGTTACCTTAAATTATGTTTGTCTCTGTAAAGCTGCTTTGAAACAATCTTCATTGTTAAAAGCGCTGTATAAATGAGGATGACTTGACTTGAAAAGAGCAATTGCACATTGCCTATTTTGAGCTCAGAGGTCCTAAGTGAAGAACAGTCATCTTTAGGCCCTTTGAAAGTCTGCTGAGGCCCCTAGTGGAGCCCTGGGCCCCAGCTTGAGAACCACTGATTTAAACGAATGTTCTGGGTTAAATACATCTCTCTATTCACAGAGACTGTACCTCAGGTATGTTTAAATAAGTAAATTAATTTACAATAACACACTTACAATGGAAGTCTATGAAGAGTAAAGTAAATTTGAAACTTTATTCGGCTTCGATATCATTCAGCAAACATAATTACGTAACACTTTATTTTAAGGTGACGTAGTTACACGTTACTGCATGTACTTACTATAGTAATAACAGTAAATTATGCATAATTACAAGTAACTAAGCCTGAACCAAACCCTAACCGTAACTCTATAGTAAGTACATGTAGATAATTAATATCACTCAGTACTTATTTATGTAAGTATAATGTAACTAAGACACCTTAAAATAAAGTGTAACCCATAATTATTATATGAGCTGAAAATTGTGTAAAAACTAGGTAGAAAAAAGGTATTTTCTATAATCTTTCTAGGTTTTGAGTTATTCATTTTATATATATATATATACACACTCACCTCATAGACTTCCAGTGTGTGTGCTGAGCGCTGAAATTATTGTCAATAAAATGAACCTCAATGTCAGAATAACACAGACCCTGGTGTATTTATCCCGGACTATTCTTTACATCACATGCCGTGCTGCTGCTATCACCTGCTCACATGACCGATACTGACACCACAGTAAGAAACACAACTTTCAAGCACAGAGGCTGACAGACAGAGGTAGTGCAGGGACACAGATGGGACACATGAACACATGGGTCGTTCCTGTACCTGCCAGTGCTTCAGTGTGGCTGAGCAGGAGACTCCTCTGGCTCACTGTATCCGCTGTCACGCTCATGTCATGAGTAGAGGGAGAGTCCGGCTCCTCCTCGACCGCGTGCCACGCCAGCAGACCCACATCAGCGTCGTTCAGATAACCATTAGACGTCTCACTGCTCACACTCTCACCTGACACGAGAGAGAGAGGTTATACTGACATGAGGAAGATGCATTCACTTATGGTTGAGTTCATAGCGACAATTATTCATAAAAGTAAGTTGCTCCTTTCGATATTTTCACTAATGATTTACCCTGATATTTGCTGCACGATTACCCAGAGCTGCACGATTGTGTATATATTAGGAAATCACAAAGTTTTTTGATAATTTATTTTTACTGTTAATTGCTGCAGTCTATTTAAAAATATTTAATTGATTGAATTATTTAAAAAAAAATGTTTAACTAAATGATTCAATGACTCATAAATACATTTAATTTATAAAGACATTGACTCATAAAGACATTGCGTGCATCCCAATTCGCATACTATCCATCCTAAATAGTATTCGAAAATATAATGAATACGTCCCAAATCGCAGTATGTGTGAAATTAGTGTTTCAAAGATACCCGGATGCTCTATATCCAGTCAGAATCCGAAGTGCAGATCGATGCGCACTCTAACGGCAAATATTACCCACAACCCATCACGCGTTAGACAGGGATTCAGTTAGAACTACAAACACGAGTAAAAAGTGTTAAAAAACTACAGACCTGGAGGACGCGCGAGTCCGGCAGTTAAGTAGAGGGGTTTAGATAAAGACGTTTGAGTGATTATTTATCAGTATCTAATCTGATGAAAATGTATTTATTCAATGTTGTCTACATTATATTGCATCTGCAGCAGCATTGTGAACTTTTGTAAAGATACGTTTAGCCATTAACTTTTAAATGCATCATTATATTCAAATTTCAAACACATGAGAGTCTCTGCATGAAAGACCCACGACTGGCAGATCAACGTGCTAATACATTCTCTCCGAAATGCTAGGAAATTAAAATAGATTGAATGGAGGATTTTAACTGTGACGAGATGATTGACAGGGCAGTTTACCGTGATGCACGCAACAGATCTGTCCATTAAAGATAACAAAGTAGTATGTCCCAAAGCTTGCCTACTCTTTTGCTACACACTCAAAAGAATTTACTTTTTCTTCACAAAAAGAGGACATAATTTTAGGGCGTAGTATAAGTAGGTGAATTAGGACGCAGCAATTGAATCCACCTTGTTCCATTACAGGATGAATCAGCATTTTAGAACGAATCTCTTGAATGATTCAATGACATTTTTTTTAACAGTCACTTATCGCCACCTACTGGTGTAACCATGTAATTGATACAATCTTTATCTGAAGCGTCAAGTTACTTTCAAAAGGCAGTGTTTCCCCTACCATTATATAAGGGGGGCGCTCCCCCCCCCCTAACGGCTCGCCCCCCCTCCCTTGAAGGTCAAGTAAATTTGATTAGATTTTCTTTCTAGTGCCAGATTACAATTTATTTTATTAAACAAACTAAATAGCCCTTAGGTAATACGTTATTTATCTTATTTCCACGATGGCATGTCTTTTCTATCTGTGTTTGCATGTTTACAATAATCCCAATGAGTGCCCTGAGGTGAATTATCTCCCCGACCCCGCTCAACCCCCCCCAAAGCCCCCCCCCCCCCCCCCCCCCCCCCCCCCCCCCCCCCCAAAAGCTGTAAACCTAGGGGAAACACTGAAAGGTGATTTGATCCTACCGTAGACATCAGTGGCTATGTCTCCATCCAAAGTTGTGAATATGACTTGTGCACAAAATTGGAATATCTCATAAAGAATTAGCGAATAAAGCAATGTTTCCATCCCATGTGTTCAAGAGAACAAAATCATCACTTCATGGGAAATTGGTGCAAAATATCGGTAATAAACTTGCGGCAATCGGGGAAAAAAACAGTGGCTTTCTTTTCCTACATCATAAATAACCTAAGAGCGTGCAGAGCAGACGATATACAACAAACGCGGTCAAGTTCTCTTGCGTTGTTTGGGGACGCAGTCATGTGAGACGCTTCTGGGAGGGAATTAAACCTAATCATTATGATGACAGACTTTGGCACAGGCATTTCAGAATGATCAAACCAACATTTATTGGGTAAATGTTTCCATTTTTAGTTTATGACGTAGTTTCCATTGTAGTTTATGCATGTTTTCTTATCAGATAAAAATGTATCCACCTCAATTAAGAGCATAAATTAATTAAAAAAAAAAAAAAAAAAAACACTACACGAGCCCAACGTTTTGGTTTCAGTTTGGCTTTAAATTAGTTTGTTTTGGCTTGACATTTACATAGCTACTTTTATTTTTCATTCTTGTTCTGTTCTGAATACCATTAAATTGCAAGGATTTATTGAGGAGTGAGGGGAACTAGTATAGCCTATAGCTGTGTTTATAGCATTTGTGATATTTGAAAACATTTTGCTTTATTAACCAGTATTTTACATTAATGTAATAATAAAATGTGACAAACACACTTTTTTATACACATCTTTTCTCTTTTAAAAGCTACATTTTATATGTGCAGGTTTTTTTTTAACCATGCAGCAAACATTTTAAAATATCTTTAAAAAATACTTGAAAAATGACTTAAAATCGCTTCAGTACTTCAGATAGTATCGGTCAAAATTCATACCGTTGGTTAACCAGTTAATTATGAGCATCCCTAGTTTTCATGTATTGAGGTATATAGGTACAAGCAAGCAAGAAAAAAAGAGAGAAAGAAAGAAAGAAAGAAAGAAAGAAAGAAAGAAATATACAGATATATCTTCTTTAAAGAAGAACAATAGAAAGATGCCAGGAGTGACGGTGGGACAACACTCACTTTTCTCACGCAGTTTGTTCTTCAGGAACGTTGGCGGTCCATCTCCTGGATAATCCAGATCTGCTGGACTGCTGCTCCGCCGGATCAGGATCTGACAATACCCACAAAACCTCTATGAGACTTTCATGTGAAGAATCATGTAATGAATCAATGCCAATGAGATGTTACTGACCGTGGGAGCGTCGCTCTCTCGTTTCCCAGTAGAGCTGCTCTCTGACACACTCGTTCTGCTTGTATCTGCAGACTCATCTCTCTTCTGACCTGCATTCAGGTGTCACACATATTACACATCACACTACCTGCGACTTTCAAGCAGATTTCTTCAAGCAGTCTAGAAGAGACTAATTCTTAGTTTATGTCGCATTGGCCAATTTGACGACTGTGTGATCAATCCAACGTCGTGTTTAGATTAATGTTATTTTTTTAATGGCATCTTTTACTAAGTACTAAGAATCAGAGTCCTGCACGGGTCCTATTCGGTAAATCCGCCCCCGCACCACTTAACATATTATACAACAGCAACACTAATTTAATTCCACACCCGACATGAAGACATTGCACCTGCATTACGGCCATATTTACTAACAACTTGCGTCAGCGCAAACCCTCTTTTGGCTTTAAAAAACGACTGTCAGGATTTACTAAAGACACGCAGTGAAAAATAAGTGCTGAAAAGACGAGGACAGGGTTTCCCTTTCAGACGTAAAATTTATGCGAGAGTTTTTAAATGAATCATGCAAGGTGATTTACTAATGTTTGTGCTAGTCAATTTACTGGTGCCAGACGCTAATCTATATTTGCGCTGCTCTTGGTAGATTACGTTGATCATTTTGGAAATGATCCGACTGCGTCTGTGTTTTTTTAGGGGCTGTTTACACGAAAGAAGTGCGTATGACATGTTCAGTCTACAGTGTTTCATCGCCATCTATTGGCCTGGCAGCAGAATACAGCGTTTTTAGTCTTTTTCGCGGATCCGTGTGAATGTGGATCGTTTCAACAATGGTGTCGTCTGTACGCGGAAAACTCAAAGGAAAAACTTCCCTGTTTTAAGCATATTGTTGTCACGGAAACATAATCCTCAATTTGTCAGTAGATCGCGCAGAACTTTTCACTTCCATCCAGCGCTTTTACAGAATTGCAGGTCAAAACAAACTTTGTTTGCTCACGTATTTTGAACTTCATTTTACCCCTAAAGAAGAACGAAAAAGAACGCAGTCCAACATGGTAATAACTAACAGGAAAAAAGATGAGAACGTGTGTCCGTCGAGTAAACAATACAAAACTTTATTTTGGCTACATAGGCTACACAGACGCTTAGATGTCACCATAAATTAATATTATTCCACCCGCTACATTAAATATTAGCGGTTCACCCGTCAGGTGTCCGCCCGCGCGCAAAGGCTCTGCAAAGAATGGTGATACTGATGATACTCATTTTTTAACTCCTCATACTAACATAAAAGGTGTTCAAATATAATATAAATATAAAATATATAGAAATACACTCACCTAAAGGATTATTAGGAACACCACTAATACAGTGTTTGACCCCCTTTCGCCTTCAGAACTGCCTTAATTCTACGTGGCATTGATTCAACAAGGTGCTGAAAGCATTCTTTAGAAATGTTGGCCCATATTGATAGGATAGCATCTTGCAGTTGATGGAGATTTGTGGGATGCACATCGAGGGCACGAAGCTCCCGTTCCACCACATCCCAAAGATGCTCTGTTGGGTTGAGATCTGGTGACTGTGGGGGCCATTTTAGTACAGTGAACTCATTGTCATGTAGGGCTGCCCCCGACTAAAGATATTCCTAGTCGACTAACACTCCTGCATTTTAGCGATTAGTCGAATAATCGTTCTTTTTTCCTGACATAATTATTAGCATCAGCCAGACACCTCTCCCACAAGTGCGCTTTGGTATACCGCGAGGCACGAGATCTCGTTGATCTCTCTATCTCTATTTTAGACATTAAATAACATTAAATATGAGAAGATGACGATTGAAAGACGTTTTATAACCTATCACACTGACATGACTGACACATGACAGTCTGCTCACGCTCACGCACACACACACACACAGGTTTCCCGGCTGCGCGTTCTGAGATTCGCGCGACCGGCTTGTTCTGTGTTTAGTCTCCCGGTAGTGCGCGTGACTTAAGCGCAGCTGGAAAAAGTACGACTGGATTAAAACCTTCCACTGTGGATGCTGTGCTTTTTCTTCACGATGCTCTGAGACTGTTGTTTGTCTCCATGTTAGGAGGTTGTTTTTTGTTTGATTGGACTTTATTTTCATGAGTCTGTTGGAAACTATTGGGAGAAATGGCCATGTTCTGTAGTGAAGACTTGATTTTTGAGGTAAGATAACCTGCATGTTTGTTTTTAATGTAATTTATTTGATTTGTTTATTGCATTATCTGCATTGTATTGTGTAAACTCATTTAACGTTGCGCGCGCTGTTGCGACTGAGTAGCAGAGCAGTTTGCCTCAGCTTTTCAAAAATGACAATATTAAACATTAATTGTCTGTGTGATATGCTTAAGTTGTATTATATCTATTGATTTGATAGTAGCCAAGTAAAGTGTTGATTTGAGAGGCTATAAATGGATCAAACATGTTTAACTCGCTGTCGTCTGCTTTGTCGTCGTAAAAATAAATAAATAAATAAATAAATAAAAAAATTTCTTAATTAACTTTATAAAGAAATGAAAATAAACTTACCGGTAAATACTTTGCCATTGAGGAGAAAACATATCTGTTTTACTGACTGCAACATAGAGGCTGTGTATCATTTTGAGGCCCGTGCAGCAGGGCTCTACTTTGATGTCATGTCATACACTGACTGCGCAGCCCCTGATTGCGTAATCGTTTCACGTAATTTTTTTTTATTTTTTTTTGCGACTAACCGACTAATGAAAATGTATTCGACCAAGCCCTCCTCATATCGACTAACATTTAGTCGACTATTTGGGGGCAGCCCTATTGTCATGTTCAAGAAACCAATTTGAAATGATTCGAGCTTTGTGACATGCTGCATTATCCTGCTGGAAGTAGCCATCAGAGGATGGGTACATGGTGGCCATAGAGAGATGGACATGGTCAGAAACAATGCTCAGGTAGGCCGTGGCATTTAAACGATGCCCAATTGGCACTAAGGGACCTAAAAAGTGTGCCAAGAAAACATCCGCCACACCATTACACCACTACCACCAGCCTGCACAGTGGCAACAAGGCTTGATGGATCCATGTTCTCATTCTGTTTACGCCAAATTCTGACTCTACCATCTGAATGTCTCAACAGAAATCGAGACTCATCAGACCAGGCAACATTTTTCCAGTCTTCAACTGTCCAATTTTGATGAGCTCTTGCATATTGTAGCCTCTTTTTCCTATTTGTAGTGGAGATGAGTGGTACCCGGTGGGGTCTTCTGCTGTTGTAGCCCATCCGCCTCAAGGTTGTGCGTGTTGTGGCTTCACAAATGCTTTGCTGCATACCTGGGTTGTAACGAGTGGTTATTTCAGTCAAAGTTGCTCTTCTATCAGCTTGAATCAGTCGGCCCTTTCTCCTCTGACCTCTAGCATCAACAAGGCATTTTCGCCCACAGGACTGCCGCATACTGGATGTTTTTCCCTTTTCACACCATTCTTTGTAAACCTAGAAATGGTTGTGCGTGAAAATCCCAGTAACTGAGCAGATTGTGAAATACTCAGACCGGTCCGTCTGGCACCAACAACCATGCCACGCTCAAAATTCCTTAAATCACCTTTCTTTCCCATTCTGACATTCAGATTGGAGATCAGGAGATTGTCTTGACCAGGACCACATCCCTAAATGCATTGAAGCAACTGCCATGTGATTGGTTGATTAGATAATTGCATTAATGAGAAATTGAACAGGTGTTCCTAATAATCCTTTAGGGGAGTGTATATAATACAATATAAAACATAATATAGCCTCATCTATAGATCTGACAGACATAAGGCTGTGATTTAATGAAATAAGTAAATAGTCTGTATGTTCCAAAGAGATTTTTAAACCTGTTTTCACAGAAACTGCAGTTATATACACAAATAAAAGAGTTTAACTTTTGAAAAGTGAAGAAATGAAGACATAAGTGATGTATTTTACTATATTAAATATATATATATATATATATATATATATATATATATATATATATATATATATATATATATATATATATATATATATTATACTTAATATTATACAATTATTGTTTCATTTACAATTATTTATAGAGCAGTTGTATTACAATAGTAATATATGTATTATAATAGTAGTATATCATTGCCATAGAGTTATGCAAAGCCAATGCAAAGCTGTTGTACTTCCTGTAAGTCCCTTCAGCTGTCAGTATGTTGATGTGTGTAGTTTGTGATTGGTACCTGGGAAGGTGTCGTTGATCTGCTGTGTGATGTCAGAGGTGCTGCTACTGCGGGCCAGAGGACTGTCTCCGTCCCCCATCTCACACTCCGACAGCTGACACTCCTCCACGTCTAGCGGACACAACAGACACACTGTCAGCAACACTGCACCTCACACAATCACCAAGTGTATTACAGATCACAAGAAAAAAAAAAGTATAGAAATTGTCCAATCTATTTACTTTCATACGAATAGGAAATAATTTAAGTTTGTTAAGGCAGTTCTGAGGGCACTGATGGAATTTTTTTTTGTATTTGCACATTGATGGAAATAAAGTAAAAGAGTTTCATCATATAATTAGCAGATTTCCGTGTATATACAAATCAACATATTTAGTTGATCCTGGAACAACTTTCCAGTCTATAAAATTAGTCCTAACCCTATCCCTACCCCTAAACCTAACACCACCCATAACTTATCCCTAAAATGAGATTATGATGTAGAAGTACCTGGTTGTACTGTAAGCTTAAACTTGACATAAACTGCAAACGTGTCCCTCAAATCTGATTGGTTGATTGAAATGTTGTCCCAGGATCAACAAAGATGTTGATCCAGGAACATATTGTAGTTGGTGAAATCACATTCACCTTCTGCAAACAGACTAAAGTTACTAGATGCTCCACAAGCTTAAGGACACTTCAATTGAACATGTGCATAAAGCATGAATGAAGTGAGCGAGTGTTTCCATCAGTGCTCTCAGCACGGTCTGCAATGAAAATAAACAGTGTCCTTATAAAAACACGCATAGTGATGAATTATATGCCTTTTCCTGACAAAGCTAATTCTTAAATGAAAGCAAACGACAGCAAGATGGAAACCGGGAAAAGAAAGCTCTGTGCGAGAGGAAAAAGGAAGTTACCTGAGAGTCTGTGAGAGCAGTGAGAGTTGTGAGAGATACCAGGTAAGAAAGAGCTGACAGTGTGGAGGAGCATGGGCACACTCTTAGTGGCCGGCAAAGCCTCGCAAAGATGCACACAGTTGCTGATAGACTGACTTCGCTTAGCTGCCCACAGAAGCAGGGAAAGAGAGCGCAGGGAGAGAAAGAGACAGACAGAGAGACAGGGAAACAAATCAATTGCATTCTACAGCTGTGGTGAAAGACAGACAATTTATGCAAGTTGAAGTGTGTCATTTGTCTGCCAACAAAGAGACCACTGAACAACCAAACTAGACCTTGTTCATCAGAGAAACATTTGCAGACATCTTTTTTTGCGGTAGCTCTGTATATTTCTATGGCATCGCTGTCGAGGAGTAATACGCTGGTGAAGTGGATTTACTTATTGTAGAGTTAACGAAAGTGATCATGAGCGTTGTCATGTTTAGCAGATGTCATAATAGATGGGAAGAGTTTAAAATGATCCGTTCATTCATAAATCTGCAAGATCTTACCTTTATGCTGTGAAGGGTTGACATAGTTTTGTAGCATTTAAGCACTTTGAATTACATTGTCTTAAAGTCAATGTTTTTTGTGTGTGTGTTAAATATATATATAAAATGAGGTAAAAACCCTCTCAAGATTTTCTCAAGTTTTAATATACGAAATAACATACATCAGTAATTGCATCAGTAATTTTTAAAAATATAAAATTAACTAGCTAATCATAACCCGAAACCAAAACCATATTGCTGCAAATTTGTTGTTCAACCACGTTGGTTAATGATGTCACGCATGTGTGATATTTTCTTGTAATTAATCCATTTGAGATCGAATTGATGACTTCGATTAGTTGCTATGAATTACAGATATGGCATCTGAGGACTAATTCTCATTTTTCTCAGCTATAATTCTTTATTTCCAGATTCATTCATAGACTTGTTCTTATGTACTAGATCACGTACACACATGCACACTCTTCAAAAACATCACTTTAAATCTCTTGACAAACTCAAAGTTTACAATTGAAATGAAAAATATAGATTAAGTTAAACTTGTTAAGCTTGTTCATTTTGCTCAAGATAAGGATTTATTAAGTCAATAAACAATGAAGTCATGCAAACAAGAAACTTTGCTTCTAACCACAGGTCGAGAGAACTTCTCAATGCTGTTTGTGAAAGTTCATGGTGGTTTCGGGAAACACTGACTCGTTGAACTATGCTGATATCAATGATGAAATTGCGACCATAGTTGAATGCTTTTGGGAAACGCGACCCTGGAAAAACTCATCTACTCACTAGTCGCTTTCACAGCCTCATCGTGTTTATAATCACGCTCTTGCAAACTATTCTAACTCGAACATTCAGGGAAAGAGTTGTTGAATCTTAATGCTGGTGACACTTCGATTTTTAGTTCTAGCGATTGGATTTTGGCCTCAAAATGTATTTAAGTTGTGTTATGAAGATTATCATGATGAACAAAACATGTTAAAATATTAGCATTTAAGTGCATTTGGATTAGAATGCATCACATATGGTTGTGCGGTCGCATACGGGTCAAATATTTCAACACAGCCGAAGCTCAAATTAGATCTAAAAATTCTGCATTTGCATATTAGCATACTATTCTCCATTGGAAATGAATGACTTCCGTCCGTTATTCATTGGAGATAGTGGAAAAGCTGGATGAGAATGCGAGACATTCAACAGTCTACAACTATACAAACTGTCCAATCAAGAAAACAGATGAATCACTTTTACCTCAGTGGAAAATAGAACAAAAGCACAATATATTTTCTTCATGAGCGACCAGTAAGTCTTATTGGTTAAAGTAATACTACAACTTTCCTCTCCTAGAGCCTCAAGAACGACCGTATCAGTCACGTCCATGAACTAATGCAGGGACAAGAGGTTCTTCTAAGCCGAAGTAAGAGAATCAGTAACAGTGAACGCCAATAAAAACACAGAGTAAAATATAGATTCTGTTCCGCGACCACATAAAAGCACATCCCGAATTAATGCTGTAAGCGTTCTGTTCTGTAAAGAGCATTTTCACCAGCCCGCATTGGTATTTTTAAGCTGAAGTCTAACAGAGGACACTCTTTGAGGATTTCTAACCGTGCTCTCGTTCGGCTCGTTTGATACTCAATCCCCGAGCTGGAAATATGAAGCACATTATTTCAAGTTTTCTCTGCCAGCTCAGATAAGACAAAATATTAGCATTGTGTTTTCTGGCCACTCCATGTCACGTCTGGAGAAGAGCGGTGAAAGCGGAGGGCTCTATTATTCCCTCTACGCTGCACTTTAATTACTGCCTTTTCTTTCTAGATTACATCGCTTTCGCTGAGTTACCTATTTATGCATATTAATGAGCATTAATTACGCTCTTAATGAAACTATCAAAAACAGGCAGGCAGTTTGATGAGCCGGCTCTCCTAACGAGCAGGACAGGACGCTGGGCCGTTTGAAGAACAATGTAGGAGAAATCCAATTAGGCAAAAGAAAAGGAGGGAATTTAAAGCCACGCCGTTTCATGTTCACACACACACACAATCGAGGATGTTTCTGGGGGCGGCGTGTGTGAGAGGCATCCTTCAGTCTCAAACACATCTGCTCCAAACTCAACAAGCTCTCCACTATAAAGAGATACAATCATCTCCAAACCAGGAGACAGTCAATGCAAAATGTTTCTGCGCATCTCCATGTAAGGAGACAAAGAAACAGAAAATCCATGCTTGAGAGAGTTGAACTCTAATCAGGGGTTGAAGTGACTAGGTGATGTGTGTGTGTGTGTCAACTAGACTTGATCACATGGGTTCAGCTGAACTTCTTGTATACATGGTACAATATAATCCTCTCCCAGTGAAGTTCCTTGCCCAATGTCATTAGGGACCTTTGATTTACGCAATGCTGAAAATGGGGAGTCATTCAAATTTCAAACAACGCAGAATGTCAAGCAATTCGGCAAAATTTGTATACATTTATTAAAAGCACAGCTGTACACTTAATCAAATTGTGATATGTCTGTGAATATTAAACTGCAAAAACCCTATCTGTTTAAATAAGAAGTCTGCATATTCTTGGAGATTTTGTGTGAATGAGCGGCACAGGTGTGCAGTGTTGGGAACGTTACTTTAAAAAAGTAATTAGTTATAGTTACTCACTACTTGTTCCAAAAAGTAACTGAGATAGTAACTGAACTACTCTATAATAAAAGTAACTTGTTACCAGGGAAAGTAACTATTTGCGTTACTGTAAAAAAAAAGTGCTATATGTCAAAGAATTTGGATTTTTTTTGTACACAATACATGCACGTTCTTGCCTTTGACCACAATAAATTTGAAGTAGTGTTTATATCTCCACCTTGAAAATGCCAACTTTTCATCGTATTGCTCCTGAATCGCCATCTCTGCTGCTTCATCAAATCTCTTTTTACCTGGTGTGTGTGTGGTGGGGGGGGGGGGGGGGGGCGTCTGCTGGCATGTGTGTAAAAACACTGACTCTGATTGGCTACCATGAAACATGACTCTGCCTTAGCCAATCATTATTAACCCACCTCCTCACTAGCTGTGTGAGCCAGGGGTGCGTTCGGATTACACAGTTTATTCAATCAATACAGAGTAATGCACATAGGCGTCGATTTCGTCATGAGTCATTTTGTACCCACCACTTTTTGAAACATTGAGGCATGGATGTACCCAATACAAATAAATAAAACATCTCCAGTTAACTAGCAGAGCATTCATTTAGTCCGCTCTTAAAGGGGACATATCATGTTAAATCTACTTTTTAGCCCTTAAATGCCTTTTGTTGTATATTTGGAGTGTTTATAAGTACAGAAAAGTTGAAATTAGTCTCTTCAGGAACTTCGTTGATATCTTTATATTCTGTTTTGGTCACATTTTTCAACCGATTTAGATTTTTCTGTAATCTATGACGTTTTGTTAACTATCACGTCACAGTATTTGCAGCGGAACTGCCAAATAAGGACATCGACTTCCGGCCAAACACTTCGAGCAATCCGCCATTTTTATTTCTCGCTGCAATTTTGTAGTCCAAGTTCAAGGATGTAACTACGAGAGGGTACGTCAAAATGTTGGGTTGTTGGATGTAGTAACCCACACGCTTCATTACACCGTCTCCCAGCATCAGAACCTCTTTGAAGTGCCTGGTTGAGTTTTATTTTTCACGGAAATGTACCCACATCTGTGGGTAAAGTCATGTTTGTGTGCGATAACTACTTCAGCAACCTCCGCCAGTATAAAGAAGGATTTTCCGATAGACTTCGTCTGATTGAGGGGTCAGTTCCTTCTATGGAGACGACGAACAGAGCACTTCGGTAAGCTGTAAATAACGTTAATAAAAATAAAGTACTAATTTCTTAAAACACACGGTGGTCATGCTTTAGCAGTTGTCTTGTTAGTGTGCTTGTTTTAACAAGAGAAATAATCGACTTTTCTTTAATTGTTTATAATATAACTTATATTTTGTTTTGTGAGTATTAAATAGTTGTTGTAAATCATGCAGTATTGTAGTAGTGGGCATGGATGGAGAACTTACTGTAAATACAGTAACACACCATTGCGATACATCCATATGAAGACGATGTTCTGCAGGTTCGTCGTCTTTATTTTCATCTCCCTCCGACTCGGGCTCGAACATGTAAGGCTTGATGGACAAGTCTTCCGTTGTTGACATTTTGTTAATAACGTGTGAATAAAAAGTTTCTGTTCCGCTAGATAATCGTACCTCTGCTATCAAACTACAAAAATGGCCGAACGGGGTGGAGTTGAACCGAGTGTCACCTCTGCGAGCTGGATTTAAAGAGACCGCACCAAAACGAGTTGATCTCAGACGCACATCAGAAAAGCGGTAGAAAAGGGGCCTGTGGAGCTATAATAATGAGGAATTCAGACCCAAGCATTGCAGTTCTGCTTTATATAGACCACAAATGTATGATTTATATGTAAAAAGGAACGATTTAAAAGCATGATATGTACCCTTTAAATAAGAGATCTAGCGCTAAAATGTGTTGTTTTTGAACTCAAGCTGAGCGCTCGTGTCCGCTGCTATCAGTGTCATGGATACAGTATTCTCTTGTGCCGGTGCGCGCGCAGTCTTCACTCGGACGCGCTCTTCAATCTATCGTCGTGGTGGAGACTCATTCATTCCAGTGAAATCACAAAATAAAATGCACACAAACGTGTGTCCCTGCTTGATATAGACTGTAACCACTGATGAACATATTCAGTTTTGATGAGAGAAAAAAAAAAAACATACGAGTGCGGATTAGAACCTGTAACCTCTGGGCAAAAGATGAACAACTAGATCATTTTAGAACAAACAACATTTGCGGATCGATGCATTTATTTACGGCTTGAGCAGAGAGGCTGCACAGTTTGACAAGTTTGTACCCAGCACTTCTGAAAATGCACTTCCGAATGCGTCTGTCCCCAGCACATTTCAAACCAAACTGACGCCCGTGGTAAACGCACCGCATTTAACGTCCAGTAACGTTAACGGCGTTGTAATGACGAGAAAAGTAATTAGTTAGATTACCCCGTTACTGAAAAAATAACGTCGTTACCTAATAACGTCGTTATTCCAAACACTGCAGGTGTGTTATCTACAAATAATCAAGCTTGGAGAAATTGTGACAGAATTAAATATATTACTATTGTCCAGTAGAATGTACTTCTCAAATAATAATAATATAATTTTTAGCAAAACTTTAAGGAACTTATTTTAAGGAATATCAAAATGTTTTTTTTTCCATGTTTTAACAGTAAACCTCTGTCGTGCTGTTTGTTTGCCAAAATATTAATAATTATAATAATAATTTAATTACATTTTAAAGGGTTAATTAAATTTTACAGTTATTGAAAATTAAATTGAATGTTTTATACCTTCATTTAATTACCACAGTTTTTAATAATAAATTTTTATTAAATCACAAATTCAGAAAAAAATATACAAAATTTCTTAGTGTCGTATTATTATATATAAAAAAAACAATTATAATGTTGATTTGACTGCTTTTTTATCATTAAAATGTAATTAAACCATTAAAACAGAATTTATAAGAATTAAAACTGATTTTTGGACATACAACATAACAAATAGATTTCATAAAGCCCTAAAAATCTTTTTGATTACAAACTTTTTTTTTTAACCATTAAAATGGAAAACAAATATTGAAATGTTTTTTTTAAATAAAACAAAACAAAACCAGAATTTGGGATAAAATAAAACAATTTGAATAAATAAACAAATAAATCCAATTTTATAGAGACCCACAGGGAATTATGCAAAAAGATGTTCATCAAAGCACCATGCAGACGGCTGAGACGGCTGAGCTCATGAGTCCTGAAGCTAGTTCTGACCTGAAGCTTTCTGCCTGACGTTGTTGCGAGCTTTCTCCACAGCAGGAGCTCCAGTGGTGGTGGCGCTGCGAAACCTCATGGGCTCCTGAGCGCCGCTCTGCTCTTCACAGTTCCTCCAGCTCAAAGAGAAGGACCGCGCCGTATCTGTAGACTTCTGGGAGTCCTGCATCACTCCTGAAACACACACACACACACACACACACACACACACACACACACACACACACACACACACACACACACACACACACACACACACACACACACACACACACACACACACACACACACACACACACACACACACACACACACACACACACACACACACACACACACACTTGGCATTTTCAAGTTTTATAGGGACATTATAGGGACATTTTATATTTAAAAAACATCACTTAGTATTTATAAGATGTTTTCGTCATGGGGACCAGGACAAGGATTTTGGACATTGCCATCTTTCCATTTTATATTTGTTTAATCACAAAGTTACCTTAAAATAGTGTTCACAATCCACTTTTTGTGACATATTTCTGAGTAAAAGACATTCCATTTAAAATGAAGGAGGTCTAAAATAAAGAGTTAATTGACCAAAAGGAAAGCCTGTGCCATTTTAGAGGAAATATCAATATATTTTATACAATAAATAGTGTCAAATATAGTTAAAACTAGTGACGTGCACAAGTGAGGTCTGTTTCACACTAGGCATAAGTAGAGCATAAGAAACAAATATTGTTCAGTGACAATGGTAATAGGTCAAAGCATTTACACTGCATGCTGACACACTGCGGCATCGCGCTGTTTCCCTGTCTATTTTTGCTGCATGACAGTGCATTAAAGTCCATAAATTGTGTAAGTGAAGTATGATGTGTCTTACACAAAAAAAACACAAAGCATCTCAAGTTGAAGACATGCATGTAATCATAACAACTACATGACACCGCATGTTATATGCTTTAACATGTCATACACTACCAGTCAAAAGTTTTTGAATAATTTAAATCTTTAAATGTTTTTGATAAAAAATGTCAGTATTATTGTGAAATATTATTACAATTTAAAATAACAGTTTTTTATGTGAATATATTTTACAGTGTAGTTTATCCTGTGATCAAAGGTGAATTTTCAGCATCATTACTCCAGTCTTCAGTGTCACATGATCCTTCAGAAATCAGTATAATATGATCATAGTTGTGCTGCTTAATATTTTTGTGTAAATCGTGATAGATGTTCTAGTCAGCCTCAAGCTAAGATGCAGTTTTGCTTATTTTGAATAAGAATATAAAAACATAATATCCTTTATCGACCGTTTTATAATGCACTGCCCTAATTAATGCATTATTAATGCATGTTGTTCATTTAATATTTGTGAGAAAAAACACTAATTTTAATTGTATAGTAATTAATTAAGCAGTACAAAACTCAAGCCACATTTTAGCTCCATCAGCCCACCCAAATACACACACACACACACACACACCTCTGCCGCGCTGCTTCTTCTTCTTCTGCTCTGAGAGCTTGTCGAGCGGTAGGTTGTGGAGGTCGAGGCCGTACACGTAACGGGCCAGGACTGCAGTGAGAGCGTCCATGATGCTGGCCCACTCGAACACCAGCTCCTCCCAGTGGCTGAGAGACGACAGCACAGCCAGCAGCTCGTCCCACAGCTCGCGGGATATAAACACCGTCAGGTTGGCCCGCACCCACGCCACAAAGATCGTCTGCAGAAGACAACAGCACACAAATCAAACATCACATACATCATCACAAGCACTAATAATCTTACACGTATGATGAAACAGTCAGAGATTTTACAGTTCTATGTACAGATTTGGTAAACCCTATAGGAAGACATCTCTAAAGGAATTTTAGAATTAAAGAACATTACTTTGATGTTAAAATGTATTGTTCAAATCGATTCTGGCAAGATATTACGACACAGGATCATAAATATCAAAAGTACGTGCTAAAAGTGAATGTGACTGAGTGTACCATTCTAAAGTTTGGGCTTAGTTTTCTATTTTCTATTCAGATTTTCTAACGTTTTTGATAGCATTCTCTTATGCTCACTAAGACTGCTTTTTTATTTGAATATTTAAAAATAAAAGTAGCCTATTTTATTCCTGTGATCAAATCTGAATTTTCAGCATCATTACTCCAGTCTTCAGTCACATGATCCTTCAGAAATCAGTATAATATGATGATTTGCTGCTCAACAAACATTTCCAAACAGTTGTGCTGCTTCATATCATTTCGTAAATATTTTTTATAATGACAATAAAATGGTACATTTTTTTCAGGACTCTTTGATGAACGAAATGCCATAGTGTTTAATTTTTACCATATTGCAAAGTACGATACAAATATCAGTCATAAACCCACGCTTACAATAACTGTTCTGTTAATAACTCTCATTCGATCCGAATGTCTGTGTGCGGGATGCAAAAATGCAGAAGTATATTCTGGAGGTTTCACAGTGCCAAAATTCCAGTAGTCGGTAGCAATACCAGTAACATTTCACGGTTTTATGTACCGGTACCACAGCAAAAACTGATGGAACTATTTTATAATTTAATTTAACAAAAAATTTAATATTGAATGAGTTTAGTATTTACAAATAAACATATTACATATTACTGATAACAAGTGGCAGATCTATTAGATTGCATGCACTCTCCCAGACATAATGCACAGATCTATTTTGACATACAGATCAGACTGTATATGCTACGGTTATACCGCTGTCAATCATTGCAGTTTCAGATTCAATCGTGCATTTAAATACAACTGTAAATCCAGAAACTTCGCAGTGTGCTTAGCAGTATGAAAAACTAAACTTTTATTTAAATCGTACATGGGTTGAAAACAGAAAGCGAGCAAAGAATGCTCCCTTTATAATCACTGAAGCTGTCAATAACTTTTCAGCTGCTCACTAAGATCTACACACACTGTAATCTAAAAAGCTGTCTACACTGCACTGCGTGGTGTTTAGACTTTGTTGGTAATAATGAAAGGATTTCCAAGCATGCAGACCTCTAAAGCACACGGTGGAAAAAAAAACGTTTTTGAACAATGTTGAGCTGATTCTGGCCAACTTAAAAGCCTCTGATTGGTCATTGCGTTCACGTGCTCAACAGATATGTCTGTGATTGGCTACAATGATCAACACTTGTTGTAAAAACATGTTGTAAATGGATACATTAGAAGCTCTTCACAGAGCACTTACACAGACACAAACACTGCACTGAATATAACTGGTACTCGGTCCTAGCAGTACTGAAGAAATGCTGCTATCACCAGCTGATACCTAGTACCAGTACTTTAGACAGAAGTCTGCCGTATTATGCAAAATTTTTGCTGACAAAAAAAAATCTCTGTCCAGGTAACACGGAGAATGAGTAAACATGGTCGGGGTTGAAACCATGGAGGTTGAAAATGGTCTTAAGTTCTTCTTTAATCTCAAACTCACTTTGAAGAGGATGCTGGCCAGGCTGTGAGCGAACGTGTCTTTTCTTTGGTTCTCCTGTGGTCTCTTCATCACTGCCTCTGTGATCCTCAGCAACACCTGCAGTAACTGCTCCCTGAAACACCCACAGCTCAGTCAGGCGCTTATGCACACATATGCTCAGTGTTTCTGAATGTACAGAGAACCAGAGCTGCGCTCCATACAGACTGACCAGGTCTGGCGGTTCATGTTCTGCTCCATGATAATGTGGCGGTAGACGCTGAGCACAGCTCGGCACGCCTCCAACTGGTTGTCCAGCAGTTTGGGCACATCCTGACATGGCTCCAACAGGAACACGTTGGCAGAGTTTGTCAGGAACACCTAAGAACACAACAGACAGTTCACTCGCTCAAACCACACTGTTCAGAAGCTTGGAATAATTAAGATGTTAAACATGTTATGTTTTTGAAAAATAAAGTCTCCTGCTCACCAAGGCTGCATTTATTTGATTAAAAATGCAGCAAAACAGTAATATTGTGTAATATTTTAAAATATTATTTTTCTATTTGGAAAATATTTTAAAATGTAATTTATTCCTGTGGATTTTCAGCATCATTACTCCAGTCTTCAGTGTCAGATGATCCTTCAGAAATCATTCTAATATGCTGATTTGGTGATCAGTTATAATAAATTATTATTTGTTGTCAAATATTAATCAATAATTTTTGTGGAAGCAGGATTTTTTTCGGATTCTTTAATGAATAAAAATATGTATTTACTGTAAATATAATTTATTAGCATATTATAGCATTTTATTTTATTCAAAAACTTACTGACTCTAAACTTTTGAATCGTAGTGTATCACAGTTTTTACAAAATTATGAAGCAGCACAACTGTTTTCAACTGATAATAATCATAAATGTTTCTTGAGCATTAAATCAGGATATTATAATGATTTCTGAAGGATCATGTGACTGAGGACTGGAGTAATGATGCTGAAAATTCTGATTTAATAACAGGAATCAATTACATTTTAAAATATGTCCAAGTAGAAAACTTTTTATATTGTAATAATATTTCACAATATTCCAGTTTTTACTGTATTTTTTGATAAAATAAATGCAGCATTTGTGAGCATAAAAGACTTCTTTAAAAAACATAGAACATTTTAAAACATTTGCCCAGTAGTGTAGATTCTGTATCTGCAGACATGATACAGCATTTTCAACAGCTGCAACATCTGCCTGAAGCAGAAAACTCAATCCGACATGGTCATGTGAGAGTTGAGAGTGTGTGTGTGAGCACCTGCAGAGTGGACTGGACACCGGCCTTCACGTCCTGGTTCTGTTCTTCAGTCAGACAGCCTCTGCTGATGGCGCTGCTGAAGGAGTATGTGCGGCCCCAGCTGGACGACCGCTTGTGCCCTTGAGGCTCCAACACCTGAAGATGTTAGATACAGGACAGACTGTAAGAGGGATCAACTTTATCCATCAGCCTGAACCGTGTGTGTGTGTGTGTGTGTGTGTGTGTGTGTGTGTGTGTGTGTGTGTGTGTGTGTGTGTGTGTGTGTAACCGTGCCTCCACATGCACATTGTCCGTCTCTGAGACACACTGCTCTTCCTCTCCATCTTCCTCCTGGCTTGTCGTCTCAGGTTCAGCCATGAATGTGGGTTTATCCTGAAGAATCCACTTCCTGTAGACTTTGATCGCCTTGCGAGTGGCTGAGGCTTCACAGGACGGCAGCAGGAAAGCCTATGCAGTGACACACACACACACACAAACACAAAAGATGCACACTCACACAATTGTTACGGGCTTTCAAACTTTTTGATACCAAGGACTCCACGACATGTCGTAAAATATTAAACAACATTTATACATGTTTCCAAAATCAAATAATGGGATTTTATGATTTAAAAAAAAAAAATATTTACTTAAATAACAACAGAATATTAAATATAACAGAAAACAGAAAATCAATTTTCCCCACACATTTTCACAAAACTACAAAACTACTTTATTATTATTATTATTAAATATAAACATTTCTTATTGTTAAAAACTAAGGCTCTCAATTAATCTCCTGACCAAACTAGAAAGCAGAATGAAACGGTCAAATAATAATAAAAAAAAAAATTCAAAATGTTTTTTTGTGTTTTTTTTTTTTTTAAGTTTGACAATTTGAGAGTGAAATTTTCTGTTCCACATTTACCACATGACCCTTTACATGGAAAACTCTCTATAACACATGTGCTTTCTGGTTACAACACTTTAAATTGCATGTGACTCTATTATAATAGTGATTCTTTATTGTGACTCAGATGAAAAATGTACTAACCAAATAAACAACTAAATCTGCTGAAACAAGTATTTTAACATGACAGATTCTGTCCACAAGGCGGCAGCAGAAGACAGAGCATCTGAACAAGCTACATCACATTTTGATGTACAGTATAATGATGTATATTTTATACAGTGCCACGAAAACAATTTACATCTTTTTTCATTCTAAAAAAGTATGAAAGTTATTAAAACTAACAAACATAGGTAACACTATTTTACAGTGTTACATATGTTACATGTACTTACTGTAGTAATAACAGTAAATTATCCATAATTACATACAACTAACCCTAAACCAAACCCTAACCCCCATAGTAAGTACATGTACTTGCATATTATTACACTGTAACAAAGACACCTTAAAATAAAGTGTAACCCAAAACATTCAAGACAATTGCATCAAACGAAACTTAGATTTAAATTGATAAAACACTATTGACAAACTGTTTCAGTTTGTGATGTTATTACATGTTCATAGCTAATGTGATGAACAACACCTTTGGTTACTGAGACATATTTTAAAAAGTTACTAGCCTATGTTTTTCCTCTAGAAATGTCAAATATAATTTTATTAAATGTGCACTTTTTATAACATTTAATAAAATTATTAAAGATCTAATATGATATGAATATGATAATATGATGCGTCTCTACATGATACATATGTATTGTGCGGCAGTGGACGATATCCAGCCCTGGACAAGCGTCTAAATAGATCCTGGGGTCACAGTATCTCTAACCCAGTGGAAGAGTTTGTCTAAAAGCGTGGCAACATAAGGTGACGCGGTGTAAGCGGCCTCTGACCTGATGGAAGACCTCGTTGACGAAGTTGACATTGTCCCGTGTGGAGAGCAGGATGGACTGCACCATGTCGTAGACGCCCCGATGCTCCTCCTCCACGCTGCACACGCTGGAGTTGCTGCCTCTGCGATCAGACAGTGTGCTGCTGTTAGAGTGACTCTTCTCCTGCTCCACAGGACCGTTCGACTCCGAGTCTGCGCTCTTCTCCTGACTTATGCCGCCCGCAGTCACAGTCTGAACACACACGGAACAGACACATTATATTATTAAGACTTACTGAAGAATTACTAAGAGAAACAGATCATAAAACATAAGTAACCAACTTACTGTAAATGTAAAAAAATAAATAAAATACAATATTTAATCTGTCACTATTTACTAGGAATTGTTTAACATTTCACCCTCTTGGTTAACGTCACAAGTTTGTACAAAGGTTATGAGTAGGGAATTCTAGAATCAGATACTTGGGATAGTTTACCCAAAAATGAAATTTCTGTCATCATTTACTCATAAGTTGTTCCAACCCTGTATGAATTTATTTCTTCTGTTGAACACAAAATATTTTGAAGAATATTGGTAACCAAAGAGTTGATGGACCCCATTGACTTCCATAGTATTGAAAAAAACTAAATACTATGGAAGTCAAAGTGGTTGTAAAGTTTCCCTCTAAAGGAACAACTTCTTATTGGCTCACACACTTCCAGAGGGTGTAACATCTTCACACTGTAAAGATCACGGATCACACTGAGAAATCCTGATGTGGAGATTATGCTGAGCTAGAAGTCTTCTTTTATTGTGCCAGTCTGCGTCTTTCCAGTCACTAAAGATCCTCTGACTCAAACATGTTCCCTCTCAGCAAGAAAACATCAGCAAAGATCAGCTGGAGCCTCAACAAACTACACCAAGACAGTTTTATTCAAATGAGCGAGACATGCAAGTATCAAACTGACATTACATTGAGTATCCCTCCCCTTTTAAAGACGGTGTGTTAAAACTAAACTGATGGCTTGCTCAAGGCTGTTGATCTGCTAAATCTTAAACAATGCTATAACTTCTTTCTTTCCTGTATTCTGCTTCAGCTCGTTCCCTTACTAAACTGTATGTGTGTGTGCGTGTGTGTGTGTGTGTGTGTGTGTAGTCTAGTTAATAAAAGTCATGTTCGTGTTACATGTAAAGTTGTTTGTGGTTCATGCTCATATACTGGAGTCCCTAATCATGCAGATTGTGGCTACATGCCCTAAATATTACTGTACGGTAAGAAAGTTATCCCCCTTGACCCAGATTTTTTTTTGTTTTTTTTTTTAATTAATAAATAATTAATACTGATTGTTCGCTGGACGAACATGTTAGTTGATTGTGGTTTTAATTCTGCTACATCAAGTTAATTCTATTAACTGATACAAATATGTGTAATTAATTATGAGTTTTAATTAATTGTTCATATTTCCCTTTAGCTAATTTACTACAGCAGATTTGGAATTGCTAGCATTCAAATGTCACTCAAAAAAAAAAAAAAAATGTTTTTTGTCACTCAAAACATATTAAATATTAATGGCATTTGTTTTTGGTGATTTTTTTATATATATTTTTTTATTTTTTGGAGCTTGACACCAAGTGGTATGGAAAAGAACAGATTAAAAATTCTGCTTTTGTGTTTTTAAAACAAGGGAGTGTGTAAATAATGACAGAATTTTGGCTGAATTATGCCTATAATGAAGGTGCCAAACAAGGTTAACTTGATAAAAATGAGATTTCATTTGAGAATGCTATATCTATATATATATATATATATCTGTCCACGTTAGCCAGTAGACAGTGAGGCAGCGTAAACGAGGGAAACCCATGCTTTTTCCTTATCAAAATTCCTCCCACCTGGATTATCTTAGGAAGGACCTCTCCTCCATTCTTCGAGCTGCTCGTGGCCGAGTTCACATACTTCTTCTCCAGGAAGAAGTTAACAAGCCACGTGATGAAGGCCACGCGGGGAGCCAGATACTGATCCCTAGTGCAGTATGTGCTCTCGCTGTTGCGCATCACTTGGATGTAGAGGGGCTTTGGTCTGTGAATGGGAAGATCTGAGAGACAGAGAGGGAAAATGATAACTAAAAATAAGGAATAACAACAGTGTTTCCAGTTAACTGCCTAGACAGTCTCACAACGAACCTTCTCATAATAACCAGAGCATATATCTGGAAGTTTGGTGTACGCTTTTATACAAATGTTTCTTTAAAAGCATACTTTTTCTTAAGTTATACAGTACAGAAAGGACTAGGGGTGTGACGAGTCAGTTAGCTCATGAGATTGAGCTCACGAGAACGAGACGAGACAAGATTTTTACGCACTATTTCACAAAAGAAATCCTCGATGACAAAATACGACTAGAAAAATAGTCTGCAGGTGCATTTGAAACTAATCATCTTCTACTCGCTGAGTATGAACAGTAAAATACAACAATACTCAAGCACTGTAAAAGGTTTTGCAACGAACTCAACTGACTGGCATGAATGTACAGACAAAGTACATATAAGAAAAAAATAAGACATGTACATATATCTTCTGTGGACGTCTCAGGACCAAAAAGAGTTTGTCCAATCATTGCATTCGGCTCGACAGACAGACAGACAGCCACGAGTGCCAATAACAAACAACAGTCACATTTTACAGTTCCTCCTGAGCCAAAACAACGTTCTACATCAACACTATCACCGCCGAAATGAATCTGCAGCAGTCAGGTGGCACAAGTAAGAGCTTTGTAAGTTGTTTATGTTCATTATGTTATTAGGGCCCTATAAAATCCGTTTTATTTTTTCCCAAATTCCGTTTTATTTTTTCCCAAATTCCGTTTTTTTCCGTTTTAATTTTTGCAAATTCCGTTTTTTCCGTTTTAATTTTTTGGAATTCAGTTTTTTTTACCCTTTACTGTTATTTTAGTTGTAAAAAGAGTGTGCTTTTAATGTTAATGATTAAAATGTACACAAATAAAATAGGCATTTACTCTTAAAATGACAAATACTTGCATGATGCAACATAACACTGTAGGCCTACACTAAGAACTTCAAGTAACAACAAAATATCATTATGAGCTTTAAAGTGTCCTGTAAAATAAATTATATTAGTTTATATAAGTTAAAATAAAAGTCACACTCTAGCTGTGTCCCAATGTGCACACTATCCATCCTAAATAGTATGTGACATTAGTAATTGTCAATACTATTTCGGGCATAGTATGCACATTGGGACGCAGCTTCTGTCTCTCTCTCGCGCACTGTAGAGTGCGCTCACGGACACCGTCCCAATGTGCATACTATGGCCTAAATAGTATTGAAAATTACTAATGTCACATACTATTTAGGATGGATAGTGTGCACATTGGGACGCAGCTTCGTTCTCTCTCGCGCGCTCTCTCGGACACACTCGGTCTCTCTCTCGCGCTCTCGACTCGGACACACACACTCGGTCCGGCACCTCATAGACAGACATGCATGGAGGGGATTTTGTGTGCGTGCATGCGTGCGTGTGTGAGTTTCTTAACTTTTTCGCCGACGAAAGCAGAGCCGTGGAGAGCCGCTTCGCCATGCTTTCAGTGGAAACGCGACTATTGTTTTGATGCCGTCATTAGCTAAAATGACGGTTGCGTCGCCCAGATTTGCTTCCCCGTCTGCATTTTCCCCAGACATACGTTCTTCTCCCACACAAAAACCGAATTTCATTCCAAATATGTAAAATTCCGCGAAATTCCGCGTTAACAGTAGATTCCGCGTTTATTGGCCAATTCCGCGATTCGGTCCGCGATTCCGTGATCGCGGAAATTATAGGGCCCTATGTTATGTGCTTTGAGACATGAGGTCATTCAACGCTGTCTCTCGTGATGTTCGCAGAATCTGCTGTGTGTGCTCATGTGTTTCGGAGGAGACGGGGCGACGCTCTGAAGGGGGAGCGGGATCTCATGCTTTCAAAGCTAAATAGTAGAGTTGTGACGTTCGCGAACGAATCGATTCTTTTGAACGGCTCATAAACATGAACGATGGGAGCCGAGTCGCGGCTGGAGGGGAGCCGTTCTTTCTGTCGTTCTTTTTTTCCTATGCGTGTTTCACACATATGCACACAAATTAGCTCCTCAGTAATAGGGGAAGGGGCGCACCCAGCGCAGGGGTGCTACTGCCTAATGGTGTGTTCACATCGAACGCGAATAGAGCATCAAATACGCGTCTATCGCGTAGTTAGACGCTTGAACATTCGCTCAAGTTCAAATTTTTCAACTTGCGCGGAAGACATTCGCGGCAAACGCGCCGTCACATGGTTACTCCAGTAAAAAAAAAAAAAAAAAAAAACACGCACGTGCGAGTGCCTCTCGGAACTGCTTTGTATTTATTTACATTGCATTTTGTGTTCATGTTCATGTTATTGTATCTACAGTATATATTTACAACTTTAAATATATATATTTTTTCAAAATGTTCTTGTGGTATTGTATGAATAACATAAGTCAACATAGCTTTACACATACACACACTTTGCCTACTAAAGGTAAATCCAAAATAGTGATGTCACTTTCTAAAGCAGAGGGATGTTGTGCAACCCTATGGAATATAGTCCACACATGACAAATGAGGTAATAATCAATATTTCAGAATAATTCAAACTCAGATATTGGTGTGTGATATCTGAGTTTTAATTATTTGACTACAAATCTCACCTCATCATTCCTCCCAGTGATTATTTCCAGGATAAAGTGAGATGCCCCCAAGCTGGCTTCTTAAAACTGACTAAATATTTAAAAAGAGCCAAAAGAGCCGTTCTTTTGAACGGCTCTTTGAAAGGAACGGATCGCCAAGATCCGGATCCCCTCAAAGAGCCATAAATCCCATCACTACTAAATAGCTATTGCTAATCTCTCTGCAATTGCCTTCACTCCCTCTAACTGCAGCTTGAATCACGCTCAGTTTCCTGTACGTTACTCGTGTATGTGTGTGAACAAGAGCAAAACGTTTCTGGCTGCAGTTCACTCGATGGCCACCGGTGTCGCTAACAACAAGGGTTTCTGAATTCTATGTATAGCCCCTTTAGGTTTGTACTGATAGATCGTCTAAAAACGATTATTATTATGAGATAATCCGGATACTGAATTATTATGTATTAATATTTTAATCTCTTGGCTAGTTCTTGATGCACAATTAATAAAAATGTGAGCTGCCAAAATCAGGTTTAAAGTGAAACGTTTGTTGTCTCAAACCCACCTAATTGTGGCTTGTAGAGGTTGGTGTGTTTTGTGAAAGAAGGGAAGAGATGAGGCAGGTAGTACTTCTTGAACAGGGAAAAGAGAAATCTGAAGCCTGTGTCCTGGTTCTCTTTGTTTTTCCAGTCCAAGCTGGATGCCTGTGGGGTGAAAAGAAATATCAGGGATTCAGATTGCATCACGGCTATGAGAAACATGCAGAAATCAGACAGATACTGGTGTGAGCAGCTCTCTCTCTCTCACCTGGAGAACCATGACCTTGAGCACGATCTGGAGGACAGAACAGGTGTGGTCGTCTGCCACCTTCTCTCCGGGAACCGCGGGCACCAGTGGGGTGATCTCCTCCGGCACGATCTTGGCTACAACACCACAATCACAGAGTATGATTATTTCAAAACATCCGTGTTTATTTGCCAGAAAGATTTTAAAACTGCTCATTTCACCCTTTGTGTTATCATTGTATTTGTTTGCATTGTATTTATAGTTTATTTATTTATTTATTTGATTTAGCATATACACTTTTCATGACCAAAAAATTTACATGAATGATCAAATCTTTTTTATTATTACATTTTTTTACAAATAGTATTTACTTGCAAACAACAGTTTTTACTGAACAGATTATTATATAGCTTGACATAACTAGAAAAGTTAATAATTATTAAAGAATTTACATGAGTTTTCCAGGTCTATAAATTACACTTAAAATTCACTTATATGTCCAGGTTTTCCAAGAGCGTGAGAACCGGTTATTAAATAAAAATTACAGTTGTTGAGGGAACAAATATGTTGTCAGTTTACAACGTGTTACTTTATTTTTTATTTTTTAGCTATTTACCTTATTTTAAAACCCGCTTTATCTTATTTTGAATCATTTTAAGCCATTGAGGCCCTTCTGGAAGTTTGCTGAGACCCCATACTGGCTCCCGGCCCCCTGCTTGAGAACCACTGCTCTAGATATTTCAATGCAAGTCTATGGGATTTTAAATCACTTTGGAAATCATATGCAAGCTGCACAATATTTACAATACTTGGATGAATCTTCAAATCCTAATCTTAAAGAGGCCATATTTTGTCCTTTTACAAAGTCTTGATTTTGTTTTTGGTCTCTACTAGAATAGGTTTTCATGCTTGGATGTTCAATAAAAAACAAATTTTTCCCATATTTGACATTGTCGCAGCTCCCCTCCTCCCAGTCTGTTAGTAACGCTCTGTTTAGTTCTTGTCTCTTTGAAGCCCCTCTTTCCGAAAAGTGCAATATGCTCTGAAATGATCTAAAGAAAGCTAAGAATGTAAAAAAAAAGGCATAGTAACACTATAGATGCTCCTACCCCCTCTAACAACAGGTAATCCTGCAGAAAATATTCACATCACTGGTTGAGCCAGAAGTTCAGTGAGCTTTGTCAGCAACACACAGTCTGTTATGCATGCTTAACTATTATGCTTGAGAGTCTAAATGAACAAGTGGCTTACACTTTATAGTTGTCTATGCACAATAAACTGGGATAGAGAAAGTATTTTAATAATTTCAGCTCTGAAGGCATTTGTGACATACACAAAAGTAAAGACTCACGATTTTTCCTCAATCAGGGAATGTTTCATGAAGTTACGAGCGATACCGTGACAAATGTCACTTCCGTATATTATTTGCTTCTGTATATATTATTATAAACATCTGTATGATGTTTTAGACACATTTTAGTGCATAGTACAAAAAAGTATTACATAAATTATGAACTTTTTTTATTTATCAGCAAATAACTCAACACTACTTAGGATATAATCAAATCATTGTAAAGGTCAGACTCTAAGTTTTCAAATGACACCTATTTTGTGTTGATCAAGGCAGTAGTTTTGAAAAAATATGATATTTTTTTTCTAGATAGGCGGTGGCAGGTGGTACACTCCGGTTTGGATAGACTACTCAGCACTCGTTAAGAGTTGCATGAGTTTCCAAGCTTTAAAATGATACTTATTTGGGGGGTAGACTTGGGTTTAAAGGGTTGACATAAAAAAATAGCACTCCTCACCATTTAAGCAAAAAAAAAAATTTGCTAATTATTTTAATAATTATTTTTTTTTTTTTTAAATCCATAACTCTTTCATGACTTTTTGCTAGATTGCATCCAGCTTATTTGTATCACATGGATTGTTATTTAGGTTTTGTCACTACTGCCTTTGTCATTTCAGAGGGCTGAACAACCTTCAGCGTGAATAGCTTGGGTTTCTCTAATGAAATCTATTCAGACATAAAGCACGTCAGCACAGACAGACAGGATTCACTGATTTCAAATACATATGAACACATTCACAGTGCTTTGAAATGACTGGGTCATTACCAGTTCAAGGGCATCAATAAAATCTTTTCCCAGAGAAAACATCAAGGGAAATCATTCCTTTCAGCGTTTAACAGACTCTGACCTCCTTTTCTGAGGATGCTGTGTCGATATTTGATTATTACACTCTAATACTGGATTTAAAGTGCCTTTGTGCCTCAAAGAGCATTAATGGCTGCCATTAAAAATTACATTCCCAGACAGAAACATAGTAGATGTGTTGTAAATGGTGAGGGATGAAATGAATGAAGGACACAGTTGTGAGCACAGAAAAATATCAGGGTTATTATGGGTACTTCAGTTAAGGCAGTGCATGTTCAGCATTCGTTTTGAGATCAGCAGATTTGTCCAGGAGCTTCTTATTAAAAGAGTACAAGCATCTGGAAATGAGCACTAAACGTCCTGCGAAACTCCAACCTCATGTTGTCATTCCCATCAGCCACTACCTTACCAATGCTGAAGATTAACAGTCACAGATTGCTGCAGGAATTACATATTTTTGTAGGCCAAAACCCGGAAACAAGCATTTTAACACTTCTGGTCCCTCAAGTCAATGGGTTTTTTGAATGTGTTTTTGGTTAAATGCCTGAAATAAGGTCTAAGGTGAACACAAGTTCAATATATGTTCATGTTTTATGGTATGACATAAAATACATCAGTAATACCAGGCTGTCAAGAAATGTCAAGATTTCTATAAACATCTTTCTCATGTCTGTGTGGGAAGTATATGCTGAGTTTTAGTTCACAGAGACCGAGACGGCAAGAAAGCACATCCTGTTTGTTTGGTGGTATGGGTTTAAGAGTTGGTTAAGGTGTCAATGGTCAACGTGTAATTACAGCTGTAATTACATGCAGGTTTATATATATATATATATATATATATATATATTATATATATATATATATATATATATATATATATATATATATACAATGTAAAAATATGGACACAAAAAGTGCATTCTATCAAATGAGTAATTTAAATGTTAGAATATAGTTAAAGGAGTAGTTCACTTTAAAAAAAAACTTTTGCTGATAATTTACTCACCCCCATGTCATCCAAGATGTCCACGTCTTTCTTTCTTCAGTCGAAAAGAAATTAAGGTTTTTGATGAAAACATTCCAGGATTTTCTCCATATAATGGACTTCATTGGGAGCCAAACGGTTCAAGGTCCAAATGACAGTTTCAGTGCAGCTTCAAAGGGCTTTAAACGATACCAGACGATGAATAAGGGTCTTATCTAGGACCCTTCGAGTCATGACTCGAAAAAAGATTTGTTAATTTTGATGAACGAGTTCGAACAGGACAGTCACGAACGCTCATCACAGAACAGAGCAAGGCGAGCATTTGTGCTTAAAAAACTTAAACTTTGTTATTTATTTTTTAAATGACTGATCATTTCGCTAGATAAGACCCTTATTCATCGTCTGGTATCGTTTAAAGCTGTTTAAAGCCCTTTGAAGCTGCACTGAAACTGTCTTTTGGACCTTGAACCGTTTGGCTCCCAATGAAGTCCATTATATGGAGAAAATCCTGGAATGTTTTCATCAAAAACCTTAATTTCTTTTCGACTAAAGAAAGAAAGACGTGGACATCTTGGATGAAATGGGGGTGAGTAAATTATCAGCAAAAGTTTAAACTACTCCTTTAAAGACACTTAAAATAAAGTGTGTCCAACATTACTTTTGCATGTCAATGTGTGTGTATGTGAGTTACCGTCGGGCGGGTTGGAAAAGGGGTTGTAAATGATGGTGTCCAGTGTGCAGGGGCCTCTGGATGAGGCAACAGCAGGGAATCCTGGGATCAGGCAGGCGAAGATGAGGAGCTGCTCTTCTGCACAGTTACTCTGCAGAGCCTCGAGCCAGAGCAGGAATAGACGCATGCCGTCACAGCGGATCTGCACACACACACACACACACACACACACACACACACACACACACACACACACACACACACACACACACACACAGTTTCCTCTGCTTACACATCGCCAACAGAGATTCATGTAATCATTTTGGAGGTCTTCTGGTTCATAAATTGATCTACCTTGAAAGAGTTTCCAGTGTGCAAAAGTTTTTTGAGTATAGAACCTATAAAAGAAACAGACATAATCAGTAACAAACTTGATCATTACAATGCAGAAATCTGCAGCCTTATGATGCGCAACCCCAAAAGCAGGTTAATATTGACTATGATCAAGAAATGTGAAGGCTGATGCCCTCTGGTGATGGAGGTCTTAGGCCTCTATCATGGTATGAGTGATTTATATCATGGTAATGGTATATATTAGCCTGACGTCGTCATACTCAGGTTCTAGTCAGAATGTGAGTCTGATACTGCTCCATTGGGCTGTGATTATGGGGCGTTTCAACCCAACCAGGAAAGAAAATGCCTCTGCACTCAATTGGATCGACAAATGCCTTGATCGGGGTTCTCTGTTCCTCTTTTAAAATGAATGTGTTGTCTTCATCTTCTATAACAGACGCGATGGCTGAATCTTCTTCGTTGTAAAAGAATTCAACCCAAGCGCTCTTTGGTGAAGTGGATGATTACGTTACGGTTGATCATCTGCCCATCATCTTATAAAGCCCACCCTGACAATTTGATTGGTCCGAACAGCTTTGGTTCGGGCATACTTGCTTCTCAACAGATCAAGTCCAGACCGAACTACTAGGGGTGTAAGAAAAAATCGATACACTTGAGTATCGGGATATTTTATTTTGCAATACTGTATCGATTTTCAAAAACGCAATATCGATTTTTTTTTTTTTTTTTTTGAGCAAAAATATTCATGGTAAGACCGCGGTTCCCGTTTATGTTGTGTTTAAACCCCTACCACTAGATGGCTATGTTGAGAGGCACCACTAGTGTCCCCCTCACCTATTTTGATTAATATGCGTGAGGGAGAGAGAGCAAGACAGCGCGCGTGTTGTTTGAAGACGTGCGAGTTGCGCGCGAGCGGCCGGGGCTCTCTCTCCCTCTCTCTGCTCGTTTACGCAGCAGTCATTCTACATCACTCACCGATCAAAAAAGGCTTTGGCGGGACACAAATTTGCTTTGGCGGTGCCAAAAAGCGGACGATCTGACGGGTTTTAGAAGATTAAATACAACCCGAAACTACAAAACAGAACCGGCATTCTGCATTCAACATTGTGTTGGATGTAGGCTACCCTGTGTATGAATAATAGTGCAAGCATTTTTTTAATGACATATCACCTCAGATTGCACCTTATGTGTTATGCATTAGCCTAGATGTCTTTTCTTTAACTGACTATTTACATTTGTTCCTCAATGTTTCCTTTTAGGAATCGTGTTCGTGTTTTTGCAACACAAAACGTGTTGGACTGCTACTAGGAAAAGTTCAAGCATTTTTTTATTTTTTTTATTGACATAGACAAATGCGATTGCACACATAATGTGTATGTGTTGTGTATTGTGAGAGGGGCTATGTATTTTCTTTTATTATGGCCTACTTGAGCATACAAAATTGCTCACTAAGAACCTGTGAACCACAACCCCAAACTGGCAGTTTGATTTTCTGTGTACTGAATTGTTTACCTAAAGTAAACTTGTTTGACTTTTATGCACATCATGTTTTTTTTTTTTTTTAAATAATACTTTTTCTAAAATTATAGTCCTACTTTAAAAAAACAAATCGCAATATATCGCCTTATGCACAGTATCGAAATATATTGCAATATATTGAATCGTGACCCATGTATCGTGATACGTATCGTATCGCCAGATTCTTGCCAATACACAGCCCTACGAACTACCCGTCCTCAAATGTTGTGGGCGGAGCAAAGTTTGGCTGGCATCCAGGCTAGGTATAGATCACAATTTGAGTAATATTATATCATGGTAATGGTATATATTAGCCTGGGAAAACCCACACAACTTCCGGCAAATTTAGATTTGCTCTGCAAGTAAGTATGGCAAAGAGCTCATTCAAGCCTATTTCCAATCCGTCGAAATCAAGGCACCAATCAGAAACGTTGGGTTGGCTTTACACGATGACGACAGCGCAGCGACGGTGAAGCAGATTTTGTACATTACAAAGATGGACGCCGCTGTGGAACATCACACGTTCGAATGGTTTGAATCAGCTATCGTGTCTGTTTGAAGCGATTTGAACGTTTCCCTTTTGTTAAAATCCGAGCAAAGAACAACACTCGGAGATGTTTCTCCGTCGCTCTGCAGACATGCGTCATCTCCTTCATCGCTCTGATTGGTTTTAGGTCTATCCAATTGCGCCCTGAGGCATTCGAGCGACGTCCGTTGGTGACGCCCCTTTGGAAAAGATTAGTCTATGAAGCTTTGCCAGACCATAACTCAGTTAGTACTGAAAATGGTCTGGTTTTAACCAGGCTAGGTATATATCACAATATGAGTAATATTATATCATGGTAATGGTACATATCACAATACAGTTCTTTTTGCTGTAAATTCAACACTAGATGTTTTAATATTAACTGTAATATTACTAAACTCAATACCCTTTTTTTTACATTAAAAATGTAAAAAATTCAACTTAATGGACACAAGCCAAAATATTATTTATAACAAATGACCTGGCACTAGTGTAGAAACTGTTTGTAATGTTGTGAATCTTTAGTAACACAGTGGTGGATCAGATTTGGTGCGCAACAACTTCCCTTATAATCAACTAGCTTATGTTTTAATACCTCATGACACACAGAGGATTACGAGCGTAAGAAAATAACAACACATTCGTACAAATGAAATCAATAATGATAAACCTAGAAACTGTTGCATACATTTTTTGCTTGAATTTCCCTCGGGGATCAATAAGGTCTGTGGGTCTGTCGGTCTCTATGTGAAGGGCTCTAATTGAGGTTATTGACTCCTTTGAGGGTCTTCCTGTACGGAAGACTGAAACCACGAGACGCATAATTTAATTCAGTAATTTGCATTTCAAATGAAGCCTCTCATTTGCATTTTTCATTTATTAACCTCCTGCTCTCACTCTCTCTGTGGCTAATTATTTTCTCTGAGAAAGTATTAGACCAGGTTCTCTTCTGAACCTGCTTTAACAGCAGAACTCTTACACAGACTCATAAATAATTATGCACAAAGAAATAGTGATACTGTAAGCAATTTTTCAATTTCAACAGCTAAACCTTCGGCATTAACCACGTCAGTGTAACATGGTCTCTCTGAACAGCACTTACCTATACTGTGAAACTGCCATCGACTGTTGATTTTCTCAGGTAGAAGTTGAAGAATTTTCTGACGGGAAAAAAGAGCACACATTAAAACTAATAGCAGAGAGTGCAAGAGCTCAATGCAAGAGATTATACATCCAATAATAGTGAACTGGTGGAAATCAAAAAAGCCCATCCCACATATCTATGACAATCTGTTCTGTCTTTAATGCAAGTTTATGGTATTATTGTCCACCAAGTCAAAACACAAAGAATGATCACAGAGAAGTAAAGCAAACTTCTCAATTATCGTTCATGTTATTCCACACACTATGGTTGAGGAATATGTACCGTTTACGATAATATAGTATTTGTTGTTTTGATGATGTGGATGCTGACATAATTTAAAAATGTCACTGCAAAAAAACAAACAAAAATTGCATGCTTTCATTGTGTAATGTATGATAGTAGAATGCAGTTAAAATTACCACAACATTTATTGTGCATGTGGTCATAATTTATATAAAAGATATATATGCCCCTGAATGAGTTTATTATGTATGAGCCCCTGTCTTTTTCTGCTTTTCCAGAAAATCTGCAAATATGATGTAATATGAGTTATAAAAAAAAATGTATATATATCTCAGCATTCTCTTATGCAATTGTAATTGTAGTGTAAATATTGCAAATTTAAAGGCTCGTTTAGATGCAACTTAATTCTGATTTAATTTGATTGGAAACAGCCTAGTGTGTCATTATATTAATTGAATTTAGTGATTAAAATTTATGATTTTCACATATAACTATTAGATTATACATAACCTAATGAGGTTAGAAAAAATGCTCTTAAAAAGGATAAAAAAAGAATTGAAATCATCACCACTTGATAAAATCTCAGCACAGAATATGAAGAATATGAGTCTGCTGTCCATGATAGGCCTAAACTATCCAAGAAACCAACACAAAAACACTCAAATATAGTTGGATTATCGTTTTCAACAAAATATTGTTTTCCTTACAGTCACACACTCCTAATTCCTCTAATCTGTAATTGGGTATTTGTCTAAAAAAATGTCTAAAGAGCTCTTGGTTCACTAAGACCCTTTTGACACCACATCATCAGTGTCTATTCACAGACAGTTACATGTGTCCCTGTAGGGTGATGCATACAGAGACAAGTGGGTTAAGACTCAGACTAATGGACAATGGTAATCATCAGTGGCTGTGCATTATGGGTAATGCCATTATAAGACACTCAACCAAAAAACAGCAACATGGGGTCAAGTCTGTCACCACACACTCCTGTCCACAACTCACTCAAAAAGTGGCAGTCGTGACACTCCACAAGAAGAGGACACCATAATCTCACGTGTTACGAGACAGCCGTCACTCAAGCTGCAAACACACCCGTCTCATCGCGTCAATCTCATTTACTTGCTGTGTTGATGTGGAGCGTGATGACACATGAGTATGAGAGCATTGAAGCACCCAGTATTGATCTTCCGCGTCTATCAGGACAGCTCTGGATTACAGCCTGTCATTGTCATGAGGAAGCAGACACATAACTGCAGCTGGGATCCAGTGGTGGGATCTGTTTAAGCCTGCACTCTCGGGGTCCGCAGAGGAACTGAGGTTTCGGCAGCGGGAACGGAAAGCTCCCCTGCTGTGCCGCTACGGCGTCTGGGATGGTGGATTTGAGACGGGTGGCGTGGAGCTTGTGAGTTGCCAGAGTCTGTGCTAATCTGCAGTGTCTCTCCAAGCATAAGGATGAAGCATTACCACAGGCTTTCCTGCATCTGTGTTATCCACACTCAGTGTGCTTATCACATGATGAGCATGACTGAGAATACACTGAGTCGGGCGGTATATCCACTCTGATAGCGATTCGTTTTAAAAACAATATGCCGTGACGTGTAGCCAAGTATGGTGTTGATACATTGTTGATACAACATTGTTGATATTTGAAATCAACACAAAACAAACACACCCCTCTATTGCTCCGCCTCCAATCCTAAACACCGCGCTCAGAGTCGATATCAAACCCCGAATGCCGGCATGTTAGGCAATTACACTAACAAGGACGCTAAACAGTAAATACCGCATTCTCTAGCAGTCGTCAGCCTGCATTATTCTCACTATCTGGCCTCCGTTACACACACAATGCAAGAGTGGATGTATTTATTGCAGTAGAAGTACAACAAAATAATGCTTCATGCAAACAGATGGAGCACACTTGAATAGGCTCAATAATTGTGACTAAAATATACATTTTGTGAAAATATTTATTGTTAAGGCTAATTTACACCACAGGAACAGGAGCCAACCAACATCCACAATCACCAGATTCAGTGCCTCACTTCTCAGATATTACAGGACCCGACAAACACCAATATTCAATCGGTGAAAACATGCTGACCAACGCCACTCATCTGACGAAACCCGACAAATATTTTTGTTGGTGTTGGTCATGTCTGTTGGTGCAGAGTAAATTAGCCTATGGATGTTAGCATTGGTTGTAAATTAGCCTATGGATGTTGGCATTGGTTGTAAATTAGCCTACACTGTAAAAAAAAATGTAAATTTACAGGTAATGGTCTGTATTTTTTTAAAGAATTTTGCCGTTTTGTCATTATAGAGTTTGACACAGAAGTATAAATTGGGCTTAAGCCACAACCCAAATTTTTAGGAATTTGAGACAAGCAAATTATTAATAAAAAATGGTTGACACACACACACACACACACACACACACACACACACACACACACACACACACACACACACACACACACACACACACACACACACACACACACACACACACACACACACACACACACACACACACACACACACACTTTACTTAAAGCTGCAGTCTGTAGATTTTCCTCTTTGTCGCCATCTCTGTTTGAAATCTGCAATTGCAGTTATTCACGGAATTATCAACTTTACGTGAGTTGTGCCTCGACACGGCACAGCGAGGATGAATCCAATGTTTGTGGCTGTCAGTCGCCGCGCCGGTGTGGATACTGTCATTCGCAATCACAGATTATACTTTTTGAAAGTATGACCAACATAAGAATTTCCACCGGAAAATGTCATCTAAGTAACATCCACCTTTGTTCTGACCAACTAATGGGAAAAAGCGTTGCAGTAAATCGCGCTGACGATAACGATCGCTTATCATATCAGGTCAAACTGTACAAAATTATACTTTGTTCTCAAATTGTTAATATTAATAACATCAGCATTGCATGACTACATTTTATGCCCTTCCGATATTATTCTTGTTTTCGCATGGGTCCGGTTGCAGTCTCTTTTTTCTGTATCCACTCCGAAGTCCGAAGTCTTTTGCATTTTACAACGGGTGAATCTCCAGTTGTCACTGGTGATTGTCGTTTGAACCTTTCTGGATCCGCCATCCAATTGATAAGTTTATATCAAGTGCTGTGAGAAAAGGCTATAAATCTCCACCTCCAGCATCCTCACACACAATATAGCCTACTAGCCGAGACTCCTTTATGTGGACAGATGTGACGTAATGACACAAAAGCCATATTCGGACAGGACTAGTTTAACATGGAGAGGTGGGGTAAAGTAATTATTACCAGAGCTTCTCTGTGATTTTAGTCCCTTCCAAATGTGCCATCTCAGTAATCATTACGGACAATGTGAATAAAGATTATGGCGACTTTTACCTTCAGTAAAAAGGTCTAGAAAAATTACCTCAGGTAATACTAATCCCGTGCGAATAGACCCGCTGTAAATATGTACGTAAATATTTTGTAATTTCGATTAAAAGTAGTTTTCCGCTGTTTTTCATGTATGAGACGCTTGAAAAAGCATGCAGTTGCGTTCTAGACGCTGCGACAAGTCTGTGGCAAAACTCAAGTGTTTTCCACATACAATTCAGATCAGAAAGAAGATCGAAAGCACTTGTTAGAGGCACCAAACATCTTTTAGCGTTAGGTAAGTGCCTATGTTAATTAATACATCGTTCGACCGGACATAACTGTTTTTTATATATATATACTGTTTTTCCTCTACCATTATATAATCCCTTGAAGGTCAAGTTAATTTGATTTAATTTTCTTTATAGCACCAGATTACAATTTTTTATTTTATTAAACAAACTAAATAGCCCTTAGGTAATACGTTATTTATCTTATTTCCACGATGGCATGTCTTTTCTGTCTGTGTTTGTATGTTCACAATTATCCCAATTAGTGCCCTGAGGTGAATTACACATACACATAAATTGTCACAATATCACTAATACTGGTGAATAAATGTAAGGCTTGTAAATGTACAATAAAGTTGGTATGAGCTTCAGGCATCAACAATATATAAAATTACATGAGGTTGAGTAAATGATGACAATTTTCATTTTTGGATTAACTATCCTTTTAAGACCAACTAGTTAACTAGCTGTTCAGAAATCCCACAGACTACATGATTTTGATAATGTTGAGTTTTATAGATCCAAAAGGCACAGTAGAAAGATGGGTCATAATTTCAAGCAAGTCAAAAGTCCATCCATATAAGGACAAGAAAGTTAATGACGCAGAAATGGCAGTCATAAGACACAAGGACCAGCGAGCAGTCAAAAAAAACACAGAAAGGTCAGAGATCACAGACTGTAAGCACATGGTTTGTACAGGATGATCAAGCTCATCATTTTATGATAATTTATCGCTCAAGGCACAGCATAACTGCCGACTGCAAACATGCTAACTATGAAAAGCTCAACAATATTTTGAGATGTTAAACAAAGATGTGTTGGTGATTATGAACTACTAATAGCCATTTAGTTAGTCATTTTAAATTATTTTTTTAATTGATATTTTTAAAGAGGAAAATTATTCATTTAGTTTTTTTTTTTTTCAGGTTTGAAGTTAGCATTAAGTCAATGTCACATGGTGTCTGATGCTGATTGCATGGCCTTGATGCTGACGGAGCAACATGCTTTCAATCAATGACACACACCGCTGACATGTGTGTGTGTGTGTGTGTGTGTGTGTGTGTGTGTGTGTGTGTGTGTGTGTGTGTGTGTGTGTGTGTGTGTGTGTGTGTGTGTGTGTGTGTGTGTGTGTGTGTGTGTGTGTGTGTGCAACAAGTGCTGAGAGATTAATGGAGAGGTGGACGGATTTAGACATCGTAAGACGGATACAAATTTCTTACTGCAATGTGTTGCATGCATTTGTGAGAAATTTTAATTGTGAGTTACAAAATAAAATAAAATATAATTTGCATTGTTGTAGGGGTTGAACGACTTCAGATTTTTTGAAGTCGACTATTATGACATCAAAGTCGAGTCGACGTCGACTAGTCGATGACATCATTCATAAAAACACAAAACATGGGACTGCTTTGCAACATGCCACAATTTGCAATTAATTAACAGAAAATTATACAGATGCTGACAGCTCATAATGGGGCCGTTTACACCTGGACACTTCATGCGTTTTTACTGATCTGATTTATCAAAACGATTAAATTTACACATAAATATGTTTTCGCAAAACGGATATAAATCCGATCTTCAAACAACGCGCTATATATGCGGATTTAACGGATTTCACGTCACCAACAGTAATGTGCTGCATTTTATTGATCATCAGCTCATTTCAAAATCAAAGACGCAATAAGAGAGACAGCACTGGTAAGATTATTTTGTTTCTTTACTTTTAACGAAGATGATTGTGTGTTAAGCGTCTGCGACTTACTTTCACTTTGATTTGCGATAGTTTGCACGTTGCCTTGATGAATAGACAATCAGCTGCTCATCTGCGGCGATGCGTGTTGCAGCTTCATCGCTATAATATGCACTCACATGTTTATTTTTAGCATTTTTTGGAGAAGTCCAATTTACATATGTGGTTTCAACATCCAGATGCATTTACACTTGTCCAGTTTCGTCTGTTAAGCGGCCCAGACCTCCTCCTGAAGTGGTTTGAGCGATCGGATTTAAATCCGTCTCGAATGCGTTACGGATGGCATTTACCGCCCGCTGTTTACATCATCATAATCATGATTATGATCGCATTAGTGATGCGCAGATCCATCCAAGTAATAATATTCCAATTAATTGCGGGTAAATTAGAGGTAGGCTACATCAATATGTTATAAATAAATGAAAAACATAATGTTTTAATGATTTTAATAAAGAGACTGAACTCTAATTTCCTGGTAAAACAGTGAGCGTGCGTCATGCTTTTACTTTCGTTTTCAACAATATGTGTTAGTAAAGTATTTACACACACTTAATGTACCAATGCTGCTTTCTTGCTGCAATAATCCTCTGGGCTCTTCATCTGTTGTCGTCTGCAACATGTTAGTATCAAAATTAGCGCATTCATAGTGTCACATGATCAACGCGACTAGTCGACGTCAAGCTTAAAGCGTCGCGGCATTGCATTAAGGTCGACTAATCGACTAGTCGGTTCAACCCCTACATTGTTGTAATACACCTGGATGTCTGACTTTGAAGGGTTTTTTTTCTTTTCTTTTTTTAACACTAAAGTATAAAGGGCCTATGCTTCATGTTAGTATTTTTAATATTTCTTTAATTCATGCAAATTTTAATAAAATATTTAGGGAACATTTAAAAAAAATTACAGACAAGAACAATAACATTACTGTAATAAATGTGCACTACACTTTACCAAATTAAAGTCAAACTAATGGGAAAAAAAAATACTCTAACAACTTTGTTTACTGAATTAATATCCGATGTAGGGGTGGGCGATATTGACAAAAATGAATATCTCAATATTTTTTTTCAATATCTCGATATCGATATTCAGACGATATTTTTGCGGGGGGCGGGGGGTATTGCATAACTCCTGACACAAATTAAGACAAATACTGAAACTTGAGTCTTATATCTAGTAGAGAAAATGTAATAATAATTATTCTCTCTAGACCAATTCAATTAAGATTATGAGAAATTATTGACATTGCACTCTTTAGCAGTAGCACTTGTGCAATTCTACATATCCCTTTTCCTTAGTTCAGTGGTTCTCCAATGTTTTAGAGTGCCGTACCCCTCTTCCACTTAGACTGCAGGCACAGCTTTTCCATTAAGAGACAATATTTTGCCCCCTTTAATAAATTTTTCCATTTCATTTTTTACCTTTGTAATACCTTTAAAAAATAAATAATTCCTTAAATAAAAACAATGTTCACTAAATAGGCAATGTTAAAAATCGTTGAATATTAATAAAAATATTATAATAAAATCGCCAGTAGGTGGCGGTAACTCATTGTCTTTATGTTTGTGAGTTATCGAGTCATTCATTGAATCTCACGGTTCGTTCAAAGCCACATATTCCGTTGCAAAATAGAGCAATAAGCCTGAGTATACTGTTTTAAATTTAGTAAATCACTTAATGTTACCCTTTTGTTTTGTTTTTTTAACTGTTGTATAAAATCAATGTCACATTTGAAATCGTGTGTGGATATTCGGTAAACATTGCATCAACATTAAAAACACTGCCGGAGATCAGCAACCGCATGCGCGCTCTCTACACTGCTGAAGAAGCACGGATGATCTGAAAACACAGACAAGTAAGCTGGAGTTCAGCAATCTTCATTTGAGATTTTCAACTTCAATTGAAGTGTCGTTCAGTCAGTCTATGTTCTGTCACGAGCCGCTTGCGTTTGCGAACGGCTGCCTGTTAAGGATTTCCTTTAACACCCGGAGTGCTAATGCCCGAATGACGTGCTGGTTGTCCTCAAAACAGTAACACGGCGGTTATCGCTCATATAATTTTTTTTGCCAACGTAAGTTATAGTTAAGGCGGCAGGCGTGAGTTGCTTAGGCGGCCGCCTTAGTTTTTTGTTTTCTCTTTAACTTCCTTCAGCTCTTTTCATGTTTGGGGGGTTGGATTGTACAAATTATGAAATATTCGATATCCCAATTTTGCATATCGTCCAGACAACAATTTGGATATTATCGTCTAAACGATATATCGCCCACCCCTAATCCGATGTTTAAAATGTTTATTAAAAAACACATGGTTATTAGTTTTGTTTTGTTTTTTACTATTTTACAGTGATATAAAATATAATGTACAACATTTATTTGTTTGTGGTGAAAATACTGTTTAGTCTCAGTGTGCCAAAGGAAAAATAAAATAAAATCAACACTAAAAAAAGTTCAAGTAAATGACATTTGCTGTGCTACAATAGTACAGGACACTGAATGATCTGAATCACTTTACTGATTAAGTTATTTTGGATATGAACAACCTATGAATAAACAGCATTTTGAAGGACATCTAGATCAACCAGTGATCAAGTAACATCTAGTTTAAAATGAACCACATGCTTCTTACAGGTTAGATTTTAGGAAACATCTGCATTTCCCAAACAATCCAGAAGAGGGAAGCAACTCAATACAAATCACTGGAACACAACACGCGTCCAGTATTTGCAGTACTCAAACAGGGACGTCAGAAACAGAAACAGAGGAATAGAGGAACAGGACGTGGCAGTATTTCTCCATCATTAACTGAAAATACTACACTGACTTTATATTAGGGCCACACATATTCATGTGTTTTGACAACTTTGTGTCAACATGAAATCAAAAATGACCTATTTATGTTCTTGCTCTTTCTTGCTCTTATTGAGGACAGTTATGTCACATTGGTTATTGGTTATTCCAAAAAAATATGTCTTCATAATATGTAGCTGCATTTTGCCATGGTCAAATTTGTCCCCAACATTTGAAACATTATGAAACTGTTTGTGTCAAGGATGCATCTTATTATATTGCATCAAAACGCTTAATGTGGCAAAGACAGTGATATTAACAGACCAAACTCATCAGTAAACATCATACTATAAAAGTATACTATGTACAGAAAAGCAGATGAGCGATTTAATGGTGACGTTTAATTACACGTTTAGCGTTTTCCTCCCCTTGCAAACCCTTACAGAGAAAACGCTTAACATAATACTAAGCGTCAAGAGTTTTCTTTATAATGGTTTGCAAGGAAAACGCTTTACTGTAATTAAACATCCCAGGCGAATATGATATGATATGAATATGATACTTTGAAATGAAGTATACACACTTAAAGAAAAATGAATTTCTTGTTGTATTTGTTGGTTTTGCAGAGTGTAAGTATACTGTAATAATAATAATATTATCTGTTAATACCATAACATTAAATCTGACTGGTTTGCATTGGTGACATCATATGTAAATGATTGTGTGGCCCAGTGGGAAAAAAGGTTGAGAACCATGACTTGCTTACTTGCATGTCACTTTGACTCATAGGTGTGTGTATGTAACCGTTCAAGCCCAAATAGGCAGCACAGATCCCTCAGTTCAGCTCTCACACACTTCATGAGCATTGGCTTCATGTGCGTCTCTCTGACAGCACTGAGAAACAGTCTCTCTGACGGCACACATACTGAAATCAGTTGTCTTTCACTGCTAATTGCACTTTAACGGTTTACAATCCCTTGTTAACCGCAGTGCTTAAAAACGCATGTAGCTAATCGACTAGCGGCAGCAGCATCCTTAAATCGACTAGTCAAATAGTCTTGCACATCCCTATATATTACATGTTTTAGCAGGATTAAAATACACCTGTGTGTAAAATGATCATAAATGCCATGTCAGATGCAGCTTTTGTGCCACCTTCACTGCATAAATATGGCTTTTGTTGTTGTTGATTAAGGCTACGTCCACATTAATCCGGATACATTTGAAAACGGAGTTTTTGTTTAAAAACGCTCTCCGTCCACACTAGCGTTTTCAGGCGTTTCAGTGTGGATGAGAAACTTATAAATTCACCTTACTGCGCATGCGTGAAACCTCACAAAAGCTCACTGAGATGATACAGATGGAAAAATAAATAATAAAGGTATAGCGCAATTCTTCTAACATGATCATTATATTTAGCAAAATATCTCACCATTCACTGATGCATCCAGGTCGCACTCAGTCACCATATGTTTGGTCTAAAACGCGACTGCTCTCCTGTATTGCCGCCGGACAGCAAATGTGAGTACATTTTCTGTCATCTGTGCAGTACTGTGATATGAAGAGTGTGCAAAATAACATATTTTAGCAACAGTGTGAAAGTGAATAGCACATAACAGGCACAATACCGGTAAACATCAGGTAAACATCTATTGGTACAACATGGATCACATGACTAAACTTACGTCATCGTTTTCAAATACCTCCGGCTTCACAGTCCACACTACAACGCGAAAACGGAGTTTTCAAATTTATCCACTTTGGAGAGCGTTTTCCAAAAGCTACGTTTTCGTTGACTTAAAACGCCGTTTCAGTGTGGACGGAAGGCCAAAACGGAGAAAAAAATATACGTTTTCAAACGAAAACGTATTAGTGTGGACATGGCCTAAATGTTTTTGGTAGCAGCCTATAGGCAAGTATTTAGATTGATGGAATTAACAGTATTTGACATAAAAGACAACACAGATATATTTAATAAGGTAATTGTAAAAATCATTCTTACAACAGCAAAAAATAAATAATAAGACCGGAAATCAATTCCAGGGAGCAAATATTGCCCCTAAAAGGTCCAATATGTAAGAATTTTGTAATAAAATATCCAAAATCACTTGCACAGTGTGAAATATTTCCTGCAGTTGTGTACTTACAATATCCAAAAAGTTCCCAAAGATTTTTAATTTCAGAGAAATTCCAATTTTAAATAATGGCTCGTCCCGGACTCCCTGTTCACTTGACGCCTGTCAATGACGTAATATCCGCGTTATCCCTGGTTTCCGCATGTACTGCCATAGTAACCATGGCGACAGACGTGGACAACTGCGTTACGTCTAGTGGCACGCTCACGCTGTTGTTGTTTCGTTCAAACATTATAGACATTATATGAAATGTTAGAACATGATCTGTATGTCATTCTAATGTTGATCTAGCTTACTTAGTCTCATACAGCCAACAAACTCAAATGCTGTTTAGTGTGATAGTGTAGACCAAGTGAAACAGCGCCTCGTTTCCTCACAAGTTTCATTCGTCTAATAAACTGACCTGTGTGAGTATATATTCAGCATTTGCGTGTAGTTCGATGGAATGAAATGTCCTTATTTCTTTATATCCGCGGGACTCGCGTGTGCCGCTGAGATCTGTCTCTCATTAGCAATCGCGCCGTGCTTCATATCACAGTCATGTTAAAAACATCAATGTATTCACTCATCCATAAAAGATCCATCAGCTTAACGACAAGATCCATAATTCTGCTGGATTTATGACTCATTAACATACACCGTTGTAACTGTAAGAGGTTAGCGACCTCTAGCGGCGAAAAAATTGACAAAGCATTAAAATAAAGAGTTAATTCCTGACCCTGGTATCCATGAAGTCATGCTTGGCCTTTGAATACTGCTCCATGTATTTATTCACTTACAATCATAACTTACACAATCCCGAGGCAAATATTCCTCCTCAGACACTCTCCAGATCAGCAGATCACACAGACAATTTATCCCAGCAGTAAAACAAACACATTAAATTAATTGTGCATAACCTCGTAAATATCCAGAAGTTGGCTGATGTCACAACCACCACAACTGTTAATGGTATTAAAATACAAGTCCTTAATATTTGTGTAACGTAGTAACAATTTATTATTTAAAACGTCACAAAATCACAGGGTTACTTAAGGTCATGTATACAGATGCGCAGAGGAAGTGAGGGATAAGGAGAGAGAGAGACTGAGTTACAAATCCTTGTTCTCTTATTTATGACCTTTTAGGTCCATTTGCATACTGATGCGTCCTAATGAGCCTAAATGGACGTCACTTATGGCCAATCGGCTGTTTGTGAGAATGGGCACAATTACAAATGGATTCTAATAACATTTGGTACAGAAGTTATCATTATAACTCGCTCTCATCTTATTAGGGCTGTGCTAAAACATTTAATTCTGATACTGCACCAATTCTATGTATTTTAGTTTACTGTATGTGTGCATTCATGAGGAAAACGAGCTGGTTCTGCTCTTATATCAACTTACTCTTAAAACAGTTTAAGAGTCCTGAAAGCCACATGAGGTGGAGAAAACGAATCGGTTACCTAACGTAACCTCGGTTCTCTCTAGATGAGGGAACGAGTATTGCGTAAGCTAGCTTACGCTACGGGAAAGATTCCATCTTTCTGAGAAATTGAAGCCAAAAATTATCCTATAATTTTGTATCCATTGTCAACGCAGTTCAGCTGCAGCAGACCATGAGAGGGCTAGCTAGCCGCTCATTGGTTCGCTCACGGAGAACTGCTCAAACCTATGAGGGAGCGCGGATGAACCCGCGACCAATGAGAGTCTGACTCGCTCTCATTACGTCACCGCCCCCGAAACGGGCGTGGACGAGGCTATAAATACCCCGAAATAGGCTGAATAATCTGGTTTTTCATAACTGAAGCGACAATCGCCAGTAGCACAAGCACGGCCAGGAACGCAATACTCGTTCCCTCATCTAGAGAGAACCGAGGTTACGTTAGGTAACCGATTCGTTCTCTTACGAGAGGTTCTCTCGTATTGCGTAAGCTAGCTTACGCTACGGGAACACCTGGTCAACGCCGTGCGTGCTAAGCATCCACTATTAGACCCAGGGGGGACCCCGGGGAACTCTGTAAGTGGGAATGAATATATGTACATGTGACAAAAGGCCAGCGGAGCGGGCCGGTGACTGTGTGGTACATAAGCACATTATAGAGAGGGAACAGAACGAACTCGGTCTGTGTAATTAACCCCCTATAGTGCAGCTCAACCAGAAGAGCTGAAACATACTAGACTGCTAGTAGTTTAGCCTGCAAGACGGGTACTTCCAGATTGTAAAATCTGACAAAGGCGGAGGGGGAAGCCCATCCCGCTGCCACGCAAATGTCGTGAATGGAAATTCCGCTGGACCATGCCCACGATGAGGCCATGCCTCTAGTGGAATGAGCCCTGATGCCCAGAGGGCATGGCAGGTCTTTAGATGCGTATGCTGCTGCAATGGCATCAACAATCCATCTGGATAGGGACTGTTTCGAAGCGGCCAACCCCTTGGTGCGCCCACCGAACGAAACAAAAAGCTGCTCGGATCGTCTGACCGGAGCAGTGCGAGTAACGTATAATCTCGGGGCCCTGACCGGACATAGGAGATTAGTATCAGATTCGCTATCGGATGCAGGCAGAGCCGATAGGGATATAACTTGTGCCCTGAACGGGGTGCCGATCGCTTTGGGGACATAGCCATGCCTAGGTTTGAGAACGACTAAGGAGTCATTAGGTCCAAACTCAAGACAGGACGCGCTGGTGGACAGCGCGTGTAGGTCTCCCACCCGTTTTACTGACGCGAGCGCGAGTAGAAAAACGGTCTTTAGCAACAGGTACTTTAGGTCCACGGTGTTTAACGGTTCGAATGGGGGAGCTTTCATAGCATCAAGAACTATGGAAAGGTCCCAAATCGGCACCGAAGGGGGGCAAAGGGGGGTTCATCCTTCTAGCTCCCCTGAGGAAGCGGACTACCAACCCATCTTTGCCCAGTGACTGGCCGCGCCGGGGTTAAGCAAACGCCGCGACGGCTGCCACATACACCTTAAGAGTGGACGGGGATCTGCCCTTGTCCAGCATCTCTTGGAGAAAATTTAGCAAGGAGGGAACCTCGCATAACCGTGGGTCCAGACCCTTTTTGGTGCACCACTCTGAGAACACAGACCATTTTGACGCATAGAGCCTTCTGGTTGAAGCCGCTCTAGCCTGCATGATCGTGTTTAACACTCCCTCTGGCAAAGCAACGGGTAGTTGTTGAGCACCCACGCGTGTAGCGCCCAGCGCTCTGGGTGGGGATGCCAGATCGTGCCGCGAGCTTGGGAGAGGAGATCTGCTCTGACTGGAATGGGCCACGGCGCTGTCTGTGACAGCTGCGTGAGCTCCGGAAACCAAGTCTGACCCTCCCAGCGCGGGGCTATGAGGAGCACCGAGTGCTGCGCTTCTCTGATTCTCTGAAGCACCTGTGGTAGCAGAGAGACCGGAGGGAAAGCATAAAGCGGGCGGCTGGGCCAGGTTTGGGCTAGCGCGTCCTCGCTCCTTGAGAAAAATATTGGGCAGTGGGTGTTCTCCGCCGAGGCGAAGACGTCCACCTCTGCTCTGCCGAATAAACGCCACAGTTTCTGAACTGTAAGAGGATGCAGGGACCACTCCCCGGGGGGAGTGGGGTTCCTGGACAGGCTGTCTGGACCGTCGTTCAGATGTCCCGGCACGTGCGTCGCCCTGAGCGAGAGCAGGAGACACTGAGACCAAACTAAGATGCGTTCTGTCAGCTGGAAAAGATTCCTGGATCTGACTCCGCCCTGACGGTTTATATAAGAGACCACGGCTATATTGTCCGAACGGATCAGCACGTGGTGGCCCTGAATGCGCGGGAGAAAGCGCATGAGCGCGTTCTCGACCGCCAACCTCTCCAAACAGTTTATGTGTAGGAGGCTCTCTTGAGCTGACCAGGGGCCGAAGGCCAGTGAGCCCTCGCAGACCGCTCCCTAACCCGTGTTGGAGGTGTCTGTCGAGATGACTTTTCGGCGTGAAACTGTCCCCATGGAAACGCCCCGCTGAAACCATTCTGCCACTGACCATGGCTGCAGAGCTGTGATACAGGTCTGCGTTACTTTTATCAGCTGGTGGCCCGTGGTCCACGCTCGGTGAGACACACGGCTCCTCAACCAAAGCTGAAGCGGGCGCATGCGCAGTAACCCCAGCTGGAGCACCGCGGAGGCTGAGGCCATACAGCCCAACGCTCTCTGAAATGTTTTCAAAGACGTGAGTCTGTTCATCTGAAAAGATGCGGCGAGACGCTGCACACGGTGCGCGCGCTGCGTTGACAGACGCGCCGTCATCGTGACAGAGTCCAGCTCTATACCCAAGAAGGAGATAGTCTGACTGGGTTGTAGTACGCTCTTTGTCCAGTTGACAGAGAGGCCCAAAACTTTCAGATGGTCGAGGAGAACTGTACGATGAGACAGTAACTCTCTCTGAGATTGTGCCAAAATCAGCCAGTCGTCCAAGTAGTTCAGTATTCGCAGCCCCTGACTCCGCAGGGGGGCGAGCGCCGTATCCATGCACTTCGTGAACGTACGGGGTGCTAGGGATAGGCCGAACGGTAGGGCGGTGTATTGATAAACCTGGCCTTCGAGGCGAAACGTAAGAATGGCCTGTGAAGGGGATTTATCTGGATCTGAAAGTATGCATCTTTCAGATCTAGTGATATGAACCAGTCCCCCTGGCGCACATGCGCGAGGAGTTTTCTGATAGTGAGCATTTTGAACGGTCTCTTCATGAGAACTTTGTTCAGCGATCTGAGGTCTAATATTGGTCTGAGACCGCCGTCTTTCTTGGGGACAAGAAAATAACGGCCGTAAAACCCCGACTCGCTCATAGCCAGAGGCACCCTCTCTATAGCCTTTTGCACAACAGAATTGCTATCTCTGAACGGAGCAGCGCGTCACTGCTTCTGGGTTCACAGTAGTTTCTAGCCGCGCTCGGAAGCGAGGAGGGCGGCGGCAAAACTGTAAGCGATAGCCTAGCTTTATTGTGTTTAACACCCACTTCTTCCCACGCTTTGAAGCGTGACGCTAGGGGGTGAATGGCTACATGGTCCCCGTCGCTGCACTTCGCGGGCTGCGTGAGCGCGCTGATAGTGTTTACAACAGCGGGACGTACACTCGGAGGGGAGTTTATGGGCCCTGTAACAGAGTGAACAGAAGTAAGACGCGCACACAGGCTTGTGGGCGCGCTTAGCGGGCTTGGCCCGCTTTATGAGAGTGGACTCTGTGTGAGACAGGGGAACTGGAGTGTCTTTGTGTATGAGTGAACACAGTGTTGTGGGCACATTCTCTACACAAGTTTATGGACCGTGTAACAGAGGTGGGACGCGCGCACGGGTTCGTGGGCGCGCTTATGTACTCTGAAACTCGAGCGGGTTGGGACCGCTTTATGAGAGTGGACCCTGTGTGAGACACGGGAACAGGAGTGTCTTTGTGTATGAGTGAACACAGTGTTTGTGGGCACATTTTCTACACAAGAGGCTTTTACTCTCTTTTGAGATTTCTCTGGGACGCCGTAAACACGGCGTTTTGTGTATGAGTGAACACAGTGTTGTGGGCACATTTTCTACATAAGAGGCTTTTACGCTCTTTTTGAGATTTTTCTGGGACGCCGAAAACACGGCGTTTGTGCTCATGCAAGCGGGAAGGGATACCGGCTTGGTAATGGCGGGGTACACTGCAGTAGTAGCCGCGTGAGCGGGGACTAACAGAGGGCGAAACTTTGACGGCGATCCGGCCGCGGCGGGAGAGCGCCGTCTTTTTCTCAACCACGCTAGGCAGACTTCGAGTAATCAGTTTTCAGCGCGATCCTCTGCCGAGGCCCCCGGGGAGGCGGCGGTCTGTGGCGGCTGTCAGAGCGAGCGAGGGCGGCCGCCCTGGTGTCGCTGAGAAGTCTGACTGTGTTTAGCTAGGCGCTAGGGTGGGGCTCGTGCAGGAGGCTGGTCACGTGAGCGGCCTGCAGAGGAGCTAGCGCGACGAGGCAGAACAAAATTCGCAGGAAATCCTCAATCCGCGACTGAAGGGGGATTTTTCCCCCTGCTCTCGTCCCATTCACGAAGTACCTCACTCTGTAGTAGACATGGGGTGCAGAAGCTGCTTGGCCGGCGGCTGAAAGCTTGAAGTCGGACTGCAGGCTTTAGCGGGTAGCACAGGTGATGAGCGCCATCTCGCGGAGGGCGGCATAGACGTGCGGCGACCAGGTCCTCTACAGGGAAAATGGAGATAAAGCCCTTCTCTGCGGCTCCGTCCACAACGTGACGCGGGGTGGAAGAGTCAGAGCGAGTTCTAGCAGAGAGCGGGGCGTTCCAGGACTTCGTGAGTTCTGCGTGCAGATCAGGCAGAAAGGGCGCAGCCCGTTTAGCGGCGGGAGTCGAGCGCTGGTGGAAGTAGCTGCGCGGGTCCCGGTTGATTCTCGGGCGGAGGAGGCGTGAGAATCGGACCAATCCTCACCGTCTGAAGCGAGAAGCGAACATGTCTCCTTGGTGTCCGCGGCGTCAACGGAGGCAACAGAGCGGCCACTCGGCGGCAGCTGTATGTCCGGAAGCGGCGGAGATGGAGAGCGGGAGCGGGAGGCTCCGGCGGGACGAACGCTTCCGGCTGGGGGTCCGGCGGGCTCTGAGAGCGGCGTTTCTTTCTCCGCGGCGAAGTCAGAGGCGGCACGGAAGCATCTTAGTGGCCGAAGTCGAGCCCGCGGGGTCAACAAAGGCATAGTTTCGCAGAGCTCGCAGCCGCCACAGCGGGGGCGAGCTCGGCGTGCTCCAATCCGAGGCAGAGAGCGCAGAAGAGGTGGCGGTCCCCAGCCTCGAGGGGAGCGCGGCAAGAGCCGCCAGAAAATTTACGAGACATCTTGAAAAAGACGCTCGCTCTTTTAGATACAACAATATATAGGAAGCATTTTTGTAAAAGGATACAATCCGTCGGATGGCGCTAGCTCACAGGACGGCTGAAGGTGGCGAAGACGGCCGGCTTCCTCAGTCTCCCAAACGCTCGCTAGAAGGTGCCTTTTCGACGACGGCGGCTTCTCTCTCAGGATCAGCAGATGCAGGTGCGTCGCTGAAGGATGAAAAATCAGATTATTCAGCCTATTTCGGGGTATTTATAGCCTCGTCCACGCCCGTTTCGGGGGCGGTGACGTAATGAGAGCGAGTCAGACTCTCATTGGTCGCGGGTTCATCCGCGCTCCCTCATAGGCTTGAGCAGTTCTCCGTGAGCGAACCAATGAGCGGCTAGCTAGCCCTCTCATGGTCTGCTGCAGCTGAACTGCGTTGACAATGGATACAAAATTATAGGATAATTTTTGGCTTCAATTTCTCAGAAAGATGGAATCTTTCCCGTAGCGTAAGCTAGCTTACGCAATACGAGAGAACCTCTCGTAAGAGAACTGTAAAACATGCGTCTACTTTTTCTTAGTCAAAAATAGAAAAAAGAAATCAAATCTAAATTGACCCTATTCGCTTTCCAAACTGGCATACCTGGTTAGTTATGCACACCTCATAGTGCAAATTATTGAATGGAAGAACAAAAAAAATCTTTTATAAGCCAAGTAAGTTTTAGAGTGTGGCGGTCACTCTCTTTCAACCTAACTGCACATGAACCACACCATATTTAACACTCACACACACAACATATTCTGGCTCCATACTGGATAAAAGTAGAGGAACATGTCCATCAGCAAAGTGCCCAGTGTTCACTAGAGACTTAGCAGTCAGCAAAAAGTCAAACTGCAGGACAGCAGTGACCCAGGTCAGAGCGGTCAGATGGGATCAGGAAGGAGGCACAGGACATGAGATGAGAGGTTCAGGGATCAGAGGTCAGGTGGTGTTATGGGGAGAGAAGGGCCTGGGACCACAGCGTTCAGGACTGGACCAGTGAAACCGGGTCAGGGATTCACACAAGTTTCTCACAGACGCTGACGCAGTCACATTAACCATATTTAGATGAAATTTCATGCACTGTAAAAAAAATAAAAATGCTATAGTAAAAGCTTGTTGACTGGTTAACTGAAAGTTACCTTGCCATATACAGTGATGGTACGAAACGGTAGATGGTTTAACATCACATTACGTATAATTACAGTGTTAAATTGTTTTTGCAAGTAAAAACTAAGAATTATTATATAAAAAAAGTAAAACAACATTCCCAGAAGTCCCTGCTTTACACATCACATATGATTTTTTTTTTTTTGTTATAAATAATTGTTTTTTCTTATTTTTTGTTAGTAATGCTAATTCGTGTTTCGTGTTAAACCTATTGATTATTTTCTGATTAGTCAATTAATCCTTTGGTTAACTTGCCAATTAATAAAAAAAAGGTCAAAAGCAAAACAACAAACGGTACTAAATACTCTCAGTGTGAGGTAATATTACTGAAAATCACAAACCTGACCTTAAAGCTGCTGTCCGTAACTTTTTTAAGTTAAAAATAATACAAATTAATTATTTAAAAAAAAAACATCTTCAGCCAGTGTTCAAAACTGCTTGCCATAGCTAGATTCACAACGGTTAGCTTGTAATAATGACTTTAATTCCAGTGGTACTGGTGGGTTTTCGCGGGAAATTCGAGCATGTCTTTGCATCATTACGTCACATCCGTACACATAAAGAAGGAGTTTCGGCTAGCCGCTATACTGCTGTGAGGAGATGTAGAGATAGGCTTTTCTCGCAGCACTTTACATGATGAAACTTATGGCGGATCCAGAAAGATCCAAACAACAATCATCAGTGTCAACTGGAGATTAACCAGTTATAAAACCCAAAAGACTTCGTACTTCGGATTTAAGGTGGAAAGAGAAAGAAACCGTCTCATGCGAACACAAGGATACACATCGGTGGGGCTTTTGAGGTGCGTGAACTCCCGAAGGGGTTCGAAACAGAAGAAGAGACGGCTTTTTTCTGCTGAACAAGTAAGACATTTCAATCGCGTAACAGTACGTTTTCTTAATTCACACAGTTATGGAGCTTCCTTTGTTGTGCCTTTCTCGTTTAGCTATTATGGAGAATATGATTTCTGAACTAACGTTACACAGGTTATCATAAAACACATTAAATAACGTTAGTCACGCAATGCTGATGTTGTTAACATGAACAATTTGAGAACAAATTTAAGTAGGCTATGATTTGCACGGTAGCTGTAAATCGCGCTGATTAAATCTAACGATCGCTTGTCATGTCGAATGCTTTTTCCCCCTTAGTTGATCAGAATAAAAATGGATGTTACTTACTTGTTCAGAAGACATTTTCCAGTGAAAATTCTTATGTTGGTCAAGCTTTCAAAAAGTGAATCTGTGATTCTGAATGACAGTATCCACACAGCGCGGTGATTGACAGCAGCACTCGCCTCAAAACACTGTGTTCATCCGCGCTGTTTCATGCCGATTTACAACCCACGTAAAGATGATAATTCCGCGAATCACTGCAGTTACAGATTTCGAACAGAGATGGCGACAAAAAGGGAAAATGCTACGGACTACAGCTTTAATCTCCATATGAAATTCCAGATGGCCAGACGTGCTTCATCTTTTATCGTTAAAATATGTGTGTGCGGAGCCTGGAGACTGTTGTATGCACTGTGAGTTTATAAAAGCTTACCTTTTATGTGTAATATGAGTAAATACACAGTATTCTCACGTAAAATGAGTGGAGGCCTGGACCCGGAAATGTTATTACTTACATTACAACTTAATTGGATAATCATAACTTGTGCAATTAATCTTATATGTTTTATTCAAACAGCGGGTTTACGGAGAATGTGGTTGTGTGTACATTTGTTAGTTCTGCTATAGAATGACTCTGTCACACTAATAAAAACAAAATGATGTATGAACACAACAGTATTTGGCAAAAAATATGGGACTTCACCTCTGCTTCCATTTTGCACTTGAACAGACAAATTCACACAAAATGATGTCAAAATCCCTGTCTTGGTGAGAACAGTAAGTTTAGTCTTAATGGAAAATAACGAGTAAAGAAAGAAAATGCATGTGTATCAGTATATAGAGCATCACAGTCCCGCCCACAGCCGGTGCCGGAAGTAAAAATTCAATACAATTTCTCCATTGACATTTGGGATATAAGCCATGAAAACGTAACCATACATGGTAGACTTAAAACCAGCTACGGCTGTACTAAGTGATTGTATGCTCATATAAACGCCAAAAGTTCATGGGGCACTAACCTTGTTTTAAGATAAATCCCTTTTATTCGCGATGTATTGGATAAGTACTTCATTACCCACAATCCTGAACAATCCCACAATCCCACAGTGATGCATCTGATTGGTGGAAGTCGTGTCACGTGTCTGAAACCCCGCGAAGGCGCGTGAAGACTGAAGATCGCGTAATGACGTAGGGCTTAGTTCATTGGCCGCACCTCAGAGACGACCCCGCGCCATTGGATGTGCAGTTGCCCCAGCACAGCCTATGAGCGAGCCAGATGCTCGATGTTTTAGCATGTGCGTAAGCTTCAGCAAAATCGAGGAAAAGGAGTTTCCCTGCACATTCACTATATACAGGGTATTCAGGAATCTTGAAGTTAATTTTAATACCTTTTCAAGACTTTTTCAAGACCTTCTCAATATTTTTTAATACCTCATCGCCACTTCAAGCTGTAACCATTTACATCAGTGATACTTTAAACTTAACAGTTTTAGTTTGTGATAAAGTCTATAGACCACTCTGATACAAAAAAATCAAATAGGCTGGGATAGTAAATCACCAACCTTCTCTTAAAACATTTCGGTGCGTTGTAATACGCGTGATTTTTTTTTCCGCCCTGGGAAAATCCCGCCCTGCAACCGATTTCATTGGTTTAGGTCACAGTGACGGGTAGGTTTAGGGATCAGTGTTTGGTGTAGGCAATCAGTACAGTGACTGACATGACAGAGAGGCAATTTACGAACGCACCCAAAATAGCCTAGTTTATGTACCTGTTCGTTTTTTTTAATTAAAATGACTAAATTCACACACTTTTATGATGTTTTTGGGACTCAAACTGTTGGACAGCTAATTCAGAAAAAATACTTTCAAAATTTAAGACTTTATAAACCCGTGATAAGACTTTTTAATACTTTTTAAGGGTCTTAATTTTCCCAAAATTGATTTATCACCTTTTAATACTTTTCAAGACCCCGCGGATACCCTGATATAAAATTCACTGGAGGAAAAAGTTCACGTTGCCGTCGTCAGATTTGGAAGTCACTCAAAAGGCTCTTTCACGGTGGCTTTCAGTCGACTTTATTGAGGCGCGGTGGTTTATGGGAGGAGTAGTTCCTTTGCTCGGAAATGAAAATATGTACACAGGCTTGTACCCTTGACTTTTTTTGGATTTTCTCTTCGTTTTTTCACTCGAAATGATATGTTGTATGCTTATGAGTTCAGCCGTAGCTGGTTATCCTCAGACATGCTCTTATACTCTTTAGATATGGATTTTACAAAATGTCAATGGGAGAAATGAATGGGAAATTTTCTTCCGGCACCAACGCTCTCTCAGGCTGTGAGCGGGACTGTGATGCTCTATTGGATCAGTGCATTAGTCTTAAAGTGACACAAACCTAATGTTCCTGCGTCATTAATGTTAATCAAACAAGTCAAAAACAGCAAAATAATATTACTCTCCTATTGAGTGAACAACTTTAATTGTAAGGATTAATCTGCATTTATGTTATACAGTGAAGACTCTTCATTTGCACTATTGCTTGTAGCTTGTAGCTTGATTCTTTATTCTTATTTTATTACTGACTCTTGTCTTTGAAATGTATATTAGTTAGGCTAGTAGTGTTAGCTGTTAAATCCAAAGTGGAATTGAGAATTGTGAAAATTCACAGGCATTTAAAAGTTTAGTGCCATAACATTATTCTTACAGTAAAAAAAAAGCAATTGGTCAAGAACAACTAAAACATTAACTATTTTATTTTATTTCTTTATTACTTTGTTGTGGTGGATCTAGTGAATTTGAATCACTGTCCCACTGAGCCATTAGAAGAAAGCCTTAACATTGAGGCCTGAGAGTGCACAAGTGTAATGATACTTTAATGGTGCTTCAACTGTCCCCATTCACTATTATTGTATAGAAGTGAGTAGCATGAACATTATGCTAAATATCTCCTCATCTTCCATGAAGTCTTTATGCTCCTCCTCAACATATATTCTAGGGATGCTCTGATCGATCGGTATCGACTGATAATCACATTCTGACTGATCACTCGATCGGGAGTCACTAAAACTGGCTGATCTCACCAACTGATCGCAGATTGATGACGTCAGACTTCATGTAATCTTGTCATGGCTGTCATCCCATCACCAGAGTTAAGTTATTACGTGGCCTCAAGAAACAATGCGTTTTAAAGCCTTGCGATATAAAAACAAGTTATTTGATGCTGTTTCACGCGATTGGAGCGCGTGCTGTGCTCTAGCGGCGCCAGGATTATGATTGTAGGTGGGCCTTCAGAAAACTGGATGGGAAAAAAAACGGGTATCCCTTCATCTCTGTTTCAGCGCTTTACTGCGGCACTGCCAATATTATTTTTCCCTCCAGAAAATGTGCATACAGACAGCCAGACACTAACGTTCACGTTAGCCTAACTGTTAGCCTACTTGCTTTCTGGTGTGTGTGTGGGGCGGGGGGCTACGGGAGGATTTGATGAGGAGAGGGCGGCCGAGCAGGATTGTAACTCGTCACTTGTAACCGCGTTACTTAAAATGGCAGGAGTTTCCTCCTCGGAGCGTTTCTTGCTGAATTTAAATGAAAAAAAGCTTTGCGTTTCATATTAGCTAATAGCTACCGTCTGTGTCTGTCTCATTGAGCTTGCTTGAAAAGCTTACGCGCCAACATCAGTTATTTCATTGGATCACTTGCTGGTGACGATGCAGCCTGTGGGTGGGCTTAAGAGTCCACACGGCCGCTGATTGGCTGAGAAGCTTTCACTCAAAGCTTTCCTCTGGCTGCTTATTGGATGAACTGCTAGGATGAAAATCACGCAATACTTACTATAGACCTGCCTGGGTCAAAATGGACGGGCCCGGACCTAAAGGTAGCGCCGCAGGTGGTGCTGTGTGTGAGACGGGTTCTGAGCACTGTCAGCACACACACCTGACGCACACACACACATAAAGCTGCTGCTCATATGTGCTGTAGTATGAGTAAGTACTTATCTTACTGGGCTTGAACGGTCAAATACACACACTTATGTATCAAACTGTACGTCTTGGCGAGAATCTTTGTAAACACGGTCGTTTGTCTTACCTGAACGTAAACAGTGCATTCGGTGTTAAAGAGAAAGCTGGCTAATAACGCTGATGCTGTCCTTGCCTCTCATGTTACTCAAACAGTCTTTCATTGCTCTATATTACCAAATATTAATATATTAATATAATATTTCACTCTATGCCAGTGCGATACACTCCGTCGCTCACGGCACAAGCGAACGCTCGACTCATGAACCGCTCACACTCATCCTGCCAAGAATCCTGCATTACTTAAGTAGGAGTTAGGAAGGAAGAACACAAATACTCAGCATTTGCTGAATAATATTCCTGATCATTTTTGTATCAGAATACTCATTTTGTTCATTTAGGAGTTGCAGTGTTTCAATTTGTTTTTGTCCTCAGTCACATATTGGACAATGTTTAATTACACCTTATGGGTTGTAAGTAATGTTGAGTTTGACATCAAGTCTTGTAGGCTGTTTAATAAGCCAGAGTATCCTAATATTGATAGTGTTTTGCATAAGCCCAGTTTTTAAAGGCCTGACACTGTTATTCAACAGAGAGCTTTATTATTACTTGTTAGTGTTACTTACATAAAGCTTGAATGACCGGGTTCGTTATTGGTATAACCTGATCATGATGACAAAAAAAAAAAGATAATCTGTATCGGCTGCAAAAATCCAGATCAGAGCATCCGTTACTGTTTCAGACAGAAATACTTACTGAATACCCTTACTGAAAATACATCAGATTATGGAAATAGTTACTTTGTGTTGATCTGAAGCCATTCATAAAGGGAAGATCTCAGATTGCACGTGGATCGTAAGAGAGACGATTGGGACCGTTTTAAGAGGAGATGGGAAGCCATGCAAATGTGTCCATCTCCCTTCCATAAGAGGCTCTTTGTGTGTGTGTGTGTGTGTGTGTGTGTGTGTGTGTGTGTGTGTGTGTGTGTGTGTGTGTGTGTGTGTGTGTGTGTGTGTGTGTGTGTGTGTGTGTGTGTGTGTGTGTGTGTGTGTGTGTGTGTGTGTGTGTGTGTGTGTGTGTGTGTGGCACCTGTGATGGGCTCACAGCGAGCCCCATTATGTGCCCATCTAGATGCCAAAGGAACTGCCTTAAGCTAATGACTATCAAGGGTGATAACAGTGCTCTCATTCATCATCCAAGTAGTTTCATGAGCAGCCAGCATGAGTGTGTGTTTGACACAACAGAATGCTCCAGTTAAATTCAGACCATAGTGGCTGTATTGAGTCTAGAAGAAAGGCGAGAAAGAAATCTGTTTATTCTGCAATGCATGACAAAGCCTGATTTCACTGCGCATGGAATGACTGTAACAGCAGCGTGTCCTAAACGTTTCCAGCATCACGTTATATGCCACACTAAACTGAAATGTGTGTGAATCAGATTAAAAAGATTCTTCATTTTCAAAATAGATCTATGTGATTTTGACCAATGAGATTTCATTGAAAAAGCAACAGAAATAAAAACCAAGTTACCATTAAAATATCTTGGCTTGCGCAGAAACTCTTGGTTAAAGACGTGTTGGCGCAGAAGATAATCAAGTTTCCGGAGGTGGCCGAGTTGTGTAGTGTTCTCAACTGCGGTACCCAATGATACCAAGCGGCAGATCATGTGACCTTCACTGCCTGCATTGATAGTTGTCGTAACGCTGTGCATTTGCATAAAGCTGCTAAACTCTGTCAATCGTTTGTGTGGTCATGTTGCTTGAACATGTGAATATGCCTGGGCAAAGCTGCTATGGGTCGGCTACATTCATTTTGTGCATTCATATATTTGTGCAAAAACAAATAACAGGATGTTGAGCTGTGCAGGGTTATTTTAGTATTATTACATTATAGGTTTTTTTCATATTTTGAATTACATTTTATTTTTACTTTAGTTACATTTTTAATTTGTCTTTTTTTTAAATATATACATATTATAATATATACTACATAGTTTTTTATTAATTTTTAGTTTTAGTCATTTTAGTTAAATGAGAAGTCTGTGTGTGTGTGTGTGTGTGTGTGTGTGTGTGTGTGTGTGTGTGTGTGTGTGTGTGTGTGTGTGTGTGTGGTGTGTGTGTGTGTGTGTGTGTGTGTGTGTGTGTGTGTGTGTGTGTGTGATTATTGAGTATATATCAATACACACATATTTGTATCTATTTAAGAAAAAATGTGTTATTTAAATATATATATATATATATATATATATATATATACATATATATATATATATATATATATATATATATTTTTTTTTTTATGTATGTATGGATATGTGTGTATTTATATATAATAAATAAGTATAAACAGTTTACACACATATATTATGTAATAAAACTTTTATTTTGGATGCGATTAATCGCAATTAATCATTGCCCAGAACTAAAAATAATATACTTTTTTTTTTTTGACCACTGTTTGTTTCAAGTTGCAAAGATGTTTTTATGGTTTTAGTTACTGATAATAACCCTGGTGCTGTGTCATCAAGCACGATCTTCAGCTTACACATTAACAAGACATAAGCGTGTGCATGCTATTGAAAGTGTGTTCACCACATATCCACACTCAGGAGAACGCAGCCATGATCAGCACATGACGAGTGCGCTAGTGTCTCGATGGTGCCAGACACAAAGAGAGACAAGAGAGGAGAGGAGGACAATACCAGCCCCCCACACAGAGCGATCATCTCTCCTCTGCCGACCCATAAAAAAGGGGGTCAGACACCCACATGGAGGTGTTTGCCGTAATCCCTTCCAGCGCGGCCCCAGCACAGGACACGGGATGAGTGAGACATGAGGGTGTGCTGGTGGAGATGGAGGTTGTGAAGCTTTCATGCTGCATTAACAGAGTGATCTACTAATGTTGGTCTCCTGCGGTCGCTGTGCGCAGGCGCTCCACCACACAACATGCTCATGCAAACGGGAAAAGCTGGGAAGAAATGCTCAAGCTAATGAGATCCATTCTTCTCATTTGCTGTCAAAAAAATAAAAAACAGCGTCTCTTAATAGGCAGCCATGTTATTGATATTTAAAAGCTCATTTGTATGATCCTGTAAGAGCATTATACTCCACAACAATACAGGTATTGTGTTTTTTTCATGTAATTACATTTATCTAAATATGTAATATTCTATAAATAATTTAGTATTTTACTTTATGTTTCAGGTTAGGTTTTTATATGCTTCAGGTCAAGTCTTTATATAGGATACTTGTGTTTCAGGTGTAGTTGAAGCAGTATCTCAGGATTCATCAGAATATTTCCATCTAAAATAAGCATGACCTTTGAGTTTAAGGGCAGAAAAAGCTACTAGAGCTGGAATTTTAAAAACACCCTAACATAGTAGGATATATGTTGAATATACACAATTTGCTCAGCAAAAGAGCTATCTACACCGCTGACTTCACCTATAGACACCCTCCATTCAAGCTATCTTGCTATCCTAAATAGTATGCACATTGGAAATAGGACACCAGTAAGATCAATACCAGTTTTTTCCAGTTCATTTTTCAACTGAATATTTAATTTGATTACTGTTCACAATCCCTTCACTATGGAAGAGTTGACGCTTCTGTTCTTTTTTTCTAAGACAAAGGTGTTCAGCTTACTTTTAGCTATTATATTTATTAAACTCACTAAATAAGTAAAGTGGCTAACAGAGTTTTTAGGGGGTTATTTTGTTGTCCAACATTAAAATAACTACCGTAAACTAAATAATTTAAATCAGGGGTCGGAAATCAATGGCACTCGTGCCAACACGGTGACACGCTGAGGGTTAATCGCTGGCACTTGAGCAAAAGTGAGAGAGATATAATTCAGATAAAGTACCTCGTACCTGCATACAGATCTACATTTTGATGTAAACATTCCTCATAGTAACACAGCCTGTTATATCAAGGTAGGAGTTATACATACTATTAAAGTGTGATAAACCATTAGCGTGACCACTGTACATCACACACACACACACAAGTTACTGACTGGCAGCTTACAGCTTGTTCCCTTGTACATAGTCAATGCTATAAACTTATGAGATATTCAGTTGTTATTAAATATTCCACACACATCGAAATTAAACATCGTGGTAACACCGTTCATGTGTACCTGGTCACCTCATGTGTTTTCTCTTTTGCAAGACGCAAAAGAGAACTTATGCGCACTGAGATAACATTGTGTGCAGTGTTTCCCCTACCATTGTTTTGGGGGAGGCCCACCCCCTCAAATTGCCCCCCCCCCCAAATTAGGAGGTTAGGAGAAAGCCACAACTCTATAGTTGTAGAGAGTTACAAGGACACACAAAGAGTACAAAATTTTAGCAGTAGTCCAGTCATTTTAAGCCAAAATGGGGGTCAACCTTGAACAAATTGCAACAGAAGCAAACTAAACTGATTTTGTATCCTCAATATGTCCTGAGTAAGAAAAAAGAAGAAGAATCCCATTAGGGAAAAGTTTAGAAAAAGACCCAAACATATCCCATTCATACGCCTATTCATCCTTTTTCTCACGTGAATAGGGTAAACATTTTAACCTTTAGATATCACTATGAAAATGAGTTGATTACTTACATCAAGACAAACAAAAATGTATTACAAGTTTTTTTAAATTGTTTGTTAACATGGACAAACGGTGCATAATCTAATTATGTATGTGCTAATTTGCATAAATACCCAAACAGATTTAAACACTGGGTATAGCCAGGTGAAAATATCTTGTTCGATCTTGTTGACATATAACAGTTAAAGACTTAATGTTTAGACACCGTTTGTCCATGTTAAAAAACAATTTCAAAAGACTTGTAATACATTTTTTGTTTGTCTTGATGTAAGTAATCAACTCAGTAATTTTCATGGTGATATCTAAAGGTTAAAATTTTTACACTATTAACGTGAGAAAACGGATGAATATGCGTATGAATGGGATATGTTTGGGTCTTTTTCAAAACTTTCCCCTAATGGGATTCTTCGGGGCTTTTTTTCCTTACTCAGGACATATTGAGGATACAAAATCAGTTGAGTTTGCTTCTGTTGCAATTTGTTCAACCTTTTTTCATAAAATGACTGGACTACAGTCATTACAGACACTGGACAAAGACTGGAAAAAGTTTATGATATTGCTGACATATTTTATTACTGACCTGAAACATGTTAGACAGGTTCTGATAGTTTCCCTATTCAAGTATTGTATATGAGCTATTCATTTTGCCTACATACACAATAGCAGCTCTGGGGTGTGTAACCAATATGGCCACCAAGTGAACACACTTGCCTTAAAGAGTAGAAAGACTGAAATATTAAGGTAATGACCATAAATAGGGAATTTAGGGGAGGTTAACGTCAGGAAATTCTGGAGTGCTGCAAGGGTCTGTTTTAGGCCCCCTGCTATTTTCAATATACATAATGTCCCTTTGTTATATAGCCTAATTAGAAAACGGTAACGGTATAACCTAATTAAATGTAACGGTATGAAAATTTCATATCACGATTCTAGTGACTTAAATTACCACGATTATCATTATTATCACGGTTTTGTTAAAATGAGATGAAAATGTAAAGAAATTTTTTTAAAAAGCTTTATATTTGGAAATCAACAAACAACAAATAAAATTAACAATTTTTCAAGCATTAGCATACACATTAAATTATGACCATCATCAATAGAAATTATAATAGCATTATAACACAGTGAACATCACCGCGGATGCGCTCTCTCGTTTCATTAAAAATAAAATGCTATTATAAATCAGGTTAGTGGATAATTCAGCAGCAAATGTTATTATAGTGAAAAAAAAAACATTTAGTTTATAACAAGTTAAAGGTAAATTGTTCCACATTGCTCTTTGTATTGTTATAAAATACACTGATGAAAAACAAATAAATGTATTTACTATAAAATACATTTATTATAAATGTATAGCACAACTTTTTCATGAGGCAACAACATTTGATAGATAGAACAGAACAAGAAAGACCATTAATAATCTTAATCTTTCATTGGAAAAAAGTATTACAGGCCTAATATGAAAGGCTATAATATAGAGCTTATGTGCATCACGTGCACAGAATGATGCGTTTGAAGCAACATGGAGTCATTGCGCGCACCGTTTCGCATTAAAAAGTTCAGAAAACAAGGGGAAGAGAATAAATATTGATGCTTAGTGTATCATATTTATGCAACAGTTTATTGAGCCTTTGCTTTTAACAGTTGTAAATTTCAGTTACTGTGCGCCGCGTGAAGAACAATTCATATTGCTCTCTACTCCAGTGTGATCTGACACTCGGGAGAAAGACTCATTATTTAGACAGAAATAAACTCCAGCGAGATTAAGTACTTTAATGAAAAACCATAGACCTTTTTCTACAAAAAAAAGTATAATGGGAACATTGATCTTGGAGTAAGTTTCCTGGTGTTACTGTCGTAACCGAACGTGACACGCTGTGTAAATGCTGAATGGAGAATGACTGAGGAAAGAAGAGCTTTCATTAACTTTAAAAAACAAAATATTAATTTTGCACCTCACATTAAGCTCTCGAATGGCTTCAAAAGTTTTGGAATATAGTGCACGAAAACTTAATGGTGCTTATGTCTTTAGTGGGGCTTAACAATAACAAAGATAGTACGTACGATATTGGACGTCACTGAGAAGCTGCAGCCGCGGCGGGGAGGATTTTTGTGATGTGCCGGGACAGGATTTGCCGCAAGTTTTCAAAATCACGATAATCAAACAAGGTTTTTGTGATAATTAAATTTTAAACGATAATACTATCCGTCAGGACATTTTATTGTGGTCTATCGTGAAACCGGTAATCGTTATAGTGTATCACGACCCGATCAAATCTCTAAATCATACAAGTTGACCAAGTTTATTAAAATTTTGAAAATACAATTTTCTATTAAATTCAGATACGACTGAGGTATTAGCCTACTTAAAACCTGTACACATAATCTCTTAGAATACAATTTGCTAGAATGATGTATTGTTACTTCATCCTCTAAAGTTTAAGACCTGGGTGTTATATTAGACAGAAACTTGTCTTTCAATAATTATATTTCAAATATTACAAAAACAGAACATGCTATCAGTTTCTGATGCAGAAAAGCATCCATGACTTCTAGACTGGATTACTGTAATGAACTACTAGCTGGTTGTCCTGCATCCTCAAAAAGCAAACTACTGTTAGTCCAAAATGCAGCTGCTAGAGTTTTTACCAGGTTAGAAAATACGCTCATACAAGCCCAATTTTATCATCTCTACACTGGTTACCTATTGTGTATTACCTGTGTATTTACCCTAACTGATCTTCTATTGCCCTACAATCCATCGTGCTCTTTAATGTCACAAAACTTTGGACTTTTGGTAGTACCTAGTAGCTAGAAAGTCCACTAAAGGAGGGAGAGCATTTTCACACTTGGCTCCTAAACTCAGGAATAGCTTCCTGATCATGTTGGATGCTTAGACACACTCTCCCAGTTTAAATCTAGATTAAAGACAGCTTAATGACGTAATGACTGCCCACTGCTCCAGGTGTGTGCACTAACTGAATGGGTTAAATGCAGAGGAGAAATTACGAGTATGGGTTACCATACTTAGCCTTCACATGACCCTCATAGCCTTCTACTCCAGTTAGATCATATCAAAAAATGCACATGATTCTCTTATGTTTGAAATGTTATGAAAAGCAGCTATGCTAATTATTTTCCATCTGTCCCATCCCAAGGTAACTAGCGAGTATGTCAGCTCCAGTTTGGATCCAGCCTCTTATGAAGACTTCAGATGCCCAACACCTGAGAAGAGGTGAAGCTAACCCCCCCGTGAGGACTTCAGATGAAGCCAACTCTGAATCAACATGCACCAATGCCTTTTCTATATATGCACATCAATGTTCTATATACTGTAATCATTATGAACTGGTAATCATTTCTTTAATGAGATCATTGTTTCTGCCAAAATGAATACATGATATTAGCTAACTAGATGATTTGTATTAGAACTGTACATTTTTTTACACATGGACATTCATTTGACACAGTCACCTATTGTAACAGAAAGTCTAAATTGTAATGTAGAAACATTCACATACAAATAAATGAAAATGTGAATTATTCTGATTAAACATATTAAAGGTATTTCCCAGGGTGACCTTTCAAGTCAACTTCTGTTTATGCCATGCAAACTCTCTTCTCACACCGAGACTCTATTTTTCCTAAAAAAAGAAAGACTGTTCACCTCCCTGAGCAATGAAACCAGAGAATGCCCTGCCTGCCTATTTGTATTGCAAACTAGAGTCTACTTTTCAGCCACGCGGGAAAAACACAGGGAGGACGGCAGCTCCAGGAAAAGCAGGAGAGCGAGTGGAAAAACCTGCTCTGTGCAGAAAGAGCAGCGCACAGAAAACCAGCATCTATGCAAAACCTCCTCAGAGCTGCAGGTAAAGCAAACATCAACAGATTCAGAGATACTCAACAGCAAAACACAGCACTAAACACTAATGAAGTGCATGCTGAAAAGACTTACTTCAAAAATAAAGAGGATGGAGTCCAGCTCCTCCCGTTGAGATTTGTTCCCTGAAAGAAAAGCAAAAAAATTAGTTGTGTAATTTCAGATTCATTCTTGTTGTTACAACATGTTGACCTTCAATGAATATGGGATCGGCATGAGTACCCGAGAGCTGTAAAGTGACAGTGGCACAGATGATAAGTCATGAAAACGATGATCGTGTGATCTAGAGCCCGACGATTTTATCGGCCGATATGAGCCTGTCGCAGATCGTATTGCCGTATGTGATGCAGATATGAACTTTTTTCTTTTACAGAACTTATAACGTGGATAAAATGCTTGTAAATTGTGCAACTATGTAGTTTGTCCTGCAGAGCGCAGTCCATTGTTTCACTTCAGTAATGAGGTCTCTTCTTCAGACACGGTGTAAGATGTGCACGCATTAGCTTCAACTCCACTGACAGGGTATGAAACATGGCTAGCTAGCTAATGTAGCAAACAAGTATGATAAGCTCGCTGGAAGAGTAAAAGACAGGGACATTGTTTATTTATTTTATAGCATTACTTAGCGTTAATACACCGCTTGACCTGAACTGAACAAGACAGCGGACGCTAGTGGTGTGATGCAACAAAAGAAAGTTAAACCCATTATAATCAGTGATGTTGTCTGTCTACACTGGATGCGGCGCGACGCGAGCGACAAATCTCCGACAGTAAACTGATGTCTCATTATATTTATGACGTACTACTGATGCAAAGGACAAATGCTTTGTAACGGGATGTTTTTAGCGTCTAGGGTAAACAGCTGTTGAGACGCGAGCAACAACAGCCGCGTCCGGTGTAGACACAATGTCAGCCCATTATGCTGCTATGTTACATCAAGCAATATTCCAATAATTATAACACTTTATATAGGTCCATTTTGCATAATGAGTATTTTCACATTTAGTACATTTTGCTGATTACTTATTTAAAACAGTATATAAGTAAAATAATTAAAAAAGTTTTTTTATATATAACGTGACTAAATAAAAAGACAAAGTCATTAGTGAAGATTAGGAAACAGTATTTAGAATATAATATTGAATAGAACATGCAATGCAAACTAGTTTAGTTACAGCTCAAATGTATCATTCTCATGCTATCATTAACCCTGCCTCATTACATATCTTTGTCTCACAAGTGTTTGATCACCACATTTGAGTGATCATTACAAAAAATGTGTTTATATCCTACATATTCTGTTTATGTATACTATATACAGTACCAGTTAAAAGTTTGTACACACAAATGGGAAAGTGTGTCCAAACTTTTTACTGGTACTGTACTAATATACACAAATATATTGCTACTGTATTATAATATACACATGAATAATATGGGCTTTTTATACTCCCTAATATCAGTATCGCCCCCCCCCCCCCCCCAAAAAAAAATCCACATTGGTCGGCTCTAGTGTGATCATACATTAGGGATTGAACGCGTTGTGCACAGCTATGGCATATGACACAGCGCTCCCTAAAAGACTATTGCTCCTACATTACAGCTTATTTTTATCAGTTCTTTTATCTTTCTGTCATTATATTTCTCACAGAATTCTGCTTGTTCTAAATCAGATCAGATAAAGTAGCACAGTAAAGATTATATGTATATGAATGCAATAGTGAGAGAGTGATTGCGTGTGAATTTGTTCTACCTAGCAGCGTCTCTCTACTAATAGTGAAGCTGTGGGTTTTAGTAACTGAGAAATATATGTTAGAACGTTTCAGTTTCTAAGCTATTTTATTGATAAATCACAGAACAGTGTTGACAATCCATTTCTGAGCTACTGATTGATTGTGTGTGTGCACGATCTGCGCATGATGTGCAAGCTACTGCATGTGTATGTGTTTCAATACAGCAGTTTAGAATGGCGAGTAACTTACGGGTCCAATAAGCGGTTTAAACCTACATTCTTCCCATCAATTTTGGGCATCCAGATGGTATAATCAAACATATGAAATGCATGACATGGTGCAATGTTATGCAAAATAAATGAAAACAACTAATATTGTGCGAAAACTGAATGGAGATGATCAAACTATCATACAATTTGTGAGTAATTTACAGCACAAGAGAACTCCAAAAAAAATGTATTGTATTAAAAGGACAACTATAAAGCAGCAACTGTTGAGCAGCAAACTGACAGTGTGTGTGTGTGTGTGTGTGTGTGTGTGTGTGTGTGTGTGTGTGTGTGTGTGTGTGTGTGTGTGTGTGTGTGTGTGTGTGTGTGTGTGTGTGTGTAAAGTTCACCTCTAAGCAAAGCTCACAAAGATAAACAATAAATGCAAGTCTTGCCGTGTAAATGCAGAAAAATAGCAGCTCTGCCACTTTTTTCTATGTAATGTGTAACTGTTCATTTTATTACTAACTTTTCAAATCAGTTACTCAGTGAGATTGTATATGCAAATTTACAGATTTTTAAATATAAATTACTTCTAAGCACTTTAATTAATGATCTGTCCTGATAGTGATTATTTTTCATTTGAATGAATAAAGGATTTACTGTCAGTACTGGGCTCGCAGTTGACATGGGTAAAGTACTTTGTACTGTGTGTGTGTGTGGATCCACCAAAGACCATTTTTGACCCAGGAAAAAGAGCTAGGGTTAGGAGTTTGTTTCTCTTGAGGCTGATACTCAATCTTTAGCTCTTAAAAAGGTTAATGCAGTTATAACTACAATGCACTGCTTCATATCAGCACTGTAAATCTGTGTTCCAAGATTTGAATTCCTCTCCAAAAAGTTACTAAGTCAAAAACTGCTCAGCTGAATCACAACACCACTCTCCTCGGGGAAATAAAGAGGTGTACGTTTCAAACAAATACTTGAGCTGCAGAATTGTGTTTCAGCATGAAAGACAGGTGACCTTCACTGAATACAGTGCAGAAAAAAACACTTTGGTCAGAGATGGGATTCAACAGAAACAAAAGCCTCATTAACTTCACACGAGGGGGCATATACAGCAACAGAAGAGCAGCGCTGTTACGTCAAGCTGAGGAAGTGTTGCACTCAATCTTTTTTTTCCTGGAAGTATCATGCATTATTCAAAAGCTCTTTTTCAAAACTTTTCTGAGCTGCCTTTTTATTCAAGCAAGCTACCTACTAATGTAGCTATAAAAAAACCTTTAAGCTCTACAGTATGTGACTGATTGAGAACGCCCTACAATAGAAGCATAATATATATGTATCTCAAGACCATATCAGTAATTAGCTGATTGATGATTTCTTGTTTTAAATATCAGTTACGGATGATATTGCATATTTATCAGCAGATATTAGATATTTATCTGTAGACTCCAACCATGTTTTGATTTAGATCACTTTCGCAGTGATTCGCAAAACTAAAGTGATAGCAGCAGTTTTATGGAAAAGATATAACCTTTATTAGAGTAAACTCGTTTTGGGTCATTTTTTTATGAATTTGATTTACATGAACATAGAAGCACATGCACGATTCATTTGCACACAAGTGCTTGATTCATTTTGATATTCTGATATTAGGAAATATTTCAAGTATATATTTGTTCTTAAGAAGAAAAAAAAAATCTCTCTCAGCTAATTCTGTAAACAATAGACCAAGGGCAGCCTAGAGTTATAAACACATCTCATCTGATCTGATCCACTGGCAGACACATGAAAATAGGTTTCCATCCAAGGTTTTTTTTTTCCGCGAAAAAAGGTTTAGAGCATCAAAATGTTTACAGATAGCTAATTATCGATAATTTTTTTACAAATGTCAACAAAATATTTTCTGTTTAACGTTAGCGCATAAATTCTAGGTCGATACTTCAAATATCGCAAAAAACGAATTTAGAAACGCCTTTTGTCAAAAAAAAGTGCTTTAACACAAATAAATGTGGTGTCACATGACAGAATTAGCCGATACAGTCAGTGTACAATTTTATAAATACCATTTATTAATATGTAGCCTAATATATTTTTATCTCAAACACATTAGAAAAATAGAGTGGGTTACCCTAAAGCTCTAAACAAATTTAAGAATTGTTAAGACGGCATCAGTTAAGCGAGACTAAAAAAGTTAAATAGGCCTGGCTCCACAAATAAAAGGCCTTGTGTGGCGAGGGAGGCGTGGTTCAGCGAAGTCTGTAGCGGGAGAGCAAGGGCGGAGCCGAGCGGTGAGTAAGTGGGTCAAGTTCAAATGAATAACACCTGTTTGTGATTTCAGTAATTGGCGTGAGGAGACCGCATATAAGCGGGCTGTACTGACAACGGTTTGAGAGAGAGACTGGGAGCTTGTGCACGCCGAGTGAGAAGCTGTAACCAGCGGGAAGAGTGTTGAAAGAGTGTCTATTGAAGCTGTGTTCAGCGGGAGGAGTATTTAAAGTGGACTGAGTGAAGCTGTATCCAGCGGAAAGAGGATTATTATCTACTGTTTATTTTTCCTTTTTGGTATTCTGAGTTAACCTTGTTTGAGCGCGACCACGCGCCGTAAAGGGGAAAAACCTCCTAAATAAAAGTGCACAAGTCCCAGCATACGCCGATTCTGTGTTTCCTTCCATCACCCACACACAAACGAACCTGTTCTCATCACACTGGTGCCGAAACCCGGGATGGAAGGAGAGGCCGCCGCCAGACCGCCTCTGGCATCGCCGTTTGCGGACATTATTCACGCCCTTGCGGGCCTTCATCAACAACATCAAGAGGCTCTGCTGAAGATGGAGGAGCATCAACAACACCGTTTCGAGGCACTCCTCCGGACCCAGCAGGAGGACCGCGAGCAGTTCCGGAGCTGGATAGACCGGGAGGCTCGGGCGTCTACATCGCCGGCCCCGGCCACGTCCCTTCCCCTCCACAAGATGGGTCCCCAGGACGACCCGGAGGCGTTCCTGGACCTCTTTGAGAGGTCGGCTGAGGCCGGGGGCTGGCCGCCCGCTGACTGGCCCATGCGTCTGATCCCGCTGCTCTCGGGAGAAGCGCAGATCGCCGCCCAGCAGTTGCCAGTCAGCAACCTCTTAGTCTATGAAGACCTGAAACGTGCCATTCTTCAGCGGGTCGGCCGATCCCCGGAGCAGAGTCGCCAACAGTTCCGCTCCATGGAGTTCGGGGAATCCGGCCGGCCCTTCATCTTCGCACAACAGCTCCGGGACGCGTGCCGCAGATGGCTGGTGGCCGAGGGCCGCGGCGTCGATGGAGTCATCGAGTTGGTGGTACTGGAGCAGTTCATAGCCCGGCTGCCAAAGAAGACTGCACAGTGGGTCCAGTGCCACCGCCCGACGTCGCTGGACCAGGCAATCCAATTGGCAGAGGACCAGCTGGTGGCGTGCCCAGGAGTCGGCGATCCCCTCCTGGCATCTCTCTCTCCCTCTCTCTCTCCTTCTCTCTCTCTCTCTCGCCCTGTTCCCACTCCCAGGTCCCGAGGCGGCTTCCCACCGCGCCCAGCGCCCCGCTGGAGGACCACCCCCGCAGCGGAACCAGTCCATGCACCTCGTGCGCCGCCCCGGGGATTCCCATCGTCGGTTGGCAGCCCGCCAGCCCCGACCCCTGCGCTCTCCTCACGCCAATCACCTGACCCACTTCCCGCCACTGGGGCGGCGGGGAGGCCTGGGCCGGCCTGCTGGCGTTGCGGGGACCCTGGGCACTTTGTGGATAGGTGCCCGGTGATGGAGGTCGGAACGGTGATCAGGGTCCCTGACGCGCCACAAGTCGCCCCCGATCAAGCTGGGTTGTACCAAGTACCAGTAAGTCTAAAGGGGGGTACCTATCGAGCTTTGGTGGATTCAGGTTGTAACCAGACCTCCATCCATCAAAGCTTGATTCATCCAGTGGCACTGGATAAGAGCCGCGTGGTTAAGGTTCGGTGTGTACACGGGGAGGTTGTGGGATACCCCTTAGTGCCAGTTATTATTCAATTTCGGGGACAAAAGCATAGTGTGGAGGTGGCAGTTAACCAGCACCTCCAGCACCCGCTAATTTTAGGGACCAATTGGCCAGGGTTCAAAACGTTATTGGCTCACTTATGTACGGGTGCTTCTGGGTTAAGAAAGAGGCAGGAGAAAAGAGCGGTGGTTCAGGTTGGAGAGGCTGTACCGGGACCCTCGGGCACTGTATCAGAGGAACGGAGTGCGTCAGAAAGGGAAATCTTTTCTGACCATGATGATTTTTCTCTGGAACAGTCCCGAGACGAAACGCTTAAAAACGCGTCTGAACAGGTCCGTGTGATCGACGGACAGCCTGTCCACCCAGACCAACCGCTCTCATATCCTTATTTTGCCGTGATAAAAGATAAGTTGTATCGGGTGACCCAGGACGCCCAAACAAAACAAGATACAACTCAGTTGTTAGTTCCAAAGAGCCGCCGGGAAATGCTTTTCCAGGCGGCTCACTGTAATCCAATGGCGGGGCATTTAGGGCAAGCAGCTACACTAAATCGCCTAATGACCCGATTTTTCTGGCCGGGCATTCACGAGAATGTGCGCAGGTGGTGTGCCTCTTGTCGTGAATGTCAGTTGGTGAATCCGCCGGCCAACCGAAAAGCACCTTTGTGCCCCCTTCCATTAATAGAGGTCCCCTTCGAGAGAATTGGCATGGACCTCATCGGGCCATTGGAACGATCCGCACGGGGCATCGCTTTGCATTAGTTCTGGTGGATTATGCAACGCGATACCCCGAAGCAGTGCCGCTTCGCAACATTTCCGCTAAAAGTGTTGCGAGCGCACTGTTTCAATTAATCTCCCGGGTGGGGATCCCGAAAGAGATTCTCACCGATCAAGGCACGGCGTTTATGTCACGCACAATTCGCGAGCTGTACGAATTACTGGGCATTAAATCGGTTCGGACCAGCGTCTATCACCCACAAACAGACGGCTTGGTTGAACGATTTAATCGCACGTTGAAATCCATGATTCGTAAGTTCGTACAGGAAGACGCCAAAAATTGGGATAAGTGGTTAGAACCCCTCTTGTTCGCTGTACGCGAGGTCCCCCAAGCCTCCACGGGGTTTTCCCCCTTCGAGCTTCTCTACGGACGCCAACCCCGCGGGGTGCTGGACGTGCTTAGGGAAGCTTGGGAGGACGGACCTTCGAACAGTAAAAATGAAATTCAATATGTCCTGGACCTGAGAACAAAACTCCACACTTTGGGGCGGCTCTCTATGGAGAATTTGTTACAGGCTCAGGACAAACAAAGTCAGCTGTACAACAGGGGGGCTAAACTACGTAAATTTGCACCGGGGGATAAAGTGCTTCTATTGCTTCCAACATCCAGCTCTAAATTACTCGCCAAGTGGCAAGGACCGTTTGTGGTCACACGGCGAATAGGGGATCTCAACTATGAGATTCTTCGTTCAGATAGGGGCGGAGCACATAAGATTTACCACCTCAACCTGTTAAAAAAGTGGAATGAGGCGGAGTCAGCGATGCTGGCGACGGTAGTGAGTGGGGAGGAGGATCTCGGGCCAGAGGCGAACTTAAAAAGTCAATCCTCCACTCTGGCCATTTGTGGAGACCACCTCTCACCGTCCCAGATCGCTGACATTAAAGATTTACAAACGGAATTTGCTGATGTGTTCTCGCCCCTTCCTGGTCGAACAGACCTCATACAGCACCATGTTGAGACCGATCCGGGTGTGGTAGTGCGCAGCCGGCCATATAGATTACCTGAGCATAAAAAGAAAGTAGTTCAGGATGAATTAGAGGCTATGCTGGATATGGGAGTCATAGAGGAATCCAACAGTGACTGGGCGAGCCCGATAGTTTTAGTACCTAAAACTGACGGCTCAATTCGGTTCTGCGTGGATTATCGCAAGGTGAACGCCGTATCGAAGTTCGATGCTTATCCAATGCCACGGGTGGACGAATTGCTTGATCGGCTCGGCACGGCTCGATTTTATTCGACACTGGATTTAACGAAGGGTTATTGGCAGATCCCCTTATCTCCAATGACTAAAGAAAAGACCGCTTTCACGACGCCGTTTGGATTACACCAATTCGTTACTCTTCCTTTCGGTTTGTTCGGGGCACCTGCCACCTTTCAGCGCCTGATGGATAGAATCCTCCGGCCGCATGCTGCATATGCCGCGGCATACTTGGATGATATTATCATCTATAGTAATGACTGGCAGCGGCATATGCAGCATTTGCGAGCTATCCTCAGGACGCTGCGAGAGGCGGGGCTCACGGCCAACCCAAAGAAATGTGCGATTGGGCGCGTGGAAGTCAGGTATCTGGGCTTTCACTTGGGTCATGGGCAGGTGCGTCCCCAAATTGATAAGACGGCAGCAGTTGCGACCTGTCCAAGACCTAAGACCAAAAAGGGGGTTAGACAGTTCCTGGGGCTAGCAGGATATTACAGAAGGTTTGTACCTAATTATTCGGACCTCGCTAGCCCGCTGACTGATCTAACTAAAAAGGAGGCACCAGATACCGTCCAGTGGACGGAGCAGTGTCAGCAGGCTTTCACCCAGATAAAGGCTGCCCTGTGTGGCGGGCCGCTATTACAGGCTCCTAACTTTTCTCTCCCTTTTTCCCTGCAGACTGACGCGTCGGACAGGGGGCTGGGCGCCGTCTTGTCCCAGGAGATAGAGGGTGAGGAACGGCCGGTGCTGTACATTAGCCGTAAGCTCTCAAAGAGAGAGACTATGTACAGCACCATTGAGAAAGAAGCTCTTGCCATCAAATGGGCCGTCCTCACTCTCCGCTATTATCTCCTGGGGCGAGAGTTCACCCTCTGTTCGGACCACGCTCCTCTCCAGTGGCTCCACCGCATGAAAGATACCAACGCGCGGATCACCCGGTGGTATCTAGCTTTACAGCCTTTTAAATTCAAGGTGATCCACAGGCCGGGTGCACAGATGACTGTGGCCGACTTCCTCTCCCGGAGGGAGGGGGGGGGGGAGGCTGCAGGCCGGACGGCTCCCCGGCCTGAGACGGGCGGTGGGGGTATGTGGCGAGGGAGGCGTGGTTCAGCGAAGTCTGTAGCGGGAGAGCAAGGGCGGAGCCGAGCGGTGAGTAAGTGGGTCAAGTTCAAATGAATAACACCTGTTTGTGATTTCAGTAATTGGCGTGAGGAGACCGCATATAAGCGGGCTGTACTGACAACGGTTTGAGAGAGAGACTGGGAGCTTGTGCACGCCGAGTGAGAAGCTGTAACCAGCGGGAAGAGTGTTGAAAGAGTGTCTATTGAAGCTGTGTTCAGCGGGAGGAGTATTTAAAGTGGACTGAGTGAAGCTGTATCCAGCGGAAAGAGGATTATTATCTACTGTTTATTTTTCCTTTTTGGTATTCTGAGTTAACCTTGTTTGAGCGCGACCACGCGCCGTAAAGGGGAAAAACCTCCTAAATAAAAGTGCACAAGTCCCAGCATACGCCGATTCTGTGTTTCCTTCCATCACCCACACACAAACGAACCTGTTCTCATCACACCTTGCTCCTTTTTTTTTAACGCATATAAACTTTGTCGATAACAAAACAGCGGATGGAAACTTGGCTAATGACTCAGCCATTGCATTTTAAGCTCCAGAAAGCTGTCTTACCTTTTTGCTTTAAGTTGCTTTCCAGTGTAATGAAATTTTCATAGAAGATAAAATAAATCTGTGAGCAGTTGGTTTCAAAAAATGTCCTCAGTTCATTCCTGTCAATAATATCTGTGGAGAAAATAATAAAAAACAAGAATTAGACAAAATTACAAAATAATAGCTACACATTAAGTACATTAAGATGACACTGATATGATTAAATGCTGACCAAAACATTTAAAGACATTAGCACTGAAACTAACGATTATTTTAATAATCGATTAATCTGTCGATTATTTTCCCGATTAATCAATGAATCGGATTAAAAAAAAAATAATAATTCATTCAACCCTTAATTCAAAAACAGAACTGACAGTGCAAAAAATCCAGTGCAAAAAAATGGACTACAAAAAACATGCACATGTCTGCTTTACATCTGCCAAATATATAAGTTTTTTAAAAATAAAGTGCACAAAAAGATGTATATTTTTGTTTAAATGGACCTGAGCTGTCAGACCAATAAATAATCTATAAAAAATAAAGAAAAATACAAATCAGAAAACGTCAGAAATTGTTCTCTACACTACACTCGCACACACTCACAAACTCTCACACTCACAAACTTGTGTTTTGTTTTGTTTTTTGTTAAAGATGTTATAATCTTTAACAAAATGTTTGACTTTGCCATTATTTGACAAGCAAATGCACACAAAAGCAAGTCTTGCGCATGGATATACACTCACCAAAAGGATTATTAGGAACACCTGTTCAATTTCTCATTAATGCAATTATCTAATCAACCAATCACATGGCAGTTGCTTCAATGCATTTAGGGGTGTGGTCCTGGTCAAGACAATCTCCTGAACTCCAAACTGAATGTCAGAATGGAAAAGAAAGGTGATTTAAGCAATTTTGAGCGTGGCATGGTTGTTGGTGCCAGACGGGCCGGTCTGAGTATTTCACAATCTGCTCAGTTACTGGGATTTTCACGCACAACCATTTCTAGGTTTACAAAGAATGGTGTGAAAAGGGAAAAACATCCAGTATGCGGCAGCCCTGTGGGCGAAAATGCCTTGTTGATGCTAGAGGTCAGAGGAGAATGGGCCGACTGATTCAAGCTGATAGAAGAGCAACTTTGACTGAAATAACCACTCGTTACAACCCAGGTATGCAGCAAAGCATTTGTGAAGCCACAACACGCACAACCTTGAGGCGGATGGGCTACAACAGCAGAAGACCCCACCGGGTACCACTCATCTCCACTACACATAGGAAAAAGAGGCTACAATTTGCAAGAGCTCATCAAAATTGGACCGTTGAAGACTGGAAAAATGTTGCCTGGTCTGATGGGTCTCGATTTCTGTTGAGACATTCAGATGGTAGAGTCAGAATTTGGCGTAAACAGAATGAGAACATGGATTCATCAAGCCTTGTTGCCACTGTGCAGGCTGGTGGTGGTGATGTAATGGTGTGCCGATGTTTTCTTGGCACACTTTAGGCCCCTTAGTGCCAATTGGGCATCGTTTAAATGCCACGGTCTAGCTGAGCATTGTTTCTGACCACGTCCATCCCTTTATGGCCACCATGTACCCAACCTCTGATGGCTACTTCCAGCAGGATAATGCACCATGTCACAAAGCTCGACTCATTTCAAATTGGTTTCTTGAACATGACAATGAGTTCACTGTACTAAAATGTAGGGATGCACCGAAATGAAAATTCTTGGCCGAAACCGAAAACCGAAAAAGAGGAAACCAAGGCCGAAAACCGAAAACCGAAACACCGAAAGAAATTATGCCAATTATTAGGCCTACCATTGCATTTATGGCTATGACTGTGTACTAACTTTACTAAAATCAAGGCATTGCAATTGCATAAATTAATATTAAAGTTTTAAAGAATAAATCAATTACAAATTATCCAAATATTTAGCAAATTGCAACAATGCACAGTATAAAATAAAATTCAAATTAAAATGGTAACTTGACCCCACTCATGTGTACATTAAATAATAATGTACAGGCCTACTGGCCTGCAGAAAGGTTTTAAAATTAAATGTTCTCTCAAAGTGCATTTAGGTTCGCCCACACGTTGATTTTTCTATTTTTTTTTTTTTACTAAGCCTATTTAAAATCGTATTTGATTGCAGAGCGCCTCTCTCTCTCTCTGTGTACCTCTTGTGCTCTCTCTCTCTCTGTACCTCTCTCTCTCTCTCTCTGTACCTCTCTCTCTCTCTCTGTACCTCTCTCTGTCTGTACCTCTCTCTCTCTCTCTCTCTCTCTCTCTCTCTTTCTCTCTCTCTCTCTCTCTCTCTCTGTACCTCTCTCTCTCTACCTCTCGCACGCGCGCTCTCTCTCTCGCGCGCTCTCTCTTTCTCCGTACCTCTCGCGCACTCTCTCTCTCCGTACATCTTGCAAGCTCTCTCTCTGTACCTCTCGCACGCGCGCTCTCTCTCTCACGCGCTCTCTCTTCTCTCGTACCTCTCGCGCACTCTCTCTCTCCGTACCTCTTGCAAGCTCTCTCTCTGTACCTCTCTCTTGCTCTGTACCTCTCGCACGCGCGCTCTCTCTCTCGCGCGCTCTCTCTTTCTCCGTACCTCTCGCGCACTCTCTCTCTCCGTACCTCTCGCGCACTCTCTCTCTCCGTACCTCTTGCACGCTCTCTCTCTGTACCTCTCTCTCTCTGTACCTCTCGCACGCGCACTCTCTCTCTCTCGCTCTCTCTCTCTCTCTCTCGCTCTCTCTCTCTCTCTGGGCCGTGTTCCTCTCATATTCAGCGTAGCGATCGGAATGTTTGGATTGCAGGTGATAAATTAAACCCGACGTCATCACAACATTTCGGCCGTATTGTTTCGGTAATAAAAGTCTTTCGGGTCATTTTCGGCCGAAAATTTTCGGTGGCCGAAAATTCGGTGCATCCCTACTAAAATGACCCCCACAGTCACCAGATCTCAACCCAATAGAGCATCTTTGGGATGTGGTGGAACGGGAGCTTCGTGCCCTGGATGTGCATCCCACAAATCTCCATCAACTGCAAGATGCTATCCTATCAATATGGGCCAACATTTCTAAAGAATGCTTTCAGCACCTTGTTGAATCAATGCCACGTAGAATTAAGGCAGTTCTGAAGGCGAAAGGGGGTCAAACACAGTATTAGTGGTGTTCCTAATAATCCTTTAGGTGAGTGTAGGTAATAATAATAGCAATAATAATAATTATAACAGAAGATAATATCTCTAGTCTATCCTAATATTAATTATAAATACAATGTATAGCCTATAAAATATAAATATAAAATAAATTAAAAAAACAAATACAATGGATTGACCACCTCCTACAGTACATTGTGTAAGGTATTTTGCAGCTCATCCTTTCCGAGCATATAGTGAAATTTCTCTGAGTCATTTACAGTAAAGATTGAAAAATTCAGTGCTGCAAATTGGGGAAAAAATATTCCCCTTGTAGTAGTATTTGGGACAGACAAGAAAGTGTTTTCATCTTCTGTCGATCTGATTCAAATCACAGTCTGCTAATTCAGTGGTAAAACTTTAATTGTCGTTTTTATTTATATTGTTGTCCATTTATCAAACTTCCAAACTCGGCCTCTCTCGCACGCGATCTCGGACGCACTCAGCCTCTCTCGAGAGCGATCTTGGACACACTCGGCCTCTCTCGAGCCCGATCTTGGACACACTCGGCCTCTCTCGAGCGCGATCTTGGACACACTCGGCCTCTCTCGAGCCCGATCTCGGAGACACTCGGCCTCTCTCGAGCGCAATCTCGGACACACTCGACCTCTCTCGAGCGTGATCTCGGACACACTCGGCCTCTCTCGAGCGTGATCTCAGACACACTCGGCCTCTCTCGAGCGCGATCTCGGACACACTCGGCATCTCTCGAGCGCGATCTTGGACACACTCGGCCTCTCTCGAGCGCGATCTCGGACACACTCGGCCTCTCTCGAGCGCGATCTTGGACACACTCGGCCTCTCTCGAGCCCGATCTCGGACACACTCGGCCTCTCTCGAGCCCGATCTCGGACACACTCGGCCTCTCTCGAGCGCGATCTCGGACACACTCGGCCTCTCTCGAGCGCGATCTCGGACACAATCGGCCTCTCTCGAGCGCGATCTCGGACACACTCGGCCTCTCTCGAGCGTGATCTCGGACACACTCGGCCTCTCTCGCACGCGATCTCGGACACACTCGGCCTCTCTCGAGCGTGATCTCGGACACACTCGGCCTCTCTCGAGCGCGATCTCGGACACACTCGGCCTCTCTCGAGCGCGATCTCGGACACACTCGGCCTCTCTCGAGTGCGATCTCGGACACACTCGGCCTCTCTCGAGCGCGATCTCGGACACACTCGGCCTCTCTCGAGCGTGATCTCGGACACACTCGGCCTCTCTCGCACGTGATCTCGGACACACTCGGCCTCTCTCGAGCGTGATCTCGGACGCACTCGGCCTCTCTCGCACTCGGCCTCTCTCAAGCGTGATCTCGGACACACTCGGCCTCTCTCGAGCGCGATCTCAGACACACTCGGCCTCTCTCGAGCGCGATCTCGGACACACTCGGCCTCTCTCGAGCGTGATCTCGGACACACTCGGCCTCTCTCGAGCGCGATCTCGGACACACTCGGCCTCTCTCGAGCGCGATCTCGGACACACTCGGCCTCTCTCGAGCGCGATCTCGGACACACTCGGCCTCTCTCGAGCGCGATCTCGGACACACTCGGCCTCTCTCGAGCGTGATCTCGGACACACTCGGCCTCTCTCGCACGTGATCTCGGACACACTCTGGCCTCTCTCGCACTCGGCCTCTCTCAAGCGTGATCTCGGACACACTCGGCCTCTATCGCACGCGATCTCGGACACACTCGGCCTCTCTCGCACGCAATCTCGGACACACTCGGCCTCTCTCGAGCGCGATCTCGGACACACTCGGCCTCTCTCGCACGCGATCTCGGACACACTCGGCCTCTCTCAAACGCGTGATCTCGGACACACTCGGCCTCTCTCGAGCGTGATCTCGGACACACTCGGCCTCTCTCGCACGCGATCTCGGACACACTCGGCCTCTCTCGAGCGCAATCTCGGACACACTCGGCCTCTCTCGAGCGTGATCTCGGACACACTCGGCCTCTCTCGAGCGTGATCTCGGACGCACTCGGCCTCTCTCGCACGCGATCTCGGACACACTCGGCCTCTCTCGCACGCGATCTCGAACACACTCGGCCTCTCTCGAGCGCGATCTCGGACACACTCGGCCTCTCTCGAGCGCGATCTCGGACACACTCGGCCTCTCTCGAGCGCGATCTCGGACACACTCGGCCTCTCTCGAGCGCGATCTCGGACACACTCGGCCTCTCTCGCACGCGATCTCGGACACACTCGGCCTCTCTCAAACGCGTGATCTCGGACACACTCGGCCTCTCTCGAGCGTGATCTCGGACACACTCGGCCTCTCTCGCACGCGATCTCGGACACACTCGGCCTCTCTCGAGCGCAATCTCGGACACACTCGGCCTCTCTCGAGCGTGATCTCGGACACACTCGGCCTCTCTCGAGCGTGATCTCGGACGCACTCGGCCTCTCTCGCACGCGATCTCGGACACACTCGGCCTCTCTCGCACGCGATCTCGAACACACTCGGCCTCTCTCGAGCGCGATCTCGGACACACTCGGCATCTCTCGAGCGCGATCTCGGACACACTCGGCCTCTCTCGAGCGCGATCGCGGACACACTCGGCCTCTCTCGAGCGCGATCTCGGACACACTCGGCCTCTCTCGCACGCGATCTCGGACACACTCGGCTCTCTCGAGCGCGATCTCGGACACACTCGGCCTCTCTCGAGCGCGATCTCGGACACACTCTGCCTCTCTCGAGCGCGATCTCGGACACAGTCGGCCTCTCTCGAGCGCGATCTCGGACACACTCGGCCTCTCTCGAGCGTCGGCCTCTCTCGCGCGCGCAATCTCGCACACACTCGGCCATGGAGTATTCATGTAAACACAGCCGGTTATGTATAAAGTACGGTTGTCACGATACCATAACAATGTCTTACGATACTATACCAGCTGAAGTATCACGATACCAAGTAGTATTGTGTTAAAGTCATTAGTCTTAAAGTGACAGCAGCCTGATTTTCCAGCTGCCTCTGTGTCATTAATGATAATCAAACAACAAAATACAAAAAAAAAAAAAAAAAATCACTCACTGATCTTGACTGTAGAACTTTTGTAACTTTAATCATGATTAATCTATATTTAATGACATGGGTCAAAAACAACAAAAATTATAAATATTCTTCTTTTTTTTTTGGCCCAGTAAAATGTTTGCAGGGCAAGTAAAACAATTAAACCAAGAAAAATAATAAAAATAATAATAATAACAACAAAAAAATGGATTTGGATTTTGAAAAAAAATCTTTAGCGTTGAGCACTGCTCTTTCCTCGGTCCTAAACAAAACCATTAAAGCAGCCCAAAGCTGCTCCAGGTGAAACTGGCATTAAAAACCAATCTGTAGTAGTGGCACTGGCCTGATTTTTAATAGCAGAAGGGACAGATGATAGATGATGACAAGGAATGGATTTGATGGCTGAAATAATATTTAGCCTGGAGCCAGACTGACAGAGCTGTAAGGATGTAGGCTTTACACAGGGCCAGTGGTGCTTACACACTGTCTTTTAGGTAACTGCCCACCAAATATTAACAATTTCTGAGAACATTTTTTTATGAAAATCTAAATGTAAATGACATCTCTGGCACACTGATATTACCACAAAAAGCTCTTAAAGCTGAAACACATTGTGATGGGTGGGCTAGCCCAGGGAAAGTAGACATCCTAAATAATGACAAAGATGTAAAATCAGGATGGACTACTTTAAATCTGTCATTACACTGGATCTACAGGCCAAAGAGTAATTACTTACACATTATAATTTGGCACTGGAAGATAGAGGAGAGAGAGAGAGAGAGAGAGAGAGAGGAGAGAGAGAGAGAGAGAGAGAGAGAGAGGAGAGAGAGAGAGAGAGAGAGAGAGAGAGAGAGAGAGAGAGAGAGAGAGAGAGAGAGAGGGAGGGAGGGAGGGAGGGAGGGAGGGAGGGAAGGAAGGAAGGAAGGAAGGAAGGAAGGAAGAAGGAAGGAAGGAAGGAAGGAAGGAAGGAAGGAAGGAAGGAAGGAAGGAAGGAAGGAAGGAAGGAAGGAAGGAAGGAAGGAAAGAAAGAAAGAAAGAAAGAAAGAAAGAAAGAAAGAAAGAAAGAAAGAGCATTATACTCTCAGGACTCATGGAAAATATTAACTTTAAATTCAGTCTTATTGGCCTCGCTTTAGTCTGCATGATGGAGAAATAGATTGAATATTTATAATAAATTCACATAGATTTAGCTGCTAATATAAGTTTAATTAAGCTTTTATTTACAACGTGTTTTTGCAGTGTTAAGCTTTGTATCCAATCAAAAAATAAAGAAAACAACATGATGCGCTGCTTAAGCGCGTCTCTCATTGAACATCTTTCTGGCACACCATAAAATAACCCAAAATACAGCGAATAGCCTTTTTGGCGTGCCTTCTTTTGAAAGTCAACATTTAGATTGTCTGAAGTAAATTATATAGCCTAAGCCTAAATCACGTAAGGAATAAATCACAGTGTGCCTAGGCTATGATTAAAAAAGTGACTTTACGTCCGGAAAATAGCTAATTATTTCACGGATTCTCCCTGCCACTTAAACTGCTGGTCTACACAGAAGAAAGCCGCGCCTACTCTTCCCCGGTACGGGTTGTGTCGAGCCATTCATTAGTCTGGTTGTTTGATGAGAAAAAGATGAAATGTAGTTGCAATAAATGAGTTAAGAATCCGCATATCATCAGCAGCGGAGGACTCTTATTCTGCTGTGCGGACCCGAGGAAGAACTGATGATGACACAGTTTGATCTTCAGCTGACAAATCAGAGGAAAGGGGCGTTTCATTCCCTCCCACGTGTAGAAATCGAATATTCAAGCTGTTTATTCATTTTTCTACCTCAGAACGAAAACAAACAAAAAAAATAAAAAAATCAAGCTGAATTCTCGTTTTTCTGGAAAAAATGAAAAAACGAAAAAGGAACTGTTCTCATTTTTCTACTCGTTTCTGAAAGGAAAATCAAATGCACGGACCATCTATAAACACATCAATGACAATCGGATAACTAGATTGATTTTCGTTTTCCGTTTTTTAATATCAAAACAAAAAAAGAATAATGGGTTGTTTTCCGTTTTTTGTTTTCCTATTTACTAATGGTAATTGGGAAACTGGCCGTTTTTCGTTTTTGTTTTTTTCCTTTCAAAACGAAAATCCGTTGGCCGCCAAGTACACGAACCTGTTTAGCATGTGCACAACAGACATCAGATCCACTCAATGACGCTCAAAACAGCAGCAGAGTTCTGTCCTCTCGCGATAAGTCATTCCAAAAATCATGGCGACGGATGTTGGTAGGTTTTTTTTTATTTTATTTATGTTGGTAGGTTTACGTATATCCCAGCCACTGCACTGTCCATTATTATTAATCGAAAGAGACGTATGTGTGTAATCCAACAAGCATTAATGGTAAGGAAAGACCCTTATACTTGGAGTGGCTGGTGTTTCTGGGTGTTTCTCCCTCATTTCTGCTTCGAGGTCTTGATTGTGGCATTTCTTTAAGTTTAGAATCCTGTAATTCTTTTGTCATTTATGAATTTAATAAAGAACTCAGTCTCGTATTCTGTCCAAACACGCGTCATCTACGTCAGGTGATGATGTTTCAACTCTTTCATCTACGTCTACCTGTTTCCATTGCAGTTTTGCAAAATATTTATTTTTCGGATTGCCTGAAAAATCGCCTCATGCAAGCGTAAAACCTTTTTTGCGATAAATTTGGAGTTTTTGCGAAATTGACATGTTTTCATTGGCCGTATTGGCAATTTCAATTTGAAGGGTAATGGAAATGTGACTACTCTTCGTCTGGAGCTGCTGGTAACTAACAAGCAGCTTTTGCACTCGTGTGTATGCATGTTCATTTTTTGTTCTTCCTTCTCGTTCATTTGTCATCTTCGCTTCATTGTTTGCGAAGCATACTTTTGCTTCACTTCTGCTATGATAAAGAGACATTATCAACTCTTTCTTGCATTGGGTGTTTGTGCATTTTGGTGAAGGAGCAATAAAGGGAGTGTGCGTTCGTTTGGGTTGATTTCAGATATCAACAGTGTTTCTCAGAAATCGCAAGCTGCACCTTCAGAAATGTAGAACGATATACATCTTTGGACTAGGGGTGGGCGATATGAGCAAAAATTCATATCACGATATTTTTCACTGTCTGGACGATATCGATATTATATCGCGATATGAGAAAAAAAAATGGAATCACATTTTACTACACCTTCGTTAAAGTACAGGCAAAATATGCATTTTAACCCTATATAACTAGAAAAAGGTGAGGGATTTCATTGAAGATAGACCTGAATTTTTGTTTTTATTGTGCCATTTTTTCTCAAAAAGTGCAACATGAGGTAGGCCTGAATGCACTTCTTATGTCTTTCCACTCTTTGCTCGTCTTGTCATAATGAGTACCGGCAGCGAATGAAGACTTTATTGATTTCTGAGTGAGAGCCGTCTTCGGGCATGCTCCGTTTCCGGCAATATCTGATGTTATTATTGTTTTGCTTTCTTAAATTAGTTTTTATTTTAATATCGTTTTCAATTTTGCTTTAAATTTCAGTTTAGTTTTAGTTCGTTTCATTAATGGTTTTGTTAGTTTTAGTTTAGTTTTTATTTTGCAAACACATTTCTATTTAGTTTTTATATTATTTAGTTTCAGTTTTAGTAATTATAGTTTAGCAGAGCAAGCAGTACACTTCCAGTGTAGACCAAAGCGAGACGTTTAATTTAAGTTTAATGTTTGCACAGATTACAGTTAACTCTTGTGCAGACATCTTAATAATACAAATAAAATAATTGTTTGAGATTGAACAAAGCACCAAATAAATGGAACTTAAAAGTATACGAAAAAACTATGAAAAATTCATACAAACTAATTCATTAGTGTAAGGAGACAGAATAATACAGTTTGTACAGTATAAAAACCATTAAGTCTATGGAGAGTCCCCACAAAGATAGTGAACCTGTGTGTGTGTGTGTGTGTGTGTGTGTGTGTGTGTGTGTGTGTGGTGTGTGTGTGTGTGTGTGTGTGTGTGTGTGTGTGTGTGTGTGTGTGTGTGTGTGTGTGTGTGTGTGTGTGTGTGTGTGTGTGTGTGTGTGTGTGTGTGTGTGTGTGTGTGTGTGTGTGTGTGTGTGTGTGTGTGTGTGTGTGTGTGTGTGTGTGTGTGTGTGTGTGTGTGTGTGTGTGTGTGTGTGTGTGTGTGTGTGTGTGTGTGTCGTGTCCTGGTATTCCATATAGCCTATTGCGGGGAAATGTCTCCACGTGGATAATAATATTATTAGCAGTAAATAATGTTTTGTAAAAACAAAGATAATAACAGCACCTTTCAACCTTCATGAAAACATGACATCTCAAACATACAGTAGCCTAGAACATTTAAGTTTTTTTTGTGCCGCGTCTCGCAAATGAAACGGCATTCTAAAAATGCTGCGCTCAAGTTAAAAGAAGTCCAACTTGCGTCTTATTACCTTGTGTTATTTCCCATTCCACCGCAAAAGATGCATCCTTTATGAACAGCCGTTTAGCACTAGCGATGTGTTCTACTTTACGGTCCTTCATTGAGTGCGTGCCTCAGCAACTTCACGCGTATGAAGCGCTAAATCAGGCATTTCCGCTAAAGTAAAGAGCTTATTAATCACGAAAACGATGATTTATTTTTGATAATTGAACAAAGCAATATAACTGCAAAATTTGAATTTATGAATATCTACGGTATCCTCGGTATCGCAAAATCCATATCATGGCACAACATAATACCGGTAGTCACGTTCATACCGGTATAGCGCCCACCCCTACTTTGGACTTACTCTCATCAACGGCCATTAAAGCCCTAGTGAGTTGAATGCATATGATGCACATATCTGGTGTGTATTACAGTAGTGCACTCATGAAAGAGTTGACAGAGACCAGGGCAGAAGAGCAGGAATAACAGCACAGGCGTGTCTCTTATCACAGACGCTCACATGCTCTGCTTTTCAACCCGCTTATGAAAAACAACTCTCACAAATAATGAACTATACAGAGAACCCTCTCATTTGGCAGCACACTATAATATTGGTTGCAATTAACAACAGAGGTATATTAAACTGCTTTTTCTTTTCAGATATAATAATTACACCCAAATAGTTGTATATATTAACAGTAAATAAGTTATCAAATAACTATATCAAATGGATGACTTTCCTGAGGTAAAGGCAACATTAAGTGATATTGTTCACAAGCTGTTTTATTGACATCTCTCCACACGGATTGAGTGATTACATGAGACATGATACAAATTTCGGTAAGTTGTACTGTATCTTTCAACATCCTTCTGATGTTCATGCATGTTGTTCTAGATATAATTTGTATTTAAGTGAAAGAAAAGACTTGCGCTCAACAATCTGTCACATTTAAGAGTTAACACATTTAATGTTTGGATTCTCTATTAAAATGGACAGAATTTGAAAGATGACACTTTGTTTCTTTATAGAAGTAACAAAGCACATAGCTATTTATTGAATGAGAGGCGCGCTACAAATAATGTTTAGTATAGGGAAAAACTGCAGATCTGGCAACCCTGGCTTGAACTACGGGTGATTCGTAGGGTCAGATAGAGCCTGCTTTTATGTAGCAGTTTTTAACTGTTGATGCGTTATTGACACATTAACTTGCCCTAAATTCAACATGAGAGATTTTCTTCACACACAGTATGAGCTGCAGTCAGACATTGACAGGATATAATCGGCCCTGATAAGTGATAATTGGATGTTTTTAGAGAAAAAAATAGCGTTTATCGGCCAATACCGATTATTATTGGTCTCTAAAAAGAACCAATCAATGCCGTGAAAAGCACCGGTTGCTTTAGAAACAGTGAAAGCTTTTTTAACGCTATTTTAACATAAGAAACCACATTCATGAGACACTTGTCAGATTTCATTGGTGATTTCAAATATGAAATTTAATTTTAACTGCACTTGCATGACTGAAATAAAACAGCTGCCCGAGTGGTGTTTCAAAGATGGCCGCCGGGTGAAATGACTTTGTCTTAGAACCATTGGTGGTGGTTGAAGAGATCACAAACTGTCCCTCCCCATCCCACATACATTAATATTCAATCCCACTGTACCTCTTTATTAAGCACTTTATTAAGGATTGTTATATGTTACGTTATGCTAAACTGTATGAGTGGAATGTTGTTTTTTTGTGTCAGATTTAACTTATTCTCACTTGGTGTATTTTTGTATCTTTTAATGCACTACAATACGCTGGTGAGGAACGGTATTTTGTTTCTGTATGTAAATACTCGGAGGAATTACAAACAAATGAAACTTTGAACTCTGATGTTCTGCTTGTCTCTGTGTTAACAATATAAAGCTCAGTTGTGCAGCATGTTGTTGTTTGACAAAAAAGTTAACTTGCATATGATTAAACGATCAATTAAATCAGTGTTTTATGTTTTCATCTGATTACCAGAAAATACATAACATAATTTGTGGAAATATATTATTATTATTCAAATGGTTGCTTATAAACTGCTCCAGTGGGATGAATGTCAAAAAGCCATCGGCGCCTGACATGTCCCTTTCATCCACATCTACATCATCCTCCACTCACCGCATTCAGATTTCTTCATTGTTTTTCATATTTTGTTATCATGCAGCTGAATGCAAAACTGCTAGGGCTGCTTGTTTAATCTTATTTTAACTGTGACGATTTCTGCTTCTCTCGAATAATTAAAAATAATCGCTGCGATATTTTCCTAGCTGATTATTTATACTGAAAATGAAATTTTTTGTAGTTTAGACATTACTATCATTATGCATTGGTAACAATTCTCCATTATCTTTTCTGCTTGGGGTTGCCAGATCAAGAGAATAAATCTCCCAAACTGGGCTTTTCTTTTAAAAGGATATATTTTCTGCCTGTTTTACTTAATCTTCTCAATCTAGCAATAATGGAAAACTTTCATGGTGCTTTACACCCAAGGTTGGCACAAACCAGTGCTTAATTTGTAAATAAATAATTGCCAGACCAAAAACAGCAATTAAAAGGCACTGTGACCATACAACTTAAGTTTTTCCCAGAACATAAAATGACGTCATAAACAGAGACGGCACAAGCATCATTCACAAGTTTCTCCACAGCATTAACTACAGCCTAGTGTTATTCTGTCATGTATATAACTACGTCGAGGACAAAAAACATTCAGTTGATCAGTGATATTCTCTCACGGACAACGTCGTTGCCTTTTCCATTACATCGGTTTCTGATTCGGACTAATCTAATTCATTCCCATTACTCGTGTCTTCTGCTATCCTGATTATTATTAGCAGTTCCATCTTCAGGATCTCTTTTGATCAGAAACACTACCAGCTTTACTTGTGGATATGGAAAATTATTATTTATTTTTTTTTACATTTTGGCGATATGAACTTATTTATATTAGAATAATTCACCAGGGATATTTCTCTCTCCAAACTTGATCCTACTCTCAAAACACTACGCTTTACTTCGTGCTAAACAATAAGCAGTAAGCACCAGCCAATAGCCGCGTTTCCACTGCCGGGCTAGGGCTAACAGCGAGCCAACTGCGTTGCTCGCTGAATGCTTGGCTTAGAAAGTTCAGCATCTATGTATTTTATAACGTCCTCGTTGTACCCTTTCTTCTGCCCAAATGCTCAGACGAGCTTTGGTATGTTCGACAGACAGGCGATTCTTCATTTCGAGCAGCGAATATTTTGCGTGATATAAAAAAGTGAAATGTGCATCTTGCTTCAGATCATAACGTTCCCTAACACCGTTAAACTCCGCCTTTTACTTTCACCGCGCCTCCAGCCCGAGCTGGCCCGCTTTGGTATTCGACGAGCCATAAATCCTGGCCGTTGGCCCCGATCAAGCCCCGTAAGTGACAGTGGAAACGCGACTGGCCCTGGCACGCACTAGCATGGCTCGGCCCTGAACCGGCAGTGGAAACGCGGCTAGTGATATTGATTTTGAACTAAAGAAAGCTTATCAAAAATATATTTGCTGAGGGCCGATAGCAAAACATAACCTCCAAATACATTTGCATTAACCTGCACAGTGAGTGCAGGTTAATGCAAATGTATTTGGAGATTATGTTTTGCTCTCACGTGCACTCTGGCACGAAGTGGCTGTTTTCAATTCATTCCTATGGAAGCTGAGCTTTACGCTCACGCACGAAAACTGAACTGAATTAAAAACGCTCACTTCTCGCCAGTGTGCACACACCGTCATCATGGCTGTGTCCGAAATCTCCCACTACTCGCTATATAGTGGACTATATAGTGAGCTCGCCATTTTGTAGTGCTGTCCGAATGTATAGTGATGATTATTATACCCTATATAGTCCACTCAATGTATCCCAGAATGCATTTTGAAAAGTAGTGTACAACCGATGGTCACTAACCCAGGCCCTACATACCATCATGCATTGCGCTGATCGTAAAAATGGCTGATGGACGTCAAGGAGAGCAGCGCGACAATACGAATTTGCGACAGTAATGCCGTAATCAACGGCGCCGAGAGACGATCGAGTAGTGTCCGAAAGTGGTGTTTCTATTATGCTGGTGAGCTCACTATATAGTGCTCTACTCCCTACCCCATAGATAGGGGTTAGGGAGTAGTTGGTTTGAGTGGAGATTTCGGACACAGCCCATGTAATGCACTTTTTATGCCTGATCGTTTCAAAACAACGCCGGAACGCAAAAGTCCAAAATTGGACATTTCCTGCAACAGGATCCGGTAGGATCCAGCTCAAACTAAACTGAATCTTATCTAGCTATCCACCTAAATGGTTTCATGGTTTAGGCCCCTGGAGATTACGTTAATGTGCTCATGTCCTCATTTAGTGAGACGGCAGATGCTGAGAACACCACAAGCATCAAGCGTGTTTGAGTATGTGTATTAAACTGCTCCACTCATTCACACAGAGAACATGCAGACTTCAAATTTCAATAGCATTTTTATTTGTGGAGTAATATTCAGACACTAGTCCATTTCATGATTTTATAAATGTACAGCGCTACTTTTGATTTATTCAGCCAAATTTTGTGGCATTGCACGTTATATTGTAAAATAAATTTTTATGACTGGATTCTGTGATTTTGTAAGCACTTGTCGCAGTGACAGAAACAGTGACATTCCAGTTTAAGTTTCAAGGGAGTAAAGCCTGTTTATGCCATTAAAAAAATTAAATTCTGTCAAATCAATTTTGTTTTAAAGAAATGTTCATTTAAAAGCAGTACTCATTCATCATATGTTACCCTAGAGATGCGCGCATCAACCGTCGCCGAGTCCGCTGTTGAAGACGATCATCCATTTATAATCGTGCGTAACAAAGGACACAGCACGTGTCTTCTCCAGGTCGTGTTTACCAGGTTGTTCATAAAAGCCGAAATGTGCCCAGATGTAGACTTTTAAAGTAGATGGAGCATTTTTAATTACTCGCACTCGCGTCTCGCCTCCCTCTGCCACTGTATGCTACCGACAAAGCACATACGCGATAAAATGACGTCAGAAAAGCATCAGTACATTATAATCGGTTATGGTCTATTACTGAACCGATACCGATACTGCATCGCGATGCATCTTAGAACGATTAATTTCGAACCCCCTAGTCTTTGTGTGTGTGTAAGCCCCTTTGACACAGCGCGATGATCCCGGGAAATTGCCATAAAATTGCTAGAGTGCCTTCTGTGTGAACGCAAACACGTCCCAGGATTGATTGCTCAAACAGCAACATTACACACTAACTAAATTTAGACAAGTAAAATCATAATCAACCACCCCTTTAAACGAACCAATTCTAATCGAAATCAAATAATCTCTGATGTAATCCAAATGAAAGGTACATTTCTCTCTATAGGCGTGTGCGTTCACTTTACTGCAGGAATGATGAGTCAGCATCGTCATCTTCATCTTTGTAGTCAACACTGACTCAGAAAACACTAGTTTATTAATAAACAATTAAAATGTCTCCTTGCTATTTTTTCCCCACACATTCATAATCATTAGGCTACTTTTGCCAGTGTGTGGCAAGCTTTATGCGTGCGTTGAGCACGAGGCATTTATTCCACCCCCAGTGGCCTATATGAGTCATTGAGCATAAGTAAGTCAACAAACTGAAAAAAATAACACCGACTTTTGTGTAATCTTGATAAAACAGATTTCATAAAATTGATATTGAAAAAAACTATTGTTCACGAACCGATATCAAAGTCAAGGTATCAGCATTGATAACGAATAAATGTGAACGATACCCAGCCCTACATACAACACTACAGGTAACTGATAGCTGACAGCTAAAGACATAAACTGCACCAGCCAACATGCCATTTAGCTTAAAAAAATATTTAAATAGCCTTAAAAGATAATTCATTCAAGCAAATTCACAAACAAGGTACAAAAGGAAAACAAGTCAACCACTGTTCAAAATGTTTACTATGCAGCTTGGTTATGAGATGCTTAACTGCAGAGCTCATGATTTGTTTTCAAGCCCTTAACAGTGATATTGCTTTCTAAACCCCCAAGCCAAAAATTCCTACTCTCATTTAACCATTCCATTGTTTGACACCTCAAAAAAAATGATCAAAAAAATATCTCATTTTACAAAACACAGACCTGATGGCATGTTTTGCACAGAGTGCTGGAGTCTGCAGAATGAGTTACGAGCGGTTTCCTAATGGGCTGGAGGTTTCAGGACGGCTGTTTCCTGCAGGCACGACCACGGGCACAGCAGCGTCTGTTAACTTATCATGTGGGAACGCAAAGTGGGAAAAATAAAACCTACAGCAAGACCTGATGGGCATATAAAAAATTCAGACTGGGGCATTCAGGGTGAAAATAACAGCTTTTCAAAGCAAGTGGATCCGCTGTGCGATCAAACATATTGAAAGCAAAAAAGAAATATCAGGCTAGAAATCATAGACTATAGCTAGACTGGTCTGTGAAACACAGATTACAGATATATTTGTACTTTAACCAGACAGTTTCAAAGCATTTACTCTCATATAAAAAAAATAAATAAGACTTGAGCCACTGACTAAACTTTAGCACACACATTTGGACAAAAGTGACTAAATGCAAGCAAGCGAACACAGAGGCACATGGGAAGTAGAAAAGTGTAATGTAGCCTATATACAATGCAATGGCATAAATGTGTCAACTGAGAGAGACTGTATATTTGTTTGTTTGATTTTAAAGGTATATTTTGCAGTGGGCGTACCAACATGGCTATTGTGAGAATTTACCCGACATGTAATAGCAACACAGAACCATAGAGAAATGTGGGAAAGAAACAGAACGGGTCCCAAACCAGATGTGGAACTTGTTCTCAGTGGTGATTGCGAATTACTGCAATTAGAATTATTATAATTAGGGATCAAACTAACCCTTAAAGTTGCCATGTAACAAGTAGTGACTGATCTTTTCTTCAATATTTTAAGATACATCCGAGTGAAACAAATGACTATGGAAAAAAGAAAAGTAATGTAGGGCAGGGACTTGGTTGTTGATTGGATGGAGGCGTCTGGATGTGAGCTTGCAGTCGATTGTAAGAAAGACGCAGAACAGACGATTGGAGAAGTCTGATGTTTCACCGGATGGTGGAGAATAAACGCTATAAAACTGAAATGTATGCAGAATGAATCATTCACAATAAGATCAATAAGATGCATTTGAAAAATAGATCAAAGAAAATAGAAATGTCCATCACATGCCGGCTTTAACTCAGCACCACTTTTTTACTTTGAAAAATGCAGTGCTCACATTTATTTCATGTATAGGCTTTTGAAATGTAATAACTATTAGGATGAATTGTGATTACTGTTATTCAACTATGGTTGTTTTTAAATGTGCTATACTGTAAATAAACTAGAAACATGAAACTTATTCCATCCTCAAATATAAGACCTCCTAAAACGATAATGAAGACATTTATAAAACGTACTTTTTTAGACCCTAAATCCATTTCACAGTTCACACACACATCTATTTGTAGCTGTAAATGCGATGCAATGGCGATCCACGGATGCAATCCCGACTCATTCCTTGACAATATGTTCATATTACCCACCACTAAAGGAAAACCTTACACATTCAAAGCTGCAGTATTTATCAGCTTACCATTTAATACAAATAGTTGTCCACAACAACAACGACGACAAAAAAAGTGAATATAATAGACCAGCAGAAAAAGACAACAATAAAGCCAAAATGTGCACTGGCTCAATGGAGTCAGGAGCTGGTGTCTTTCTGCAACAGACTATTAAGTATTGAGAAACTGACAGAGGCAGCCGCTTTCCGACCACACTGTGACAGGGGTTAATAACAAATCCATGCCTGTCAGCCGGAGCTAAACAAACATGAACGCAGAGGGCAATAAAGATATGGTGAACTCTGGGGCTTTTACAGCACTCTCATACAGTGAACAGTGAAAGTGAGTGCTGATAGATTCTTGGAACGGCATCAAATTCAGGACGTGAATAATCAATTCTTCATCCTCACAGCGGGACAGACAGCTTTCATCACAACGCCAATAGAGGCCATTCCTCAAACTCCTGCATCTGTGACCGACGACGAGTGTGGCCTTCAGAAAGCTTCACCTGTAAAGCAATAACAGTTTAATATATTAATAACCGTTTGTTTGCTGTTCACTACAGCCTGATAAAGAGAGGAGTCTCCCTGCGTTTCAAGGTCCCACTGACCTTGTAAAGTCAAACACCAGAAGTGTTGGTCACATGCTGCCTTGCCTGTGTTTGTAACTGGCAGGGTTTGTGTAATCATCAGACATTTAACTTCCACTCCCAACACTCACAGGCTTTATATGATGAACAAGGCTGTTCATATTTTGTAGAATATTTGCAATGTTGACCTAGCCTGGGTTTCCCCATGCTGCCTTACCGCAGATTTTATTCACGCTGCAAGGCAGTCTGGATCCCATGCACCAGATTTTCGCCTCAGCGAGGGGACCAATCACAGAACGGGGAGGGAGCGGCAAGACGATGACGACGTCTATGCGACACACCGAAGCAGTTTGTTTATACTATGGATCAAACATCGCTAGACTGTACTATTACATACCATCTAAAGACTGTGGACTTCCAACGCAAAGTTACCTTTCGATGCAGCCTTACGGCCGTTTCACGCCACTTGCGTGAGCGGCACTTGAGCAGCGCGTCAGCGTAACTGCACCGTCAATGCATCTGCAGACGCGCGAGAGTATTCACACTGGAAGCGTTTGTACAGTGTCAGAGCAGCGGCTCCAAAACTACATATGTGACCCTGGACCACAAAACCAGTCGTAAGTCGCACGGGTATATTTTTAGCAACAGCCAACAATACATTGTATGGGTCAAAATGATCGATTTTTCTTTTATGCCAAAATCATTAGTATATTCAGTAAAGATCATGTTCCATTAAGATATTTTGTAAATTTCCTACTGTAAATATATATAAAAAATATTTTTGTGAGTGGATGCAGCAAAATCGCGCAAAAAAAGTCAGAAAACACGCCTAAAAAAACTCGCTCGCTGCTAAGTTTGGTATCGTTGTCAAGCTTAGATTTCCAGCTTTCGGTTTCATAACTCTCCACAACGTCATTAGAGCAGTAAGCCAATAGAGAGCGTTAAAACAAAACTTTCTCGTGTAAAAAAAAAACGTTTTCTTCCTAGCAACGGCCTGCTACAGCGCCTCTCATTGGCTGGCGACTTCTTCGCGTGCACAGTGTACACAATCCGCAATGGTTACGGTGCAAGCCATGGATTCTGAGATAGCGCGTTTGCTCAATTTAAACTTTAATGACAGCAATAATGTAACGAACATAGTAAATTATTTTTTCGCAAATGATTGGGAAGATGATACAGAATGTCCAGAGACCGGCTTGGCAAATAATATGCCCTGGAAGACGACGAATTCGATCAATGTGTGTTGTGTGGATCTCTTCAATTTTATATGTTCCTGGTGAAATGTGATGCGATCTGGGAAAAGCCACCACATGGTGAAATTTGACATAGCCTATTACAGGTTTTGATAATCTGTTTCCCAAATCTGTTTTTATTTCTTTCATTGATTAAAATGTCGATTTTTTCTCTCTCTCTGTGCTTGTTCTTAAAGAGAAAGTAAGACAGTCTTTTCAGCTTGCCACTATAAATCGCAATTTTTCTGCACTAAACTTGTAAATTTTCCCAAGATATATTCAAAGAGGATAGACAAGATGTTATAGAATAATAATTTTATGAAAACCCAATTTTGACAAAAAACTGACATTCGATCTATTCTTAGACCTTATACTGAAACCGTGCAGCGCGACAGCCGATGGGTTTGACCAGATCGCATTACAAATAATGCTATTTTAATGAGATTTTTTGTGTGAATAAAGGTTTAGTTGTGGTAAATCAATGGTGTAAATTTTATTTATTTCCCTTCATTAGTAATATGCGTAGCTGGACTTCATTTGGACAACTTTAAAAGGCGATTTTCTCAATATTTAGATTTTTTGCCCCATCAGATTGCAGATTTTCAAAAGGTTGTATCTCGGCCAAATATTGACATATCCTAACAAACCATATATCAATGGAAAGCTTATTTATTCAGCGTTCATGTGATGTATAAATCTCAATTTAAGGAAAATGACCCATAAGACTGGTTTTGTGGTCCAGGGTCACATATAAGCGGGCAATTCTTTACAAAGACAACTATACATTTGTTTTTATAAGCTGGTCATTTATAACATTGATAGTCTTGAAAGTTTGTTATGGGGAGGTGTACAACATTCGCATATAAATGTTAAACAACAAAACAACCCAGAAAACAGCTCCAATCTATTAGTTTCAGTCATACTTTCGATATGTTTACAAGACTGCAAACTCCGCGGATAAAACACACAAAAAAGCAGGGTTTGATTTGGGTTGTGCTAGCCTATGTAGCTGTCTGTGTGTTACATAAAGTAAAAGAACATTTATATATAATGTTTTCTGGCTTTTTGTGTGAAATCATATTTATTTGCGTCCATCAAAAGTGTGCTTTTGCATAACCGGCACATCTCGACACCGAAACCCGCACTTCACTGCTGCTCACACGACGCTCCTGCTCGACGCTCACGTGCTGCTCCTGCTCCCGGTGTGAATGATTAACATGCACGCTGGAAAAAATACGCGCCGCTCACGTATGTGGTGTGAAACGGCCGTCATCGTGTACACATAAATCTCTGACCCATCGTCTTCTTCCTCGTCTAATTTCTGTCGCTCTACATACGTCATCTGGTATAATTGAAACGATTGGCTATGAGCTACGTACAGGCGAATTTGATAGACATTCGCAGCATCCAATAAACGGCTCTGGGCATTCGTAAACCACGCCTCAAAAACGCGAAAATTAAAGGTGGGGTATATGATTTGCAAAACGGCCGGCAGATTTTGAAAATAAACAACACATAAGGTCCTACCTTCTCTTCTCCAACGCTGGCCCTGACTCCACCCATTCGAAAAACATGGACGCGCAATCAAGCACGAGCGAAAACTCAGATGCGCTCTCTCTCTCTCTCTCTCTCTCTCTCTCTCTCTCTCTCTCTCTCTCTCTCTCTCTCTCTCTCTCTCTCTCTCTCTCTTTGAGCTTTGAGTATGTGCGCGCACGAATGGGACACGTGCGCGAGGGGGTGGGGGGAGGGGGTCATGGTACAACCGTTTGAGTGACGCATTTTCTGTCCAATGATTCTAGACGGTCTTGAAAATGATTGGCTGGAGTTTTTCGAGTCCTGCCCGTTCCACAGATGATTAAATTGCTTCATTTCCATTTCAGTGCTTCTAATTTACAGCCACTAAGTGGGTTAGGAATAGGATTTCAAGTGATTTTGAAAAAATGGTCAAAAAAGAAAAATCACATACCCCACCTTTAACATGTGGTTCCCAGACCCACGTCTCAATGAGACGAGGTCTGACGTTAGCCAGGCTAGTGTTGACCAACAATATGACCAAGAGCAGGCAAAAGTAATTTGAGGAACAAATTGAAGCAATTGACTGAACCCATCAGTAAAGCTGTGCTTGTTTTGTTTATAGTTTCAAAGTCATTACAGATACAGGAGATATCTGTAATAGCATAGAAATAAATTATTTTATATTGTCTTGCCATATTCAACCCTTTCAATCATTTTCAGATTTGTGACATTACTTTTTATGTAATGCTAAAGCACTGCTGTTCAGTTTCAGAAGTTGTAGGGATGCTTTCTTTTCCCAGAAAGAATGAGAATATTGGTTATATAATTTTCAGTTTTTATCATATTTTTGAATATAATTTAAATAGATTTTACACACTTAAAGCAATATCTAATTAGATTTTGAATATCACATTATTTGTCAATGTCAATTTATAGCCCAACTAAACACAACACCAGTTGACCAGTGTGCTTTGCAATACATAACATTAAGAAAAACCATAAAAACAATACATTTCATCATTGACCATTTGCTAGTTCAAAAAGGTACGTTTTTAGCCTAGATTCAAAAACAGGCATGGATGGAGCAAGTCTAATACTGAATGATAACACACAACGCTTCTGGGAGCAGCCACTGAAACACACCTCTACTTTTCAACTTTGATTTTGGCACACGTATCAATCTCTGATCAGACGACCGGAGAGACATAACTGCACGATGTTCTGTCAGTAAATCTGAAAGGTAAGGAGGGGCCAAACCATTTAAAGATTTAAATGCTAAGAGAAGAATTTTAGAACCAAGTTATCACATATGTGTAGCCGTAATATCAATTAAGTACCAAAGTAACAATATATTCATACTTTGAGTGGTCTACCCAGAGCAAAGAGAAGAAGAAACAAGCCACCAATAAAAGTCAGTTAGCAAGTTACTGAAAGTTATTATTCCTGACAGAGGGAATCTTAAAGCTAGTTGACATTTAGGCTTGCTTGAGTTAAAGCCTCATAGACGACAGCACAGTCCCTATAGAGCGCAACAGTTGGGTTACAGACGGAAAAACTCTTCATTTTCTTTAGGGAAATGGATTTTTTAATGATAAATTATACACCTTTAAGGACAGACCTGTTGTGAGCTCTGTTCATTGATGTTATATACTTTTGTTGAAGACTTATTTTTAAAACAATCATGATTAACGGTGAAATTCATGGTGAAAAATTACATTACCCATGACCAGGTAAATTTACCAATCATATAGAGTCAAGAACAATGCACTCAAAATACTGAAATATTTGTATGCATATTTAGCAATAAACTTATATTGTTTCTATTAGTACAATCAACAACTTTAAATGAATAGTTTTATATTTCACCACCAGTTTTAATTTGATTGTCATTCGCTCAATGCTCTTTTCCTCACAGAAGCCATTTAATGGCCAGATTTACTAAACAGGACAAATTAGCAAGAGAACGCAATCCCATGAATAAATAAAAAATGTCTAGCAAACACCAAATGGGTTAAGACATCCTTTAATGGGGGTTAAATAAATGGCACAAATACCAGTAAATTGACTACCACAAACCTTAGTAAATCACGTTATTTAAATACTTTTCTCCCATAAATTGTGTCTGAAAGGGAAACTCCTACAAATCCATATGCAATAACATCAGCCACAAAAACAATTGTGTCCACACCTTTTCATTGCTAATTTTTTACTCTATGTTTTTAGTAAATCATGACAGTAATTTATTCAATGCCAAAGAAGAATTGCGTTGGAGCAAGCTGTTAGTAAATCTGACCATTGTTTTGTTTTTTTTTTTGTCCCATTTTCTAATTATGTTTTGCTTCAAATGTGTTTAATGCTGTGATTCACCTCATAACTGGTTGGTTTGGCTCATGGCTTATAAAGCTTTTAACGTTTTTAACAAAGACTTGAAAAAGTGTGTGGGCACTAATGTGCTCTATTATACGGGTAAAGTCAGCTGAGCACTGGGTATGAGTGTTAACTTGGACAGGAGTGGCACCACAGCCTGTTGAGCAGGAATAGGAGGGGCGCTCAATAACACTCCCTCTATCTATTCCTATAGCATTCCTGTTCCCGAAAATCAACTCATCATTATTACAGTTGCCTTTAGAGAGGGAACAGCAGGTGCACGGCACTCCTAATGTCTTCTGAAGTCACCAAACCTGTACAGCCTGCCCTTCACATAGAAAGCCAATGCACTGTGCAATTAGGTTTTTCAACTTCAATATCACAGCAAATACTTTCAAATATAACAGCAGAAGATTAACGGACATGGTCTTGGACTCAACACTCACTGTCCGTTAACCAAGTCTATCACTTGATGCATACACAAAAATGGCAAGCACTATTCTGAATGGCTGGTTAAGATGCAATTTCCAGGAGCTTGTGTGCAAAAATTTTACTGGTCAGCCAGAAAACAAAGGTGTATTTACAAGGCCACTAGATGTACCAAAGATGCAAAGCTAGTGGCATCAAATTGTTGAAGATAGCAGGACATATCGGCCACTAAAGGGTGAATTACTGGCGACTATAAGCATTCAAAACTTCACTGATTTACATGAGACTGGAATTCAGATGTTTGCCAGATTGTTTGAAAAATACAAACGTGTGAATTGTAGGATGCCGGTTTTCTTAAAGTCATTACAGTAATGATCTGACTCACCATACATCACACACACATACTGAAAATGAGTTTAAGTGTGTGTGTGCATGATCTCGGTCTCACTAAAACAGGTGCAAAATATTATATAACTGATGTATTTCTCTTGTTTTTTAAGCAAATCACTGGATCAGCTGGATCTCATGGTGTTCACTGCTGAACACAATGATCGTGTGTAATTTGAGTGTGATTGTGTGAGTGTTTAGTATTTTACAAAATGTAAATTGTCTGAAATTTCAGAGTGTTGTATATTTTGATGTATGCAAGGGTGACTTGAACAGAAAGAGGGGGGTTTCATGACCCTTAAGTAGTCAAGTCATCTTCATCTAAATAGCGCATTTTACAATACAGATTGTTGCAAAGCAGCTTTACAGCGATATTAAGAGTTTGTTTCTGCTGTACAGCAGATCTAAAAAAAGTTATTAATTTAGTTCATTTCTCTAAACAGCAGCTCTGGAGAAAACTGTGATGTCATCATCATCCAGCTCAGTTCTCATATAATGGTGTCAATGCAGGCAGATCCATAATATTGTTGAATATTAAGTGAATAACACAACTACTAAACTAACTGTAGTTAGCCACTTAACATGTCAGTCAGATGTACTCTTCCCATTTGGACTTTATGTCAATAGTCTGGCTATTAAAGACTTTAACAGTAAAAAGTTTTTAAAACCTTCCCCACCAGGTGATAGCATGACTAATTCACTTTTCATATAAAGCACAGCTGTCAGAATATCAGTGGAGCGCTACAAAAAAAGACAACATTACAATTAAAAAATAATAATCATAACATGCTTTATAGTGAGTTTTGGGGCCTTGAGACTGGTGTGTGTGTGTCCGTGTGTGTGTGTCGCTCTGTCCTTAACCAAATCACCCAAGGTTTGCAGGGACTCCTTTTTTGCATCATTCAAACACACATGTAAATGCAGGACTCATGTAAATACATTACAATCAGCTTCCTGGTAACCTTGCACTGGGAAACAAGTGCCCAACTATCCCTATATAACCGTATCCATCTTATTTTCCATCACAATTGATCACATTTTTTAATTATATTTGACAAAAGCCCAAGACAAAAGATGAAGATAATGTAGCATTTCATAATTGTGCAATAGGGTTGTCACATTACCCTTAAAACTTCAAAGTTTATTTAATTTGTATATTTTTTCTATTGTTTGTGTCCTATTATTTGTAATTTGCTTCTTTGTTCCTATTTTTAATATCAAAAATAAAATAAAATAGCCTGCCTTGCTTTATTACAGAAGAATGTGTGTAAGGATTGTAGTCAGCTTAAAAGGCCTTTGTTTTATAATAATGGGTTGACTAAAATGGGAAGAAAAACGAAATAAATTTCAAGGTTCACATTTAATTCAGTAGGATTTGTTTTTCCTTCTAGACCTATTATACTGTCTACAGCAGTCACATAAGAAAAGTAACAGTTGAGTGAGTTCAACTCACAAAGTGAGTTCGATACTTTTTAGGCATTGACCGAATTGTCTCGATATTATCGAGTATCGAAACATTGTCTTGTTTTTCGGTACCAAATTTCAATACCTAAGGGGTTAATCTCGTAAACGTCAGTGCATGCGGCATGATTGGCTGTGGCGGAAAAACACTAGTTTAAGCGGTTGCTGTTCAACTGTTCAAGTGTCAAGAAGTTTCATCTATAATCTTTTTCCATTAAACCAATATAAAATTTCATACTGTATAGTCCCTAATAACCGATGGTTTAACGAGTCTAAGCAAGCTTAATTGTTATACCACATGACAGAGAAGAAAATGGAAAAGCTCATCTTGCGAGTGGACGTTTCTCCGCTGTGAGTGAAGACCAACGCATGCAAAACCTCATGTCAAATTAAATGATTTTGTTTTGCTGCAGATATACACTTTTCAAAATAATATATTCATTTCAAGATCTAACACTGACAAGACGGTTATTTAACCGTAGCATTTGTAAAAATATAAAGCAAAACATTAAATGTGCAAAAAAAAAAAATCCCAAGTCGACTAGTAGCATATCATTTAATCGACTAGTCTCGCACATCCCTAATCACGTCCCCCTGTGTGAACAGCCCATAATGCAGCATTAAGCTCAAACAAATGAATCATTTAAACCTCAAGCATAACTCTACAGCTGTGCTCAGCTTCAGCCACAGTTAAGATTAATCAGTAACGTCATCGCCATTTTGAGGGCATTTCAATACCTGTTATTATGTGCATTAACAAAGAAAATGGCAAAGGTTTAGTTTGCAGACCTAAAAGTGAAACAGGCCTAATACTTCTAGGGTTGTTATATATGGATTTTTATGGAAAAACTGCATAAATATCCAGCCATGATGAGTTTCCCCTACAGCTGATAGAGACGAGGCAGTGGGTCATCCCTGTGACCCGGACTGTGGTGTTGACCGTTGTCCTGTCACAGTGATAGTGTGTGTGTGTGTGTGTGTGTGTGTGTGTGTGTGAAGGCAGGCTGTGTGTGATCAGGTGCTGCTGTAATTACAAAGCTCAACCACGCATGACCAGTGAACGCACACACAGCAGCTCTCTGACTCCAACACACAGCCAAAACATTAATACTGCTCAAAACATGTGTTTTTGGTACAAAATTAACAACTATTGGAACTATTTCACTTTTATTTAAGTATTTTATTTTAACTGTGTGGCAGAGAAAAAAGATATGACTAGGCCTATTAGGGATGCACCGATATGAAAATTTTGCCATATTTGAAAGTGGATAACTGATCTATATTGTCCAATAAATCTAAATCCAAATTTATATTTTTTAGAGCCCGATTACAAAAACAAAAGGCTCACCATTAAAAGCTATGTTTCAAACACTTCAACATAAATCAAACACTGTACAGTACAGTAGCCAGTAGCGGACCAGTGTAATACATTTTTTTAAATAATTTTACACTTTATCAAAAATAAGTACTGCCTTACAAAGAAATAAAACAATGCCTAAATAATCCCACAGCAACGCCTCAAAATAAACGTTGACAAATATGTTACTGTTGTACAGATATGTCTCAATTTAATAATAATACGAACATTAATAATAAGAAATTGTGTTGTGCAGCATGTTGTTTGACAAAAAAGTTTTAGTTTTATTAAAATATCAATTAAAAAATGTTTTATGTCTTCATTTGATGACCAGAATTTTTTTTTTTAATAAAAATGTCTGTTTTTATTAATTCAATTAATTAACTAAGTAGCCTATTATTTACCGGTAACTATTACAGTATACAAACATCACAGACAATGGCAGACAGTGACCAAGGCAGCTCTGGCATATAGGGTTGCGGCGGTGAGGAAAATTTCCCACCGGTTAATCGACGTGTGACAACACCGGTAATCCCGGTGTCACCGTGGGGGGCGGGGCGGGGCGGGGGGGGGGGGGGGGGGGGGGGGTTAAATAGCTTTTAAATGCGTGCGCGTTTAGGCTACTTTCACTTTCGAAAAAAGCGTCAATTGGCAATTCAGCGTCAATTGCTTGAATGGACCAACAAAAAAAAACTCGCTGATAATAAAACTTTATTTATAGACAGAACTTTTATTAGCATAACGAATGAATAAAAATAACCCCATGCGCTGAAAAAAGTGAAAATCGGCAAACTGTGGGCCCAAACAAATAAGAACCATAAAAGGTTTTTTAACTAATAAGAAAAAAAATAGGCCTAAATAAATTACACAAAGTTTAAATAAGATAAAACCAAATAAATAAGAGACGAATATAAAATAAAAACTTCAAAAAGGACCTTAGCCTATATAAATGACAGCACTCTAAAAAACACTATAAATTGGCATTTATTAACATTGCTTGCAGTCTAGTAGAGTCAAAGAACATGACAGGTGAGACAAAGACAGACTTTTGCAGTCAAGAACATGTAGACTGAGTAAAAACTATTGCGAAATGACGGCGTTTCCATTAGGCTAACCGATGTTATGCGACTAAAACGTCCTTTTTTTCCTCTCGCGAAAAGTCATTCTAAAAATCATGGCAACGGAGGTTTATAGCCTATATCACAGCCACCCCACTAGACAAAACATTACTAGTAGGCTATTATTAATAATGGAAGGAGACGTGGTGTGTTATCCAATAATTAATGGCAGGGCTGCGAACGGCATATAGCCAGGAGTTTCTGGGTGTTTCTCCCTCATTTCTGCTCCGATGTCTTGATTTTGGCATTTCTTTGAGGTTTAGGTAGGCTATTCCTGTAATTATTGTTTCTTTTTTATGAATTTAATAAATATGTCTCGTATTCTGTCCAAACGGTCATAGGCCTACTTTTGTGTCCATTCGTTTTTCCTTTTTTAACCCGTAATTTTGCTAAACAAAAAATGAACGGTTGTTGTATTTGCAAAGTTGAACACCAAAATTTAAATTAGAACTGTACACACCAAATGCTGCGCAAAATATATATATAGCCTAGCCTATATTAACGGATTTTCGGATTTTTGTTTACGACTTTTACCCCTTTATTAAACATTTAAAATATTCACAAATTAATATGATTTTTTTTAGATTTGACTGGTTTTCTAAGGCCAAATTAGAACCTGGAAATGATATTTTTCCCGCAGTGCTGAATGAGAAGAGCCATATAGGCTATAGCCTATGGCTCTTCTCATTCAGCACTGCGGGAAAAATATAGGCCTATGTCTCTGGAACCACAGCATAGGCTACAGAAAGGTGATTTATAGGCTAATAATAAATGTGTCTGAAAAAATAACGAGGCATTTTAATTGTTTATTAATAAACTAGTGTTTAATAAACTAGTGTTCTAAACAGGGTCGGTTACACATATCTCCATCTCCGCTGTAACGGATGCATCTTTCTAGAGAGAAATGCATCTTTCATTCGGATTAGCCTACATCATCAGAAGGTATTAGCTTTCGATTCGAATTTGTTCGTTTTAAAGCGGACATTTCAAGCTTTAGCCTAGGCTAGATATTTTGTTTCAGTTCTCACGCTCCAGTTCACGGAGACCTTGAAACCGCGCCTGATTGTTTTATTTTATTTTACAAAAGCACAACGTTGTCTTGTTATTTTGAGTTTAGACAAATAAAAGTAGTTGCGAATAATATATTATTATTTTCTGTATGGCCAGAAATGATAGAGTATTTTAAGTTGTTTCCATGTTGATAGGAAAATGCAAGTGTTCACGCCCGAGCCTCCCTACCATGCAGTGCACGCTCCACACTCCGCATAGCAATATACGTTCTTTGGTAGGCCTATAGCCTAAACACTTGGATATGCGTACAAATCTTGTGTTTATGCGTACAAATCTTGTGTTTATTAACACAATAAACACAAATAGCAAAAACGAATATCCTAATTTAAAAAAGTCAAGACATCGCGGTGTCACGGTGGGAAAGTGATGTCACCGGTGATGGGGCTAAAAACCGGTAACACCGTCAACACCGTCTATCGCGGCAAGCCTACTGGCATAATGTCAATAACACTTCTATAAATGACTTACAGTTTCTTTACAGTTATTGAGGTAAACATGCCTTTCGTGTACAGGCACTGGCAATGGTTAAAATGTGAACGCTACCCAACCTGCAGTCCATGCTTTTTAAAAATAATGAATAATTGATTTGACATGCTTGACCATTATTTAAAAATTCAGTTTGGTGCTGCTATGGGTGCAGAAATTACACGTTTTACCTTTAATTTAATTAATACTAGTCATTAGGCTAAGTATCATTTATGTTGCACAAAGTTACATTATTATTGCAAACATTATTGTTTTTATATGCACCAATGATTTGGCCAACGGCATTAAAACGTCAGCTCCTTTAGTGGGCAAAAGGACACTGGAGAAGGTTTTGCTTGGGCAGATTTGTCTGTATGTGATTCATTAACTAGGCCTGTAATGTCCTGAACACATGACCATATTCAATAATACAAGCAACCAAACAAATAAATAACAGCAAATAAATAACAAAATTAGGGGGAATAAATAAATAAATAAAATCAGGCGACTAATGGCCCTTCTCTATAGCGCCATCACTCATCCTCACTTCCTGTCCACACAGGAAGCAGCCTGTGTGAGGAAACTCTTCCTTTTATAAAAACACTGGACAATGTCACACTGCAGCTGGGTGATAGTTTGGAGATCCTAATAACAGCTGATGGCAAAACACCGCGGTTTTATCTAGCTCAGAATACACCGACCACAAACACACACTAGGAAGTCACAGACAGCATCCTCTGACCTCTGACCTCTGCTTACTTGTCTTGACACTGAACCAGAAATGAGTCAGCAGGAAAAAGCACTGATAAACTGTTCATATAAAGACAGCTTGCAGTGTAAAAAAAAAAGAAAGTTTAAAAGGTGAAACAAAGTACAAGTACAGAGATTACATGTTTGTCTAAACCCAGTGAGCTGGACATCAGAGAGAGAGCAATGCAATGAAAGCATGTTTCTGTGAAGGAGAGCTGTGACGGCGATTCACTGGTTATTTTAAAGCACTGAATCGCTATCAAATCTCAATTCATTGGATTCTTAGCATTTTAAACCAGTTATTGATCGAAATTAACGATTCACGATTCCAAAATACATGTTTCAAGGTCAATGCATATATGCATCGTCAGGATCTGTAATCAATGCATCGAGAAAACGAGTGAATCGTTACACCCCATCCATTAGTAATTGTGATCTCGACATCAGTGAAAGTTACATTATTGTCTTTATGAGTCTTAGTTTAGTTTAGTTTAGTTTAGTTCAGACAGACAACTTAGTTTCAACACAGTTGAGCTGACAAACAGCATATTTACAGCATTAAATTTACAGCACCTTTTAAAAACTTCATATTTTAATTAAATAAATAAAAATAATAATAATTATTATTATTGTCTTACATCATTATAATGTTGACAAACAAATCTAAACAAAATACAAAAACATTAGTTTTTCCTATGCAATAGGCTAATTGCACAATCCAAAATTTATCACTCTTTAAATTGTTTCATATAATTTCATTGCATTATTTTTAAATAGTTTCTTTAACTTACTAAGTGTCCCACATATTTTTAGTTCCTCATGACAACTGAAATACAATGGTATTTTACATTGGTCCTCACTTGATTCTTTTTGAATATGCAAGTTCCTCTTAAGTCATGTTGGCAATCTCTTTCTGTGAACAACCCTCAGATACTTTCTGCCAATTTATGATTTTTCTTCATTACTCGTATGGCTCTCTTTTGAAGCATAAATATTGGATTGGTATTTGGTTTATATGTATTTCCCCATACCTCCACACAAGAAGTAATGTATGGAAGCACAAGGGAACAATAAAAAAAATATATAGGCCTAATGATTTATCATTTAAGAAGTCTTTAACTTTATATAATATTGCAATTGACCTTGAGATCTTTTTCTTAGTAAAAGATATGTGGGGCTTCCAATTTAAGTTATTGTCTATAATTACTCTAAGAAATGTAATAGCTGACACCATTTCTATTTCAACTTCATTAATCATTAATTTACCTATTGTATTCGATAAACGATTAGGCTACCATAAATACAATACATTTTGTTTTACTTATATTTTTAATGTTAGTTTATTCGAATCAAACCAATTTTTTAGCAGTGCCATTTCTTTTTAGCCTGGTAATACCAGACTCTGCTACTTCACTTTGCTTCGTAGACAGAGTCTGGAATAGCATAATAGTGAAGTGTTTTATCTCTCGCTAGGGGGCGCTTGTCTGAAGTTTAAAATCATTGGTTACTAGGGATGGGCACAATTAATCGACGATCGATTATTGATCGTTAAGAATTTCGTCGATCACGTTAATTTGTTATCGATTATCATTAAACTAATGCTGCTGCGCAGTGAGTGGAAAGTGGCTGGTCAAGTTAGCGCGGAGGTTCCTGTGCATCCCGGCAACGCCAGTCCCCTCAGAGCGGGTGTTTTCAGCGGCTGGACTGAAGCCTTGTTTACACTCGACGCGTCCGCCCGAGCGCGAAGGTGAGCGCGGCAAAAAATATGTCATTGTGGTGTTCGGTGTTTCAGAGGAGAGCACGTCGAGTATAAACGCCTCGTCCGTTTGGGGAGGTGCACGAGCACTCTGCGGAGACTCGCGCTGAAGAGCCAGGCGAAAATGTTAACAAGGCTTGACGGTCACCAGGTTGCGGTCGCGTCTGACCCCAGATCATGTCATCAACATGCTTTCTCAACAAAAATCAGTAGACTGGTGTAGAAGTTGTATGTGAGTTACTAGTTATTTTTTATGAGGCTTTGTTTAGTAGCCTAGGCTAATCTCTCTCACCCTTTCTCGACTCCGTGCCTTGGATAGTTTTGAGTTACATTTTGACAAAACCTGTCAGATCTAAGTATTATTATGTTTTTGGTTAAGTTATTGTTTAACATGATTTTTTTTATTATTTATTATTTTGGAACAAACGAGGGTCTCTGTTTAAGACGCCAACTCGCAGCTGCAGGTTCCGTTGCGTTAGAGCACCGCATCATTTATTTATAGGCTACATCAAGTTTAGCCTAACCGAACGTCCAGTTTAACTGCCACAAGTTGATCATCTTGTAATAAAGATCTAATCGAGGAAAAACACACTGTATTTTTGTATTTTCATTGCATTTTTAGGCTAATTTATAAAAGGTTAAATAATGAATGAATTTGAAAATAAAAATATTAATGATTAATCGATAGTCGATCGTTAATTCTCCCGACGATCGACTAAGAAAATTTAATCGAATGCCCATCCCTATTGGTTACCCATAAGCCAATCAGATAAGTTTATTTATGACGTATGTTATACGCCGACACAGCCGCATCGAACCACAGACATCATGCATCGAACTCAAATCTATTATTGAACTTCCACTGTAAACCTGCTGTAAACACTTGATGATGCGAGCGAAATACACTCTTCTTGTTCTGGCTTCAGTTTGAAAAACCCAGGAATGTTCTCCATAACAGAGCGAATTGCATCCCGTGTCTCGTTTCCCATTTCCGCGGTCGTTTAGGTTTTCAATTTCTCTAACCTACAATGTAAAACTCGGCGCTTAGCGTCTACGTCACGGCTCTCAGCCCGCCCTCTGTTCGTTGATTGGCCGGCTGTTTTCAGGCCGGAGGAAAACTGAAAGATAGGCTGCTATCTCAGACTGAGTACAGGAGCGAAATGAAATTAGCAGAAGTAGGAAGTCTGACGTAGTCAGGCTAATTTCTTTTTCCATTGTATCCAAAAGTTGTTTCAGATTGTCACCAGAACAAAATAAGTTTGTGTCATCTGCAAATAATATCAGTTCTAATATTTTAGAAACCTCACATATATCATTAACGTATAACAGAAAAAGCAACGGGCCCAGCACAGAGCCTTGGGGAACCCCACATGTTACCTGCACCAGTTTGCAATTATCTATTTGGACATATTGCTGCCTTTTCTCTAAGTAATTACTTATCCAAGAGTGAGCTACCCCTCTTACTCCATATTTTTTCAGTTCCTCTAATAAGATGTCATGGTCGACAGTGTCAAATGCTTTTTTAAGATCTAAAAATACCCCAACTGTATATTGTTTATTTTCTATTGCGTTAGATATTTTCTCCACCAAGTCTATTAATGCATGTGAGGTTGTTCTATTAAACCCATAGTGTTTTTAATTACTATTTTATATTTTTTAACAAAATCATTTATTTTGTATAAAATAATTAGTCAGTAAATAAAAGTCAGTAGCAAATACTTTTATAATTTATATTGAAAGGGACTGAAACAAGGATGTAAACAAGCAAGGACATTTATTTTTACTTTAAACAACGCCTTATAAGACGCAGTTTAGAATTGCTTTGACTAGCGCTGTCATGGGAAATCCCTTTCCTCAGAGGGCATTCAAACTGATTTTGTGAAAGAATAGGCTAGGCTATATGATTGACCTGAAGAATATCTGCAGCTAATGCACTCGCATAGTCGATCTCTCTCTCATAATACTATATACAATAAGCTTAAGTAAATTAAGTAAATCTTATTTGCATAGCACATTTAAACACAGCAAAGCTGACCAAAGGGCTGAACAGAGTAAAGAAAATATTAAACAGAATAAAACAAAATAGAAGACAAACAATACTAAATACTAGAATTAGATTAAAACGCCTGGGAGAAAAGATGAAGCGACTCAGCGGTCATTCGTTGCTTGTTCTGAATTGACGTTTAAAGGCAGAGAGGTCATTTGTTCCAGAAACTAGGGCTGTCGCGGTGTAGGGCTGTCAAAATTGCTCAAAAATGACGTTCGAATATTCCCTCTAAAAAAACACATATATTTGAACTATTCGAATATCTGGTTGCGCATTTTGTCAATGACGCACATTACGTCAATAACAGGACAAATTAATACAAAGAGATACAACTACTTGTATAGGTAGTTTATTTAAGTTTAAACATATTTGACAACGTATTAACTTACACAAAAACAAGTAAATCAACTAATGGCCAAGACCGCAGACCTTACTCTCGATTGCACTCGCAGGCACTCTCTCTCTCTCGCCCTTACACTCTCTGCGCATAACGGTTTAAATGAACAACAATTAACAAATGTTGAGTGCTGATCAAGAGTTTTGTGCAAGCAATTTAAGGTCGCGACTCTTTTCCTAAATATAGCAGGCTTCATTCAGTGATTGAAACAAATATTATTAACATTAATTGAAGTATTACAGTATATAGAACCGACATTGAACGCTCCGACTCCGAGCGAGCTGTGGCTATTTCGAGGGCGTCTGGCCACGCCCCCTTGGCGGGCTCTGACGTGTATGATGTAATGCTAGCTCATTGGCTCCCGCACCATTGGATGTGCAGTTGCCGCAGCACAGCCAATGAGTGAGCCAGACACTCACTGTGCTATCTGTGCAGCTGGAAAATGCGTTTTACATTTTAAGCTTAGACAGCCGCGCCTCTGCTACCGCGGTCGTATTTTTCCACATGATTCTAATTTCCACCTCCGAATTTCTGTTTTTTAAAACTATTCGAATATATTAGAATTTAGAATATTCGTTGACAGCCCTATCGCGGTGAAGGGATTCACCTTGCGGTAATTTTGAGTGGTACTATAGCGCGATATGCGGTATTATTGCCATTTATTTATTTATTTTTATTTATTTTTTGCTATATAAGTAAGTGTTACGATGTGGTAAGCAAGCACAAAAACGAGGACATTTTAAGTAACCAAAGTAACCGAAACTAAACAGCGTCTCTGCGCACCGTTACGGCAACGAACTGTCTTTGAGTGAGTCATTAAACCGTTCATTCAACGAACACGTTTAAAAACACTGATTCATTAAAAGATAGATGTAATGAAACAAGGTGTAAATTATTTTTAACTTTGAGCTTCACTTTTCAAAGCTCCGCTGACCAGCAATGCGTCGCATGTGTAACGCTGAAGCTGATGCTTCACTTAAAGCTGCTCTAAGCGATGACGGGTGACGTCACTTCTTGTTGATGTTTAAAGTATTGTCAAACAAAACGGAGACTAGCTAGACCCTCCCTCCTCCTCATACGCGCACTAACCCCCCAAATCCCACCCCCAAATCCTTCTTGTCGGTTATTGGCTGGAACAGTTTGTTATGTTTCGTGGTGCGGGTTAGCCCAGTTTGTTTTTGTTGCCGTTTGTAGAGCCTGGGGTGTCTGCAGACACCGCTTTTTTTTAACAGTGTGTTCAGGGGACAGGCAGCTTGTGGGATAGTGAGGAGATGTTTGCTGTATGTGATCAAATAATTTTGGCCTAAAAAACATGTGACATCACTTAGAGCACCTTTAATAGAGACCAATGACCAACTAGAAAAATAAGAACCTCACAGGAAGCGTAAATTGACTACTACAACATAATCAGTTATTAATATTTTGTTCGTTCTCTAATGTTTTTATTAGCATCTTTCATAGCGTTATCACAAATAATGTATAAAACAATTGACTGAAAGCACAACTATGAAATATGCTTACAAAATCTCTATATATGTGGGACATATTCACACATGACATACTGTCAGGTCAGTTTTTTTTTACATATTCTGTATATATTCAGTATATATATATATATATATATATATATTATATATATATATATATATATATATATATATATATATATATATATATATATATATATAAATTTATAGACATCCTTGTATTATATTTGTTGTTCAAATATATGTGTGTGTGTGTGTGTGTTATTTATATTTTCTGTATATATTCACACATGTATGCGTTTCATGTCCGTTGTTTATATATGAGGTAACGTTATGTTCAAACAAAACAGGCTGTCAGTTCTGTTGTTGATGTAGCACGATAAGCTAGCTAACGCTAATCATTCAATCCATACATTATCGATCACAAATGGAGTAACAAGCACATTAAAGCCCCTGTTTCACATTCAAACACCCATTTGAACATCTCTGTGGCATTTAAACCTTGAAACCCGCAGATCTGCTGAATATAAATCCGCGGAGTAGGAAATATATGCCTCTAAATGTTTCAGTCCTGTCAGAGTCTCACTCACCTAACAGCGCGCGTAGATGCTTCAAACGCGTGAAAACATCCTTCTTTGGGTCCAGAACTTTCTGTGTAGATTTCTTGACGTCTCCATAACCCCTTCGAGTGAACATTCCGCTGTAAAAGGCGATTTTGTAGCCGGTTTTACCTTCCTTTCACCATTCAGACCTGTGTGTGTGTGTGTGTGTGAAGAACAGCAGCTGCCCGACTGACTGACCGAGCGACCGACGGCAGGGCGCCAGATCTGCTGAAAATACTCCCCTCGATCACTGTGAGAAATAAACAAACACATTTTGCTCGATATTTACTGGCTTTCTGCTGACACGGATGCCCATTTCTTGACAAAACAAAGGTTTAGTCTACGAAAAATGTGACATATTTGATCTACATTCAGTAGCCCATTATTTAAAATATATCCCTAGGCGTGCACTGAGGTGTATTGACAATATATTGTATTATAGCCTATACAAAACTATATAGGGTGTTTTTGAAAATATGGCAACACATATCGCCGTTGTGGGTGTGTAAATACGGAAGTATATACAGATACACTGCCTCATGTTGTTATTATTATTATTATTATTATTATTATTACAACTACTAGGCTACTCTTTACCTAGCAAAAACAATTTCACGATTTCAAAAAAAAAAATATTTTAAACATTTGCCATATGTACCTATTTTCCTAAAATTATTCAGATAATTTATATGTCCTAATATTATGTGTCCTTATTATTAAACATTTCAATTTCCATGATAAAAGATGATGATTTCATCCCGTACGTCATGACGTAGCCCGCAGGTTCAGATGTAGCAGGTGTAGCTGAAATAGTGGATTATACTCGCGCGCCGTCTGGTGATTGGTTTGGATATTGCATCCACCTGCTGCTCTTACTGCGCATGTGCACCACCAATCACACAATTACAGTATGTAGACAGACTTCTGATCAATTTAGATGTAGATTTATAGATTTATTAGCATTTATTTTTTTATATTAGACCATACATTTATCAAATCATACTTTTGATAAGGAATGTGTTTTCGAAAATGTTTAGTAAAAATGTTTATTAAAGCTTGTTACAGCAAAATTATTTCTTAATTATTATTTTTTTAATTCCCCTTCCTTTTCAATGACCTGCACTATATAGACAAACACATTGTTTACATGTAATTCACAATATTTATTAAAAAAGATAAATAAATTAAAACAAAATAAATGAACACTATATGATGGGAACCAAAGTGTTTTGTTTTATTCAAAGAGTGTGTAAAATAATGTTTTAATTACCGAATTCTATTAATATACTTGCCATTCATTATTCAATTATTTAGCTTAATTGTCAAAACGCATTCATTTAAACATAACCTGCCTGAAACAATAGTCAATTATATAATACAAAAATGTTTGACTCAATTTTAAAGAACCTTTTATGCCAAAACGGTTCTGTATGAGGAGAAATGTATTTGCATAATACTTTCATGTTTATTTGCATTTTTTCTATAAAGTATGTTTGCGAGCTGTTTCATTCATAACATTTGATTCAAAATGAAATTGATTTATATAACAGAATTAATTAAAACTAATTTCATAAAATGATCACATGATAGAACCCATAAAAGGCATATATATGAGGCATCCTTAAGGTTATATAACCATTTCCTCTATAGTTGACTCTTTAGGAGAAGTGTGCTTGGTTTAGGGTCTCATGCAGAGGATCAGTAGTGTCCCGTCATTAGTGAGCGCCCCCTGCTGGCCTCAATAACTCCTGCTTTTCCACAGGAGTTCTCAGGTACTGACCAGACTCAACCCTGCTTAGCTTCAGTGGGCAGCCAGGGTGATGTGGCTGTGTGTGTCCATGTGTGTGTGTTGCTGGCTTGAAGGGTGTTGGGTCAGAGCAGAGCTTTCTCTATTGTTGGCACATTCTCTCAGCTGTCAATCACTGCTGAAATCTCCCTGACACAAATACCTCTTACTGAGCTAAAGGTTGTGCTGAGCCATGTTAAGATCAGATTCATTTATATTATTTCAATCAATTAGGTTCAAATTAACATTATGAGGTTCAGCAGAAAGCATATGTATTTGCAATACAAGAATGTGCTTGCAAAGCTGGTAATTGAATTAAAGCTAAGATGCCATGCTTGATTTGTATTCTGTATTAAAGCTTTAAAGGGATAGTTCACCCAAAAATTAAAATTCTGTCATCATTTATTCACCCCCGTGTCCTTCCAAACCCGTATGACGTACGTTCATCTTCAGAACACACATTAAGATCTTTTTAATGAAATCTGAGAGCTTTCTGTCCCTCAGTTGACAGCCTGCAACTACTTTGTCAGGTCTCTTACAGGTTTGGGACAACGTAAAGGATGACAGAAATTTATTTTTTTGGGTGAACTATCCCTTTAAGAAAAATTAATTGGATAAATGTTTAGTTGTCCTCTAATTTGCAGTATCTTGCCTCAATATTGATATAAATAAAAGTGTAAATGAGAATATACATGTTATCAGCCTATAGTAACAGTCTATGTGCATTTGTTTGTTTTTGTGTGCATAAAGAGGAAATTGTTCACAATTACAATAGAGGTGAAAGAAGATATTTTGAAGAATGTTGGCAACAAAACAATTGCTGGTCCACATTGACTTCCATAGCATGAAAGAAAAAATAGTCTGCTATGGAAGTCAGTGAGGACCAGAAACTGTCTGGTTACCAACATCTTCTTTTGTGTTCAGCAGAAGAAAGATAAACTCATACAGGTTTAGAATAACTCGAGAGCGAGTAATTAATGACAGAATTTGCATTTTTGCGTGAACTATCCCTTCAAATGTCCCCTTCACTGATGTGAACTATAATTCTAATTCAGAGGTGATCTTGTAGAGAATGGATGATGAGAATATATGCGTGCAGTTTTATTTATCTGAATTAAACACCATTTTTCAGAATTACTTTCAATTCAATTCAGTTCACATTTAGCCTATTATAGAATACACATCGGTTCAAAGCAGCTTTACAGAAAAATCACGAGTCCACATTATATATTACAATACAAGTGAACAATGAATTAAAGTTTAGGCTATTCTTCTTTAGGTCACATGCACTGATAAAGACAGACGACAGATGGCGTCTATGAGCCTGAAATAACGCATCTTTAAACGGCTATAGGCTATTAAAAAATAAACGTTCAAATTTGTTTTGGAACAATGGTTGGAATTGTTTAGTGTTCATATGTTTAATTAATGTTTTCTCTGTCTAACGTCTAGGCTATTTAACCTGTTGACCAAATGAAATTACGTTTTTTTGTTGTGCATTTTACATTTCTGCATTTACGCTTTTACAAAGCGACTACAGAAGAAGAGCAATGAAAGTTCGTGAAAGAAACAACTAACGTTAGATCAGTAGCCTAGCCTAAGCAAGCTGAAGAAGAGGTTAGCTATAGGCCTATCTGAGTGAGCAACAGATCGCTGTTGGAGAATGCGTTAACAACTGTACATTTGTTAGAATAGGCTATACGGGACTAATGCTAATTTTAGAGTTATAATATGCATCTAATGTATAATTGAAAGTAAAGGTTTAAGCAGCTTGAGCAACGATAAACATCCAAAGTGATCTTATAGGTGTCTAGATGCTTATTTCTTAGTAACTGCACATTGTCACGGGATTATTTTGTCACATTAAAAAAGTAACATTTAATTTAATAATAAAATAATTATTATAAAAGTAAAATGCATTTAAAATAGCAAATGGTTTTACTTAATTATATGAATTACATCAGATTGTTAGTAAAAATTACTCAATATAATTTAACAGGTCAAGTTATATAGGCTACTTAATCACTTTGTTAATATTACTCGGCTTGGTTAAGTGTAGATTTAATTAATTTCCATAATTGTGAAATTTACTTGAAAAATATTTGTGCAAAAAATTGAGTAAATTCTACTTGTTGTTTTTGTCAGTGTAGTGTGTGTGTGTGTGTGTGTGTGTGTGTGTGTGTGTGTGTGTGTGTGTGTGTGTGTGTGTGTGTGTGTGTGTGTGTGTGTGTGTGTGTGTGTGTGTGTGTGTGTGTGTGTGTGTGTGTGTGTGTGTGTGTGTGTGTGTGTGTGTGTGTGTGTGTGTGTGTGTGTGTGTGTGTGTGTGTGTGGCCACAGGGTGGCGAGATGACTCCATGAAAAAAACACTGCTTCAGCTTTACAAAACACATTAATGGAAGGCTTGAAAGCACTTGTCTCTACTAAATTCACATGAAGAGCTTGCAAATACTTGACTTTTGTCTTTGTGTGGTTATGTTTTCTCCTTGATGTGAATCAAAGTGTCGTTAAAAGTAAACGTATCCGATTAAGATTAAAGGACAGCGCGGGGTCTATATTATTCCTAAATGCAGGACTACCTGCTTAAATGCTTCTCCAGACAGAGAAATATTCCTGGACTTAAAGTAAATGATGCTGACTGACTTTAGTCTCACACACATGTATTAGACCTGGGTGTGGAATAAGCAGAATAACAGCAGCGACAGCTTTGAACTCACAGAGAATTAGGCTATTCATTACTGTAAAATACATTCAGTACTGTAAATTTTGCGTTTATCTAAAATGCTTTAGGTCCACGCAGTGTTGCTAAAAAAGCAGAGCAAAAATAAATGAAATAAGGCTAAATTAAATAATAATAATAAATAATGTGCAATCGAATAAATAGTCTACCTCAAACAAATACTTAAATCTAAGTATAAATCTACTTAAAACGTTTCACCCTCATGTAATATTATTCCTTCATATTTTTCAGACATTCGTTTATCCTCCAGAGGGCGTTTTCTATACTTTTCTTTTATATTATATATAAAAAAACTGTTTGCTGATCATTTCATCCTGAACACGTTGAACATCTTTAATCAAAGCTATAACATAATACAATAATACATTTGGCGTTTATATAGGCCTCTTTGCTATATTCGATTGTAAAATTGTAAAGGATGCACTTGCAGCACTTCTGGTTATTATGATAGATGCAATAGCACAGATAAACATGTAGGAAGGCTACATTAAGAATTACCTACAACTGTAATTAAAATTCATTCATTAATATGTGCCTACTTATAAAGCCAAGCACACAATTAATTAAAAAGCTCTGTCCCAAAACACAAGATGTATCTGAGCAGATAATCTACTGTGAAATTAATAAGCATTAGAGAGGGGGATTCTTATAATGGAGAGACGCTGTTTTTGGTCATTTATGGCAGGGGTCTCTGTGGCGAATGTGTAATAAAAACTACACAGCAAATAGATTTTCAGTTTTCTTACTCTATAATCTGATTCCAATTAAATTTGTCATCAGACACTTAGGAAACGAGATAGTTGATGTGTGATCCAAAATATCTCAGTCATAATTGAGTTTGGTTAAACGTAGCATTACCTGCCCTGTGACCACAGCTTAGCTTTTAAAGGTTTGAATTGTACATCAGTTAAACTGGGAAGTCATTTCTCTCTTCATTTATTCATCTCCGAAAATAACAGACTAGCAGCCTCGCATTTCAATAGCAGTGTTCATCTGACAAACAGATTGTAGTTTTCAACGAGACTGCTTGAAATTCGACCTTCGACACGAGGCAGTTATCAGTCAAGTTTTCATCTTCTTTATTGTGTGCTTTTTAACAACTCAACATGTGTTGGGACTGATTCAGTTAGACACAGAAAACACAGCGGTTGATGCATTTTGTTAATAAACTTAGAAACACGAACAGAAATCAGCAGGTCTGATTTGCGGTGAGAAATGAAGGCCTCTGAGTGATTCCATCATCATCATCACCGCTCTGGTGCCATCTTGAATTGGTAACACAATCACTTCCCGCTCTCTCTTCACCCCCGATCCTCCGCAGCGTTCCTCCAGCACTGATTGGTGCAC